>JBAMAV010001760.1:1200000-1552548 GCA_037043315.1 Amiota communis
ACTCTTAATATTATTATTTAGATAGTCCGCATCACACTTTTCTATTTTCCATACGAATTACATAGGAAAATTGTTGTTTGCCCACTCTGATTTTTATTGCTAGCTAATAGTGTATTATATCAAAAATCTTTTGAAATATTTTTGTCGAAAATTGTACGCTATAAAAAAAAGGTCTACTGGCTTAAAAGTTATACGAGGTCAAAGTTGAATTCCCCGCAAATTTGACCGTTTTCAGTGTATTATAACAAAATTAATATTTCATCGGAAAAAATGTGGCGAAAATTTTATGTTAATTTTTAGGGACAGTTTGCGTCAATTAGTTACTATTAATGTTTGAAAAAAATCTGCACATTCGTTATTTTAAAGAATCATCACTGAACCAAGTTAAAATATTTTTTTCTAAAAATCGCATGGTAAATCAAATTTTTAATCAATTCAAATGATTTCTTCGATTCAAAATCGCTTAAATCTTTTTGCAAAAATAATTCAAACTCATTTCCGAGCATTTGATACCGCTGAAGCATTATTGTAGATTATTGATTGTTTCAACCATTTTAATTTTAATGTCTACGGAAACATTGGTATCAAATAAAGAGATTGCAACTAATTCCTCATTTCAATATCAGAAGTACTCACCAATTTTGAACTTGAAAACGTTTTCAAAAAGGGTATATATGGTGTAATATGCTGCTCTTTCAGAATTTAACGAAAATTGTCGCCTTTGTTTTTAATATATCTCGTGACTCAAAAGTCGTAGCGCCAAGTAATTTATAAATTCTGAAAATATGGTATGTGGTGCAGCGTGTAAGAAGAATGGTGCGCTTATGTCAACAAGGAGGAGGGGCGTTCCAAAAGGTGATTAAAATTGAGAATTACCTTTTCTTTTGTAAGCGTATTGCTTGAGAAGGGCTTGTCCTATTTGGCTGATTTTCCTTAAGCTGTTTCTGAGATTAGCATGCACAGACAAAAATACGTTTATGATTTAAAATAACTATGTATATATAAGATAGATATAGATTTACAGCACGAAGAATCGTTTCTTTTTACCACTTCCCATTCCAGCATATATTTTTTCCGAAGCGTGACTAGTATTTTAGTTTCTGCAGAAAAAATTGAAATGGTTAAAATTGAAATATGCAAAAATACTTAATACATGAATATGAGTACTAACAAAATTTATTATTAATAGTAAATGAGTAACTGCGCAATATGCAAAAAATATAATATAATGTTGCGATTTTGTATATTCACTCAGATGTGACACATCCACACTTAACATAATAATAAGTGTCCGACCGAAACAGGATTTTCATCCGAAACTAAACCTTCGGCCATAGACTCAGTTTCGGCCGAAACCAGAACCGAAACCGAAACTTATTTAGACATTATAAAAGGAAAATTAAAATTAACTCGTGTTAAATAGAATAAAATAAAACACAAGTATATAACAAAAATATGTACATATTTATTTATGTTATAGGGTTAACAATACTGCATGATTACACCTAATCAATATATTAAAGACTTACTTTTGTAAGTAAACTTTATCAAAAATCAACATAACGTAAACTACAAACTCTTAATTTTTTTATTAGTGTGTTCACAATGATTAATTTATTATTTATTGAGATCAACTGTTACTAAAAAATATCATGTGTCTCTTAAAATCGAATAATAAGTAGAGAGAAAAAAAAAATAAAACAATTTATATATTAGCATTCATAGTTGAATAGCCTAATGTTGTAAGCTAAGAAAAGCAGTTTATCGACATTTTCACCGAGCAGGTTACTCCGACGAACAGCTGCTCGCTTGGAACACTGGTAGGCGGAGCGGAAAAAAAATTTTAAGACCGCTTTTCTCAGCAGCAGGACTACTGTTCCAGTAGGAATATATTTAAATCGGCATTGCGCTGCAATAATGGCGCCGACAGATAAGATTGAATTGGTTCCTGTACAACAATTTTTTTTTATCTTCAGCTCCAGTTGTCTCAATCTGATCAGGAATGATATCGTGTGTATCCCACAGGCTTTCCTTTTCTTGGTGTATGTTGGAGTTTAACGAGATCGGTTCCGAAGAGACTGATGGAATATTCTCTCCGCCGCCGAACAATGCTGTAACGACACTCAGTCAAAAATGATATTATTTTTGACATTGCAACATCCACTTCATTGGAATTTAGATACTTAGATTTATATCTTGGGTCCAGTATTGTCGCCACCATCAATAGAGAGGTCTTTTTAAAAAAGAAAACTGGATGTTCAAAGACTCATGCAGTGAGTTTTTCATTTTTTTCATCATCGCTCCTTCGTTTTCGGATCGAACTTGCAGTTTGTGGTTTAACAAAGATTACGATAAATAATAAAAATAATATCCCATTCATTGGATAAAAGAGTATCAATTCATACCATATTCAACTGTGGCCGAAACTAGACTTTTTGGCCGAAACTCGTGGTTATCCTTATGAAGTGATATGATATTGTTGAAATAATAATATTGATGAAGTGTTGTTGCTCAAGATAGAATGGGCCACAGATGAGAGATAATGACCAGCCTGCAGATTTATAGGTTAGCTGCGAATATTAAATATACAGTCTCCGACCAATGAACTACGTGTTTGGAAGTGATAGCTTAAAAGGTTCCGCCCCCTAGGGAAGACCTCTTTGTTTGCATAACAAAGAAAAATGGGGAAGAGTTGGTACTAATTACAATAGTTTGAATTAGTTTTCATAATCTCGAAGCGCACAACGTTAATTAGTTTTTAATTGATATAGGTTATGTGTTCATAATAAAATCAAGTTGCATTTTAATTTAATCTAAAATTAGTTCCCACTGTAGTTACATTACAGTAAAACCTATTTAAGTGACTATTCTGATTAAAGTCATTTGTTTTTGTAGAAATTAAAGTTTGTGATCAGCAACACTTTTTATCGAGTTTATTTTAAAGTATCTTCGTATTTTTCTAAGAGAGAGAGAGAGCACAGAATCTCCATCAAGTACATATAATTTAAATTCAGTATTTAATATAGACTGCCAGAAATCTTTTGTATGAGGTGCTGTTATCTCCCAATTATCTGAAAAAAAAATGTATACATTAGTATTACACTACGAAGTTTATAGCAAAAACTATACTTACATATATGTAAGAAGTGATATTCCTGGTTGGTGTATCTAGCCCTGTATCGATGGCAGGTGGAGAGGTATAAAAGGAGCAAGGTCGTTGAGGTGAGAGAAGTTGTCAAGTCGAGGTTGTTAACTAAAACCCACCTTTGATCGACGCTAGCTAAGAAAAAAATATCTAACTTGGCAATTTTATCAATTGAAAATGATATTGCTCAATCCACAAATCAATATAAATTTATTGCAAAATTTGTCAGTGCAAAAGCAAGAAAGATAAACTTTATCTAGACTTTGCGCGCATGTTGGCAAAATTAAAACTGAAAATTTGTGAAAAATACATGAATAAGAATATTTTGCAGAATATGCATATAGTTCTTGCAGCTTTTGGATCGTCAGTATCGTACACAACTCTTTTTACCAAACTGTGTTCTAGACTGTCGGTCTTTGACGTGTCGTCATGCAACTCTTTTTCATGATAACACTTTAAGTGTGTCCACAAGTTTGATGTCATGTAGCTTTTGTGTCATCATCTTGTTTTATTTCAAAATTTTCAGAAGAAAAAATAAATACTACAACTAAATGGCCTTTTAGACGATCAGCTCAGTCTCAGTCCATTATCGACTCGAAATACGCACTGATATATATCGATGTCAGAAAAATGGACTAATGGCCAAGCTTATTTGTCAGTCCATTTCGATTTTTGAAGCGATAGCATGGACTGAGACTGAACTGACCGTCTAAAAGGCCTTAGGTTGGCAAGCCTAATCGGCCAATAGACTATATACAATATATATTGTATCGGCCGATAAATCGGGACCGGAATCGTTACATCCTTAGTTATAGGTAAAACAGCCCTTCGTTCCTATCAAGGAACTGCCATTTGATTTTCGGAAATTGATGAAAGTCTTCCCGATTTTCATCACGAAGATAACATTCCGGTAGCAATTTATGCTTGAATTCATAAAGGACTCGATTTAGCAAATGATTTCGACGGTTTTCTTCAAATAGATACAAATGTCTGCACTAAAAACAACTGTAGAAATTCAATTTGAAGAACAAAGCGATATTATGGACATAAGTGATTCAGAAGAAGAATCTAATGAAGAAATGAAAGAGCCCATAACATCATACAATGACGCTTTAAAACTTGTTACGCGTTCGAAACAATTTTTATTTTTTTCACAAAGAATATCGAGTCATTTTAAAAAAGAAAAGATATTTCCTTCAGGAACTCCAAATGGGTGAAACCCATATTGCACGTGAGAAGTTTGATGAAGGTGTCAATCATTTGCTAAACGCATTTGTTGTTTGTGCTCAACCTGGGCGTTTACTGAAAGTGTCTCAGTCAACTCTGACGCCCCAAGCATTTGCAATGCTTGTACATAAAATGCAGGAGTTTTCTAAAAGTTATAATTCGGTAAATAAGAATATTAGTCTTTAATTCAAAAAAAAAAAAAAAAAAAAAAATTGTGATGATCATAAGCTAGAAAATATGATTTTGTCTCTATTTGGAATTGTATAAAGTAGTAAAATATGATAAACAAAAGGTTGAAATGCTATCAATAAATGAGAAATTAGAAAACGCAATGTATGAAATGCAAGAAAAACTTCAGGACAAAAAAAGAAATAAGTCAAATAAATACATAAAAACAGAACTTTAAAATGAATAATAGTAAAGGATAATGTAATTAGACATACAAATAAAAGGGTAAAAAAAAAACAAAAGCTACCGAAATTTTAACCTAATACAATTGATCATTGTAAGTCTTAGAACAAAAAATTTTAATTCTGATAAAAAAAAAAAAAATTTCAAAATTAAAACAAATATGTACATATCGACCCCTTTGCGTCAAACTATTTTATTATTAAATTTTTCTTTTGAAAATGTTTTCATTCTCCGATAAAACATATTTTTTGCCACATACGATAATTTCGCTCACAACGTTTGAAGTGTGCTTGTAAAATTGACGTTTATGATAACATTAACAACAGTTTAAATCGCAAATAAATTGAAACACAAAATTATTTGTGACCTGAAATCTTTGTGCATTAATTTAAAAAATTAATTATGATTAACAGTGTTAACTATTTAATTCTTCTCTCTTCCTCGACTTGTGCGCCGTCACATTTCAATTAATAAGATCTGCACACTCATACACACACCTTTACTTATTATATTTATTTCATTGGTCTGCTCACATCTCTTTGCTAACACATGTACCTTAACTTATTTCTGTTTAATTACTTTATTCTCCTCTCTTGTATTCCTTTCTTTCGATGCTTTCCTATACACATACTCACACATACATCTTAACTTATTTCTGCTTTATCAGCATTTTATTCTTCTCTCTCCTCGCCGACACGTAACAGATTTTTCGTAACGAAATTTTTAAAAAAGCAGCCCTTAATCATTTTCAATGATAATAATGCGTATCAAAAGATTGTCGCTGCTTTCATTTAATGAGTTTTTTATTATTAAGTAATGTTTTAACTGTAAGTAATATGATACGTGATATTTTGATGGAATACTGTTTTTTAAACATAGAAATCATTAAATTTTTTACAGGACAACATTTCTAGATTAAAAGTAAAATTAAAGTTGTTCATAATCTTTCTAGTGGAATTTTCAGAATATCCATAGATGAGTTCAATTGATTTTTTTTTTCCAAATGAAGCTACGCTTTTTTTTAATTTAGGAAAAATCTGCGAATTACTTCCAGTTTTTAAATTCGGAGTGGCCTATTTCAATGCAGTCGTATCCCGATGGATTAGTTTTATTGTGGGTCATTCACAGGGTGCCCAAAGAGTTTACCGATGAATTGGCCTCTTTATCCAGTTAGAAGGGGACCAATAAGAAACCTAGCGCTGAGAAGTTGTTTGTCACAACAGTAATTAAAAGTAAAAATGTAATGATTTAAATTTAAAACATGATATAGCAAACAGATAAACAGTATTTTAAAAAATCATTTTTTTGCATTCCAAGGAACTTCTTACCAAACGGAGACGTATTTAATGTAATACATAACAGAGAAATTATAATAATCATCTAAAGTGCAGGAAAGTATTTGTTTGGCGTTGGAAGAATGCAATCAAATAATGAACAAAGTCGAAGGAGTTCAGCCTCATGCATTGCTGGCTTCAATCAAAACGTCTGAGTTCGTAGCAGTCTTGAAGCCTGTTTTTAACTTGACGAAAACACTGAGTCAACTCTTGCAAAAACAAGACTGTGATTTGAGTCTATGCGTTCAAAACGTTCAAACGCTAACGATTTGCACGAAGAAATTCGTGAAATGCGTAGAAATGCAGATGATTCATTTAAAAGCATCTTTGAGACTACCACAAAAATTGCCGGAGAAGGAGGCTTCGAAATAAAAGTCCCTCGAGTTGTTGGAAAACAAATAAATCGTGACAACTATGAAGGAGGTCTAGAGCCATATTATCGCCCATCATCATGAATCTTCTTCCAACAAAAATAGCAAAGCTGGATTTAACTCACTTGAAAAAGACTGTGGAAATTTTCGAAACTCAGTGGCCGAATAATGACACTGCTACCGAAGAGTTCGAAGCTGAAGTTACAATATAGAAAAGGTATTTGATTTCGATTTTTCATTAAATGAAAAAAATTCATTGCATGGTTGAAATAACTTTCAACTTTTTTACAGATACTGCTTGAGAATAACAGATGGAAAAGAGCCTAAAACTTTTATTGAAACTTTAAATATTTGTGACAAAAAGTTTTATCCAACTGTGCATCGATACCTGAAAATAGCTGCAACTCTACCTATATCTGCTGCACCCAGTGAACGATCATTTTCAACTCTTCGTAGGTTGAAAACTTACTTACGAAATTCCACTATCGAGGACAGATTGAACGGTTTGGCTCTTCTCAATATTCAAAGAGATGTCGAAGTCTCAAGCGAAGAAATTTTGGATATCATGGCAGCACTGCCCAGAAGAGTCGATATCGTTTTATAAGGAGTTCATACATTTGTAGAATAAAGTATATCTAAGTTAGCTGCACTATTTTCGCATCCATTTCTTAATCTTATGCAAAATTTGAAAGGATCACTAAAACCCCCCGAAATTTTTGTCTGCGCATGCCCTTGAGTGAGATGGCACATGGCATGGTTGTCAGATGAGAAAATTTGGTGAAGAGGTGACATATGCATAGAATTGCATAAAATAAAGTGTGAATTGTCCATCAGATTAAGTTATTTTTGACAATACTTTGCACATATATTGTCTGAAAAAACGCGAAACACGGGCAAAGTTCGCTCCCCTGGTTAATCTTTGTTTGTTTTGATCTGGATGAAGTAACTAATCCAGATGATTTAGTAGAAGCAATTCTCTCTTTGATCATGCTGTCTCATTTACAGCTTCACGAGATAAGTACATATGAAAGAGACAAATATAGGCAAGTGCTCATATTTTTGAAATATTTGAAGTGACAAGAGGTGAGCACATGTCTTCTGAAAAAAAAATGGTTTTGGAGGAACTTGAAGTGTTCGCTAATTTTAACCGCGAATTAAAGCGCATTGTGGATTCGGAGAAAAGTAGAGCAGGGGTGGTTGATTGTTTTGGATCAAAATTATCGACATCGAAATGCCTACCTCTTCAAGAAGCAGGTTTCAAGTAAGTATTGATGCATACATATTTATTAACAATCTGATATATAAAAATCTCGTGTTACGGTGTCAGTATATGAACTCTCCCGTAATGGATTAACCGATATTTATGAAATTCTTTTTGTATATTTGGTAGGTATGAGAATAAGCCGAAAGGTATTTTTCACCCTCCTGCCCCAGCACTATTTTTTAATCGCGATTTTTGTGTTTTCGTATGAACAATATACTCATGTCCCTCATGAGGATGAAATTTTCTGGAAAACTCTAGCATAGTCTGGAGAGTGATCTTGTAAGGTTTTAGTGCGTTGAATAAAATTTTGGATAAAAAGCTTAGAGACAAATTTTAAAATAAATCAAGTTGCCTTTGTCAAATATATCGGATAATTATCTAAATATTAACATTAATTCATTTGTCTGATTTTTTAAATTATTTCAATTGCTGTGCAATGTACTTCAATTAAACGTACTAACATCATGTAGGGACTGTAGCAAAGCACGCTGGGAATACTAGTATTATATCTTTTTTTAGGACACGAAACCGGCTGGCCAAAATACCAAAAGCATTTTCCACAACGCGGCGTGCTCGGCTTAGACTCTTTACTCGTTAGTGAGCCCTTGTTGTGAAAATGGCTCCGATGAAAACATACGTAAGTATTTTTCCGCCAAAGTTCACCTCACTCGAATCAGGCAAATTCAATTTCTCTCCATATAATGCTTTTCCGCCATCCGAAATTCTGACACCCACATTTACCATCATAAATTCATAATTGGTATTAACAACGGCCATAAGCACCACTCTAAAGAATTTCTTATAATTATAATACAAAGATCCTGAGTCGGCAGTTTGAACGATAGCAACTTGCTTCCCATCCACAGCACCCAAGCAATTTGGAAAATTCCACTTGGTGCTAAAATCTTCGGCTATAGCTTCAATTTCGCTTCACTTTAAAAAAACATTTTAATGGAACAGAACAGACGAGCTCCTACTTATGGCAACATCATCAACGCATCATAGCACAGAAAGTTATTAATGAAGTTATGTTCAATGGAAGGATGGATCTTTTGACCCTAAACACGGGCTTGAATAATCTACGTCCAATAAGCATGTCCTCTGAACGCTCATCAACGCCCTTCAGTAACATTTCAGTTATTTCCACGGAATCATCACATGACAGCACATATTTTCCATCTGCAACACACTCCTACATCGCGTAGTCATGCAATTCCCGTTGCTATTATTTTCAACGAATTGCTGCAGGATGCTGCTGGTGGAAGTGAATCAAATATCATATCATTTTACGAATTTTTTTTTTTTTTCAAGCACACAGCTACAATCGCTATAAATATTTCATCTATAGGCATTATCGTCCGCACATCTGCACACTTCAAAACATATTAAGAAATGAACGCATAATCATGCTTCTATAATGCATGATGAATCACACGTACTCGAATTGATAATGCATGACCGTGTGCGGTCCCTATAACAGATGTTGTTCATGATTTAATATTATCAATCATCGAGGGTCCATAATGGTTGTCCTACCCGGTTATGCCGACATAATATAACAGCATGAGCTTGTACAAAAGATATTTCCATCGACTTTATACATTTTACATGGCAACATGAGTACTGAAGATCAAAGTAAGACCGTGTTTCCAACATGTGGTACAAATTAAGTTAAATGTTAAATAAAAAACAATTACAAAAAAAGTATAAACACATAAATAATACAAATGAAACTTAAAAAACAATAAAAAATTAGCTTAATAATTTCAGGAAAAAATAAACAATTCAGAATTTTGTAAGATTAATTGAAATTAAGATAAATATAAATATAAAAATAAAAACTTTTGATTACTTGCAGGTTGCAACATCTCTTTAGATCAAAACAAAATTATTACAAATAAATAAATTTCCTAAGTTATGCGACCACAAGAGATAAACTGGTGAAAGAAAGCATTGATCTCAGATAAGGTTTTGTTAATCAATTTATTATTTCTAGGACTGGAATGCCACTACATATTCTATATTATTTTATTATATATATATATTAGGATGATTCAAGAAGAAATATTTTTTGATGTGAAATTTCTTTAGCGGCGTTGGGCAAAAGTTTAGTGTAAAATTTTGAGTGAAAAAATAAAAATTGTAAAGTCTTTCGGATTCTGTAACTTTTTAACCGCACTAGCTAGACACTTCAAATTTTCACAGAATGTGTATTACTATTGCCATATCCCCAAAAAGTAATAAAATAATTTCGAAAATCCACCGGAAAAATCTCAATAAAGAGATTACAATTACACAACAACATGCAGCTTGTGTGTTATAAAAAATGTTTATAAAAACAACATAGAAGCAGGCAGCTTGTGTGTTGTGCAAAAACAAGAGAATGTACGAAGAAAAGAGAACGAGGAACACACAGAGGCTCGCAGTTGATCTAATTTTTTGCAAAAGGAGACAGACGGTAAACGTAAACACAACAACAACAATTACACGCGCCAAAGAAAACAAAAGCAATATACAGACGGACAAACATAGCTAAATTAACTGGACAGAATATTGCAGCAAATGTTGCATTGTTGTATGTATTTATTTTGAGATGATCGCTCTCTCTTTCTGTTTGTTTTTAAGAAGTTTCACTTCTATCACGTTTACGATGGCACACGTTCAATTTTTTTCCTTTTTCTTACAAACAGGCTTGATAGTCCCGTTTTGGTGTAAAAATATGCCAGTTAAAATTTGACTCTTAATATTATTATTTAGATAGTCCGCATCACACTTTTCTATTTTCCATACGAATTACATAGGAAAATTGTTGTTTGCCCACTCTGATTTTTATTGCTAGCTAATAGTGTATTAAATCAAAAATCTTTTGAAATATTTTTGTCGAAAATTGTACGCTATAAAAAAAAGGTCTACTGGCTTAAAAGTTATACGAGGTCAAAGTTGAAATCCCCGCAAATTTGACCGTTTTCAGTGTATTATAACAAAATTAATGGTTTCATCGGAAAAAATGTGGCGAAAATTTTATGTTAATTTTAAATTTGGTCTCATAGAAAATGAAATAATTTTTAGGGACAGTTTGCGTCAATTAGTTACTATTAATGTTTGAAAAAAATCTGCACATTCGTTATTTTAAAGAATCATCACTGAACCAAGTTAAAATATTTTTTTCTAAAAATCGCATGGTAAATCAAATTTTTAATCAATTCAAATGATTTCTTCGATTCAAAATCGCTTAAATCTTTTTGCAAAAATAATTCAAACTCATTTCCGAGCATTTGATACCGCTGAAGCATTATTGTAGATTATTGATTGTTTCAACCATTTTAATTTTAATGTCTACGGAAACATTGGTATCAAATAAAGAGATTGCAACTAATTCCTCATTTCAATATCAGAAGTACTCACCAATTTTGAACTTGAAAACGTTTTCAAAAAGGGTATATATGGTGTAATATGCTGCTCTTTCAGAATTTAACGAAAATTGTCGCCTTTGTTTTTAATATATCTCGTGACTCAAAAGTCGTAGCGCCAAGTAATTTATAAATTCTGAAAATATGGTATGTGGTGCAGCGTGTAAGAAGAATGGTGCGCTTATGTCAACAAGGAGGAGGGGCGTTCCAAAAGGTGATTAAAATTGAGAATTACCTTTTCTTTTGTAAGCGTATTGCTTGAGAAGGGCTTGTCCTATTTGGCTGATTTTCCTTAAGCTGTTTCTGAGATTAGCGTGCACAGACAAAAATACGTTTATGATTTAAAATAACTATGTATATATAAGATAGATATAGATTTACAGCACGAAGAATCGTTTCTTTTTACCACTTCCCATTCCAGCATATATTTTTTCCGAAGCGTGACTAGTATTTTAGTTTCTGCAGAAAAAATTGAAATGGTTAAAATTGAAATATGCAAAAATACTTAATACATGAATATGAGTACTAACAAAATTTATTATTAATAGTAAATGAGTAACTGCGCAATATGCAAAAAATATAATATAATGTTGCGATTTTGTATATTCACTCAGATGTGACACATCCACACTTAACATAATAATAAGTGTCCGACCGAAACAGGATTTTCATCCGAAACTAAACCTTCGGCCATAGACTCAGTTTCGGCCGAAACCAGAACCGAAACCGAAACTTATTTAGACATTATAAAAGGAAAATTAAAATTAACTCGTGTTAAATAGAATAAAATAAAACACAAGTATATAACAAAAATATGTACATATTTATTTATGTTATAGGGTTAACAATACTGCATGATTACACCTAATCAATATATTAAAGACTTACTTTTGTAAGTAAACTTTATCAAAAATCAACATAACGTAAACTACAAACTCTTAATTTTTTTATTAGTGTGTTCACAATGATTAATTTATTATTTATTGAGATCAACTGTTACTAAAAAACATCATGTGTCTCTTAAAATCGAATAATAAGTAGAGAGAAAAAAAAAAATATAAAACAATTTATATATTAGCATTCATAGTTGAATAGCCTAATGTTGTAAGCTAAGAAAAGCAGTTTATCGACATTTTCACCGAGCAGGTTACTCCGACGAACAGCTGCTCGCTTGGAACACTGGTAGGCGGAGCGGAAAAAAAATTTTAAGACCGATTTTCTCAGCAGCAGGACTACTGTTCCAGTAAGAATATATTTAAATCGGCATTGCGCTGCAATAATGGCGCCGACAGATAAGATTGAATTGGTTCCTGTACAACAATTTTTTTTTATCTTCAGCTCCAGTTGTCTCAATCTGATCAGGAATGATATCGTGTGTATCCCACAGGCTTTCCTTTTCTTGGTGTATGTTGGAGTTTAACGAGATCGGTTCCGAAGAGACTGATGGAATATTCTCTCCGCCGCCGAACAATGCTGTAACGACACTTAGTCAAAAATGATATTATTTTTGACATTGCAACATCCACTTCATTGGAATTTAGATACTTAGATTTATATCTTGGGTCCAGTATTGTCGCCACCATCAATAGAGAGGTCTTTTTAAAAAAGAAAACTGGATGTTCAAAGACTCATGCAGTGAGTTTTTCATTTTTTTCATCATCGCTCCTTCGTTTTCGGATCGAACTTGCAGTTTGTGGTTTAACAAAGATTACGATAAATAATAAAAATAATATCCCATTCATTGGATAAAAGAGTATCAATTCATACCATATTCAACTGTGGCCGAAACTAGACTTTTTGGCCGAAACTCGTGGTTATCCTTATGAAGTGATATGATATTGTTGAAATAATAATATTGATGAAGTGTTGTTGCTCAAGATAGAATGGGCCACAGATGAGAGATAATGACCAGCCTGCAGATTTATAGGTTAGCTGCGAATATTAAATATACAGTCTCCGACCAATGAACTACGTGTTTGGAAGTGATAGCTTAAAAGGTTCCGCCCCCTAGGGAAGACCTCTTTGTTTGCATAACAAAGAAAAATGGGGAAGAGTTGGTACTAATTACAATAGTTTGAATTAGTTTTCATAATCTCGAAGCGCACAACGTTAATTAGTTTTTAATTGATATAGGTTATGTGTTCATAATAAAATCAAGTTGCATTTTAATTTAATCTAAAATTAGTTCCCACTGTAGTTACATTACAGTAAAACCTATTTAAGTGACTATTCTGATTAAAGTCATTTGTTTTTGTAGAAATTAAAGTTTGTGATCAGCAACACTTTTTATCGAGTTTATTTTAAAGTATCTTCGTATTTTTCTAAGAGAGAGAGAGAGCACAGAATCTCCATCAAGTACATATAATTTAAATTCAGTATTTAATATAGACTGCCAGAAATCTTTTGTATGAGGTGCTGTTATCTCCCAATTATCTGAAAAAAAAATGTATACATTAGTATTACACTACGAAGTTTATAGCAAAAACTATACTTACATATATGTAAGAAGTGATATTCCTGGTTGGTGTATCTAGCCCTGTATCGATGGCAGGTGGAGAGGTATAAAAGGAGCAAGGTCGTTGAGGTGAGAGAAGTTGTCAAGTCGAGGTTGTTAACTAAAACCCACCTTTGATCGACGCTAGCTAAGAAAAAAATATCTAACTTGGCAATTTTATCAATTGAAAATGATATTGCTCAATCCACAAATCAATATAAATTTATTGCAAAATTTGTCAGTGCAAAAGCAAGAAAGATAAACTTTATCTAGACTTTGCGCGCATGTTGGCAAAATTAAAACTGAAAATTTGTGAAAAATACATGAATAAGAATATTTTGCAGAATATGCATATAGTTCTTGCAGCTTTTGGATCGTCAGTATCGTACACAACTCTTTTTACCAAACTGTGTTCTAGACTGTCGGTCTTTGACGTGTCGTCATGCAACTCTTTTTCATGATAACACTTTAAGTGTGTCCACAAGTTTGATGTCATGTAGCTTTTGTGTCATCATCTTGTTTTATTTCAAAATTTTCAGAAGAAAAAATAAATACTACGACTAAATGGCCTTTTAGACGATCAGCTCAGTCTCAGTCCATTATCGACTCGAAATACGCACTGATATATATCGATGTCAGAAAAATGGACTAATGGCCAAGCTTATTTGTCAGTTCATTTCGATTTTTGAAGCGATAGCATGGACTGAGACTGAACTGACCGTCTAAAAGGCCTTAGGTTGGCAAGCCTGACTGTTTCATATCGGCCAATAGACTATATACAATATATATTGTATCGGCCGATAAATCGGGATCGGAATCGTTACATCCCTAGTTATAGGTAAAACAGCCATTCGTTCCTATCAAGGAACTGCCAGTTGATTTTCGGAAATTGATGAAAGTCTTCCCGATTTTCATCACGAAGATAACATTCCGGTAGCAATTTATGCTTGATTTCATAAAGGACTCGATTTAGCAAATGATTTCGACGGTTTTCTTCAAATAGATACAAATGTCTACACTGAAAACAACTGTAGAAATTCAATTTGAAGAACAAAGCGATATTATGGACATAAGTGATTCAGAAGAAGAATCTAATGAAGAAATGAAAGAGCCCATAACATCATACAATGACGCTTTAAAACTTGTTACGCGTTCGAAACAATTTTTATTTTTTTCACAAAGAATATCGAGTCATTTTAAAAAAGAAAAGATATTTCCTTCAGGAACTCCAAATGGGTGAAACCCATATTGCACGTGAGAAGTTTGATGAAGGTGTCAATCATTTGCTAAACGCATTTGTTGTTTGTGCTCAACCTGGGCGTTTACTGAAAGTGTCTCAGTCAACTCTGACGCCCCAAGCATTTGCAATGCTTGTACATAAAATGCAGGAGTTTTCTAAAAGTTATAATTCGGTAAATAAGAATATTAGTCTTTAATTCAAAAAAAAAAAAAAAAAAAAAAATTGTGATGATCATAAGCTAGAAAATATGATTTTGTCTCTATTTGGAATTGTATAAAGTAGTAAAATATGATAAACAAAAGGTTGAAATGCTATCAATAAATGAGAAATTAGAAAACGCAATGTATGAAATGCAAGAAAAACTTCAGGACAAAAAAAGAAATAAGTCAAATAAATACATAAAAACAGAACTTTAAAATGAATAATAGTAAAGGATAATGTAATTAGACATACAAATAAAAGGGTAAAAAAAAAAACAAAAGCTACCGAAATTTTAACCTAATACAATTGATCATTGTAAGTCTTAGAACAAAAAATTTTAATTCTGATAAAAAAAAAAAAAATTTCAAAATTAAAACAAATATGTACATATCGACCCCTTTGCGTCAAACTATTTTATTATTAAATTTTTCTTTTGAAAATGTTTTCATTCTCCGATAAAACATATTTTTTGCCACATACGATAATTTCGCTCACAACGTTTGAAGTGTGCTTGTAAAATTGACGTTTATGATAACATTAACAACAGTTTAAATCGCAAATAAATTGAAACACAAAATTATTTGTGACCTGAAATCTTTGTGCATTAATTTAAAAAATTAATTATGATTAACAGTGTTAACTATTTAATTCTTCTCTCTTCCTCGACTTGTGCGCCGTCACATTTCAATTAATAAGATCTGCACACTCATACACACACCTTTACTTATTATATTTATTTCATTGGTCTGCTCACATCTCTTTGCTAACACATGTACCTTAACTTATTTCTGTTTAATTACTTTATTCTCCTCTCTTGTATTCCTTTCTTTCGATGCTTTCCTATACACATACTCACACATACATCTTAACTTATTTCTGCTTTATCAGCATTTTATTCTTCTCTCTCCTCGCCGACACGTAACAGATTTTTCGTAACGAAATTTTTAAAAAAGCAGCCCTTAATCATTTTCAATGATAATAATGCGTATCAAAAGATTGTCGCTGCTTTCATTTAATGAGTTTTTTATTATTAAGTAATGTTTTAACTGTAAGTAATATGATACGTGATATTTTGATGGAATACTGTTTTTTAAACATAGAAATCATTAAATTTTTTACAGGACAACATTTCTAGATTAAAAGTAAAATTAAAGTTGTTCATAATCTTTCTAGTGGAATTTTCAGAATATCCATAGATGAGTTCAATTGATTTTTTTTTTCCAAATGAAGCTACGCTTTTTTTTAATTTAGGAAAAATCTGCGAATTACTTCCAGTTTTTAAATTCGGAGTGGCCTATTTCAATGCAGTCGTATCCCGATGGATTAGTTTTATTGTGGGTCATTCACAGGGTGCCCAAAGAGTTTACCGATGAATTGGCCTCTTTATCCAGTTAGAAGGGGACCAATAAGAAACCTAGCGCTGAGAAGTTGTTTGTCACAACAGTAATTAAAAGTAAAAATGTAATGATTTAAATTTAAAACATGATATAGCAAACAGATAAACAGTATTTTAAAAAATCATTTTTTTGCATTCCAAGGAACTTCTTACCAAACGGAGACGTATTTAATGTAATACATAACAGAGAAATTATAATAATCATCTAAAGTGCAGGAAAGTATTTGTTTGGCGTTGGAAGAATGCAATCAAATAATGAACAAAGTCGAAGGAGTTCAGCCTCATGCATTGCTGGCTTCAATCAAAACGTCTGAGTTCGTAGCAGTCTTGAAGCCTGTTTTTAACTTGACGAAAACACTGAGTCAACTCTTGCAAAAACAAGACTGTGATTTGAGTCTATGCGTTCAAAACGTTCAAACGCTAACGATTTGCACGAAGAAATTCGTGAAATGCGTAGAAATGCAGATGATTCATTTAAAAGCATCTTTGAGACTACCACAAAAATTGCCGGAGAAGGAGGCTTCGAAATAAAAGTCCCTCGAGTTGTTGGAAAACAAATAAATCGTGACAACTATGAAGGAGGTCTAGAGCCATATTATCGCCCATCATCATGAATCTTCTTCCAACAAAAATAGCAAAGCTGGATTTAACTCACTTGAAAAAGACTGTGGAAATTTTCGAAACTCAGTGGCCGAATAATGACACTGCTACCGAAGAGTTCGAAGCTGAAGTTACAATATAGAAAAGGTATTTGATTTCGATTTTTCATTAAATGAAAAAAATTCATTGCATGGTTGAAATAACTTTCAACTTTTTTACAGATACTGCTTGAGAATAACAGATGGAAAAGAGCCTAAAACTTTTATTGAAACTTTAAATATTTGTGACAAAAAGTTTTATCCAACTGTGCATCGATACCTGAAAATAGCTGCAACTCTACCTATATCTGCTGCACCCAGTGAACGATCATTTTCAACTCTTCGTAGGTTGAAAACTTACTTACGAAATTCCACTATCGAGGACAGATTGAACGGTTTGGCTCTTCTCAATATTCAAAGAGATGTCGAAGTCTCAAGCGAAGAAATTTTGGATATCATGGCAGCACTGCCCAGAAGAGTCGATATCGTTTTATAAGGAGTTCATACATTTGTAGAATAAAGTATATCTAAGTTAGCTGCACTATTTTCGCATCCATTTCTTAATCTTATGCAAAATTTGAAAGGATCACTAAAACCCCCCGAAATTTTTGTCTGCGTATGCCCTTGAGTGAGGTGGCACATGGCATGGTTATCAGATGAGAAAATTTGGTGAAGAGGTGACATATGCATAGAATTGCATAAAATAAAGTGTGAATTGTCCATCAGATTAAGTTATTTTTGACAATACTTTGCACATAGATTTTCTGAAAAAACGCGAAACACGGGCAAAGTTCGCTCCCCTGGTTAATCTTTGTTTGTTTTGATCTGGATGAAGTAACTAATCCAGATGATTTAGTAGAAGCAATTCTCTCTTTGATCATGCTGTCTCATTTACAGCTTCACGAGATAAGTACATATGAAAGAGACAAATATAGGCAAGTGCTCATATTTTTGAAATATTTGAAGTGACAAGAAGTGAGCACATGTCTTTTGAAATAAAATTGTTTTGGAGGAACTTGAAGTGTTCGCGATTTACCGGCTCTATGGGACATAAAGAGCGCAGACTATAAAAACAGAGTGGTGAAAGAACCGGCAATACAACATATTGTTGGCAAAATATTAAGAAAGTTATCCCAACGCGGATAAGAAAGAGCTTACAAGAAAATTAAACATGTTGCGCTCTAATTTTAACCGCGAATTAAAGCGCATTGGGGATTCGGAGAAACGTAGAGCAGGGGTGGTTGATTGTTTCGATCAAAATTATCGACATCGAAATGCCTACCTCTTCAAGAAGCAGTTTTCAAGTAAGTATTGATGCATACATATTTATTAACAATCTAATGTATAAGAATCTCGTGTTACGGTGTCAGTATATGAACTCTTCCGTAATGGATTAACCGATATTTATGAAATTCTTTTTGTATATTTGGTAGGTATGTGAATAAGCCGTAAGGTATTTTTCACCCTCCTACCCTAGCACTATTTTCGTATGAACAATATACTCATGTCCCTTATGAAATTTTCTGGGAAACTCTAGCATAGTCTGGAGAGTGATCTTGTAAGGTTTTAGTGCGGTGAATAAAGTTTTGGATAAAAAGCTTAGAGACAAATTTTAAAATAAATCAAGTTGCCTTTGTCAAATATATCAGATAATTATCTAAATATTAACATTAATTCATTCGTCTGATTTTTGAAATCATTTCAATTGCTGTACAAAGTATTTCAATTAAACAGAGAATATCATCACGTACTAACTTCATGTAGGGAGTGTAGCAAAGCACGCCGGGAATACTAGTATTATATATTTTTTTAAGGACACGAAACCTGCTGGCCAAAATACCAAAAGCATTTTCCACAACGCGGCGTGCTCGGTTTAGACTCTTTACTCGTTAGTGAGCCCTTGTTGTGAAAATGGCTCCGATGAAAACATACGTAAGTACTTTTCCGCCAAAGTTCACCTCACTCGAATCAGGATAATTCAATTTCTCTCCATATAATGCTTTTCCGCCATCCGAAATTCTGACACCCACATTTACCATCATAAATTCATAATTGGTATTAACAACGGCCATAAGCACCACTCTAAAGAATTTCTTATAATTATAATACAAAGATCATGAGAAGGCAGTTTGAACGATAGCAACTTGCTTTCCATCCACAGCACCCAAGCAATTTGGAAAATTCCACTTGGTGCTAAAATCTTCGGCTATAGCCTTCAAGTTCGCTTCACTTTTAAGAAACATTTTAATGGGTTATGCCTTTTAACACAACAAAAAAGAACATACGAGCTCCTACTTATGGCAACATCATCAACGCATCATAGCACAGAAAGTTATTATTGAAGTTATGTTCAATGGAAGGATGGATCTTTTGACCCTAAACACGGGCTTGAATAATCTACGTCCAATAAGCATGTCCTCTGAACGCTCATCAACGCCCTTCAGTAACATTTCAGTTATTTCCACGGAATCATCACATGACAGCACATATTTTCCATCTGCAACACACTCCTACATCGCGTAGTCATGCAATTCCCGTTGCTATTATTTTCAACGAATTGCTGCAGGATGCTGCTGGTGGAAGTGAATCAAATATCCTATCATTTTACGAATTCTTTTTTCTTTTTCAAGCACACAGCTACAATCGCTATAAATATTTCATCTATAGGCATTATCGTCCGCACATCTGCACACTTCAAAACATATTAAGAAATGAACGCATAATCATGCTTCTATAATGCATGATGAATCACACGTACTCGAATTGATAATGCATGACCGTGTGCGGTCCCTATAACAGATGTTGTTCATGATTTAATATTATCAATCATCGAGGGTCCATAATGGTTGTCCTACCCGGTTATGCCGTTATAACAGCAGGAGCTTGTACAAAAGGTATTTCCATCGACTTTATACATTTTACATGGCAACATGAGTACTGAAGATCAAAGTACGACCCTGTTTCCAACATGTGGTACAAATTAAGTTAAATGTTAAATAAAAAACAATTACAAAAAAAGTATAAACACATAAATAATACAAATGAAACTTAAAAAACAATAAAAAATTAGCTTAATAATTTCAGGAAAAAATAAACAATTCAGAATTTTGTAAGATTAATAGAAATTAAGATAAATATAAATATAAAAATAAAAACTTTTGATTACTTGCAGGTTGCAACATCTCTTTAGATCAAAACAAAATTATTACAAATAAATAAATTTCCTAAGTTATGCGACCACAAGAGATAAACTGGTGAAAGAAAGCATTGCTCTCAGATAAGGTTTTGTTAATCAATTTATTATTTCTAGGACTGGAATGCCACTACATCTTCTATATTATTTTATTATATATATATATTAGGGTAATTCAAGAAAAATTTTTTGATGTGAAATTTCTTTAGCGGCGTTGGGCAAAAGTTTAGTGTAAAATTTTGAGTGAAAAAATAAAAATTGTAAAGTTTTTCGGATTCTGTAACTCTTTGACCGCACTAGCTAGACACTTCAAATTTTCACAGAATGTGTATTACTATTGCCATATCCCCAACAAGTAATAAAATTTTTCGAAAATCCACCGGAAAAATCTCAATAAAGAGATTACAATTACACAACAACATGCAGATTGTGTGTTATAGAAAATGTTTATAAAAACAACATGCAAGCAAGCAGGTTGTGTGTTGTACAAAAACAAGCGCATGTACGAAGAAAAGAGAACGAGAAACACACAGAAGCTCGCAGTGATTTAATTTTTGTGCAAAAGGAGACAGACGGCAAACGTAAACACAACAACAACAATTACACACGCCAAAGAAAACAAAAGCAACATATAGACGGACAAACTGAAAAACAGTCATAGCTAAATTAACTGGACAGAATATTTTGTATGCAAATGTTGTATTGTTGTACTTTTAATGTTTGAAAAAAATCTGCGCATTCGTTATCTTAAAGAATCATCACTGAACCAAGTTAAAATATTTTTTTCCAAAAAATCGCATGGTAGCATTTGATACCGCTGATGCATTATTGTAGACTATTGATTGTTTCAACCATTTTAATTTTAATGTCTACGGAAACATTGGTATCAAATAAATAGATTGTAGCTAATTCCTCATTTCAATGTCTGAAGTACTCACCAATTTTGAGCTTGAAAACGTTTTCAAAAAGGGTTTATATACATGGTGTAATATGCTGCTCTTTCAGAATTTAACGAAAATTGTCGCCTTTGTTTTTAATATATCTCGTGACTCAAAAGTCGTAGCGCCAAGTAATTTATAAATTCTGAAAATATGGTATGTGGTGCAGCGTGTAAGAAGAATGGTGCGCTTATGTCAACAAGGTGGAGGGGCGTTCAAAAAGGTGATTAAAATTGAGAATTACCTTTTCTTTTGTAAGCGTATTGCTTGAGAAGGGCTTGTCCTATTTGGCTGATTTTTCTTAAGCTGTTTTTGAGATTAGCGTGCACAAAAATACGTTTATGATTTAAAATAACTATGTATATATAAGATAGATATAGATTTACAGCACGAAGAATCGTTTCTTTTTACCACTTCCCATTCCAGCATATATTTTTTCCGAAGCGTGACTTCTATCTTAGTTTCTGCAGAAAAAATTGAAATGGTTAAAATTGAAATATGCAAAAATACTTAATACATGAATATGAGTACTAACAAAATTTATTATTAATAGTAAATGAGTAACTGCGCAATATGAAAAAAATATAATATAATGTTGCGATTTTGTATATTAACTCAGAGATAATCATGTTCACTTCGCGCTACTTTAAGACACTTTACAGCTCAAGGTGACACATCCACACTTAACATAATAATAAGTGTCCGACCGAAACAGGATTTTCATCCGAAACTAAACCTTCGGCCATAGTCTCAGTTTCGGCCGAAACCAGAACCGAAACCGAAACTTTTTTTTACATTATAAAAGGAAAATGAAAAAAAATTAAACAATATATATATTAGCATTCATAAGTGAATAGCCTAATGTTGTAAGCTAAGAAAAGCAGTTTATCGACATTTTCACCGAACAGGTTACCCTCCTTCGTTTTCGGATCGAACTTGCAGTTTGTCGTTTAACAAAGATTACGATTGATATGCGTCATTAAATGATAACTCAAGTGTTGCCTCATACAAAAATTTCAAAATGGCTGTGATGTTCTTTATAATATCCCATTCATTTGATAAAAGAGTATCAATTTTACCATATTCAACTGTGGCCAAAACTAGATTTTTTGGCCGAAACTCGTGGTTATCCTTATGAAGTGTGTGTGCGAATGCGCGAAAAGCTGGATATTGTTGAAATAATAATATTGATGAAGTGTTGTTCCTCAAGATAGAATGGGTCACAGATGAGAGATAATGACCGGCCTGCAGATTTATAGGTTAGCTGCGAATAGTCAGTCTCCGACCAATGAGCTGCGTGTTTGGAAGTGATAGCTTAAAAGGTTCCATCCCCTAGGGAAGACCTCTTTGTTTGCATGACAAAGAAAAATGGGGAAGAGTTGGTATTACAATAGTTTCAATTAGTTTTCATAATCTTAAAGCGCACATTACCAAAGTTAATTAGTTTTCAAGTGAAATAGATTATGTGCTCATAATAATATCTAGTTGCATTTTAATTTAATCTAAAATTAGTTCCCACTGTAGTTACATTACAGTAAAACCTATTAAAGTGACTATTCTGATTAAAGTCATTTTTTTTTTGTAGATATTAAAGTTTGTGATCAGCAACACTTTTTATAGAGTATATTTTAAAGTATCTTCGTATTTTTCTAAGAGAGAGAGAGCACAGAATCTACATCAAGTACATATAATTATAGTTAACATGATGATTTCAAAATTATCGAGTTCTTCTACGGAAAACTTCTACTTTAAAGACACACAAGGAAAAGGTGCATTCATGTAAGGTTATCCTTCTTCAGAAGGGTAGTGATGATAAAAGTAACATGATGAAAAGAAATGAGAAATCAGAGCTTTTATCACATGTTGAGGATGCCGACTTTCCATCGAAACCCATCGATTTTCCTAATTATGATATCTTCTTAATTATACTAACAAATAATGAATGCAGTGCCTGGATACTACTAGAATTGGTTTGGATTACATACACCATCATTGAAGAGTAGCTTTGTCTTTGGTGTGTACTTAAATTCAGTATTTAATATAGACTGTCAGAAATCTTCTGTATGAGGTGATGTTATCTCCCAATTATCTGAAAAAATGGTAGTATAATATGATCATCCTGAATTTATGATGGCCAACTTGAGAAGACTTTATTTTGCTATATTTTGAAATAAAACTGCTTCATAGTTGTGTGCATTTGAAGCAATTAAACAATGTATAGTAAATTCCATATTCAAGCCAATTAAAAATAAAGCTTTTAAGAAATCATACCTCAAAAAGTTGAGTGTCAGATTTTACATTTAATAATTTATTGAAGCTAAAAAAAAAAAAAAATAAATTCAAATAAAATTCAAAAACAAAAACAATGGAGAATGATAAAATGCATCAAAAGTAAAATGTCGAAACCCGCAAGCATTCGACTTTTGGTGTAACAATAACTTTTTTGTTTGTTTGTTTATTTATTTATATATTGTATTTTTTGTAAACAGTAACAGTGAAACGGGAAACCAATTCAATTTGGACGGACGACGAAGAAAAAATCATCGTCGCGTGTTGTTATTTTAAAAATTGTCAGTAATTTTGTTGGTATTTTTCACACATGGTTTCCGTATTTTCCTGTTTCTGTTTGTTTCTCTTTATGTTGTTTGCTGACAAAAATACTGTCAAAATCCCAAAGCGTATTAAATGACGAAAAAATGTTTGGAATTGAAGGAAAGTTGAAACTAGCAATAGTTGTTTGCTCTCATTCACAAACTTTTGTTATTTCAATCACATATACAAAGGCATAGTACAAAGAGATACAGAAATAGGTGATGTTGTATATTTTGGTGAGTTAAGGACCAAATGACCTTCAGCATTGTGCATTCAGTTAGTCTTCTCATTTTCGTAAGAAGTCCCTCGGGTCAGATGAGCACCGTCATATTCGTTTTAAGTTTTTATTTTTATATTGAATGGAAAGGAAATTTTAAAAGTTATGATTGGCTAAGCGCTAGGAGTCAGGAGAAGGATTTGGTGTCAGTGTTGTCATCGGGGCACGTTAACGAGTATATGGCGCGGCATTAGCAGTTACGGTTGTCAATTTCAGGAATGTATTCCCCTTTCGTTATTAATCGTTATCATATTTTATTTCCTTCATAGTCCTTTGAGTGTTACTTGATCCACAATGTGATTTTCTTTTTCCTTTTGTAAATAACTACATATACATAACGCTCATCAATAAATATATATCTTTTTTAAAATATATTTAATTAACCGTAATTGCCCAAAACATTGTTACGATTATGAATGATAGTTAAATGACCATTTCTCCTTTCTTTTGAAAGGCTATTTATTCTCTATACGCATATCAATGCCGGACGTCGAGTATATGCTCACTATAATGAGCACAATATTTTTATACTCTTCACGGGAGTGATTAGTCTTATAAGTTGGTCATGAAGTTTGAACACACAGAAGGGGACATCGCATACCATAATAAGTATATATATTTTTGGGGGGCTAAGTTTGTAAGACTTCTGTGATGATTGTTGATTGTCTATGGGGCAGTGCAAACAGAGGCGAAATGCTATACTGCGAAAAGCCATGGTGGTAAATAGCCACACCTGCACGAGGTGCCCCTACTTTCAACTGAAAATGGCGGATCTAGAGAGGCAAACTCGATAAAACCCGTAATCCTAGGTGTTATTCGTACCGTGCCTATGGGCTGAATGGCACTACGTAAGTGTGTCTCTAAACGGTGGCCTCCAGATACCGGGCACCCTCTGGTTGTAATGAAGCCTTACGGTAACACCGGGGCACTGTTGCGGTGGAGTTGTTTTCCCCTTTACTCGCGGGACCAAATGGCTGAGAAAAACAATAAAACCTTTATACAAGAGGCAGTAGTGCCTAGTACAAACCAGGTCAATAGTGACCTTTCGGCGGAAGTGCTTTCTGTATCGCAGACGGATAAGGCTTTACATAGCCTACCCAAAAGCAGCGAAAGCATTGTAATGGATGTCGACAGCGTGGATATAGGTCCCGATGACAACCTCACAAGAAAAGAAGAGGATGAACTTCTCGAATCACCCACGCTTAGCCCTGAAAATGCGGAAGATGGCGACAAAAAGGTGCGGCTAAGTGGTGCTGACCGTAGACGTCTTAAACTCCATCTAAGCCGAGGGCACAGTATTAAAGAGGCTAGAACATTTGCTCAAAAGCCAACTGCACTGAAGCGACAACGCTCTAGCAGTACCTCACCAAAACAAAGCTCACCCAAAAGAGCTAGCGTAGGAACAGTGGCAGTAACGGTAAAAAGGACTGCTGTGTCCACTGAACCTACAAGGCCTGGGTCTACTAATATAACTAGTTAATTGATTTCCTCCATTTAAATCAATATATTGAGACGATTGGCTACTAATATTTTCTTGCGGAGGTTGCAATTACTTTTATTATTTCATCTTCGTCATGAATATATAATATGGATGCAACACGGAGTCGATTTTTGGCTGCAACTGGGGTTTCTGGTGAAGACCTGCATTGTCTCTTATAACGAAAAGTCTTGGTTCGTAATTCAAAGGTTTTTCGAGATGACCTCTGATGGTCTACTTTTATAACCAGTTGATTGAATTTCTTTCATTTTGGCTGTGCAGGTCGATTGATTCCCTCTATTTTAGCCAAAATTAGACCCATTGTGGCTGGGATCGATGGTTTTCTGTGGGCCTACTGCTGCATTAGTATGTAGTATTTTTAAGGTATTATAGAACTCCCCAAAGATTATACTCACAGAAACCCTATTGATTTCCTTCATTTACGGGAGAAAGACCAGATTTCATGAGTTAACGCAAGTCACCACTACAAGCGTTTAAACCCGAGTGCTATCACTCCTGCCGAATGCCACCGTAATGCAATAAAATTATTCGTCCGCCTCCGAGTCGGCCACACCTCCCTCACTCATCAACACCTATTGTGCGGCCGCAACAATGATACATGTCCTCTCTGCAATGACGTTGCAACTGTGGAACACCTGCTCTCAGAATGCAATGCAACACATCACCTTCGAGTCCAAACCAAAATTAACCTGGGCAATCCAAATCTTAGCAACATAAACTCGATCTATAATTTTTTTTAATTCCACTAATTTGATAAATCTTATACATATAACTAATATTAATTAATCTTTTACTTCAATTTTATTTATCTAAGAGCTGGAAGCCATGGCAGCTAGCGCTCTTAATTTTAAGTAGTATAAGAATTTATTTTTTTTTTTATGCTACTTCTTATTAATAATAATAATAATAATAATAATAATAATAATAATACCAGAATATGAGAGAATGGGTGGTGGTTATCTCCAAATGTTTTCATTGAAATGAGGCTCGATGTTTGGTGCCTTTCTATTATTTTTTTGCCGCAGCAAGCTTAGTCTCGTGAGCGTTTGTTATTAAAGTTAATAATAATAATAACGGGCCCGAAAGCACAGCGACCAATGAGATCTATTGTACATGGCCCTATTTAATAGAAACCCTATATGTTTAGACATTTGATGAATCTTAACATTACTTGGGGTTTGTTGTTCCACAATTTGTGTGGATTAACAACAGTGTCACCGAGGTGGTGAAGTTTTTGTCTACCGAGTGCAGGACATTTGCAGAGTAAATGCTCTGAACTTTCTTTATCCATTTCACAAAATCGGCATACGTCAGTGTCGGAAAGACCTAACTTATTTCGATGATACCTTAGGTTGCAGTGACCCGTGAAGTATCCAGTCAAAATGCGTAGGTCTACTCTACTGAGTGAGAGAAGCTTATTCGAAATACTCTTTGAAAGGGTGAGGAATTGTTTTGCCTGGCGTTGTCCGGTGGAGTTCACCCAGTGTTTTAGAAATTTCTTTTCCTCAAGTTTCCTGATTTCTTCGTTTTTGTGGCTTTCGAGAGACCACAGAAAGGCTCAGGACCGTAAAAGGGCATGATCGCCCCTTGTTTAGCCAAGTAGTCGGCCTTTTCATTGCCTTCATGTCCTGGTACCCACCTTAATACAACAGTATTAAATTTACCCAGTTCATTTAACAGGTTAAGGCAGTCATATGCCATCTTTGAGGTGAAAGTGACCGACTGTAGGGCTTTTAAGGCCACTTGACTATCCGAGAGTATGTAAATATGTACTCCTCTCATTTTCCTGCGAAGACATTCCCTCGCACAGATTTCAATGGCATACATTTCCGCTTGAAATATTTTTGGGTAGGTACCCATTGGGATAGATTTTTGAATTTTGGGCCATAAATTCCCGCCCTTGTTCTATCATTTTCAAGTTTAGAGCCGTCTGAAAACCATATCTGGGAGCCGGGTTTGAATTTAATAGAATTAGTTCTCCAGTCTTCACAATCATTAATAATGATTTGAAAAAGTTTGAAGAAGATATTTTTAGACAATAGAGTATCATCTCTATGCAAAATGGGACTGTCTAGAAAATTTTCTAAAATTTTTAGGTGTCCCTTAATATTGCCCCCTTTTAAATCGTCAATACCTTCCAGTCTCAAGGCGCTAATAGTAGCTTCCTTTTCTATTAGGATAGGTAATGGTGGGATGTATAAGAGCACCCTTAGTGCGTCAGTGGGACACGTTTTCATAGCCCCTGATACTGACACAAACAAGTCGATGCAGTTTACTTAGTATATTTACTGCATTCCTTTGTTTGACTTCAGGCCACCATGCAATGGAAGCATACGTGACTATTGGTCTAATGACCGTAGTGAATGTCCAGTAGGTCATTTTGGGATTTAGACCCCAGGTTTTACCAAAAAGTCTAGTGCAAGCAAAGAATGCCCTTGTAGCCCTTTTTGTAACTTTATTAAGATGTTGGTTCCACGTTAGCTTTTTATCAAGGATAACCCCTAGATAGTTTGCTTCATTGGATTTGGAGGATACACGTAGTTAGACCAATTATGGCTGGAATTGATAGTTATCACTAGGGGTGGTGTTTTATAGTCACAATTTGATACAACTCCAAAAAGTGTGCATGTACTTATTTTTATTATAGTGTAAATTGATTGATTTTCTTGTTTTGATTCCAGAAGTGGAGAGGGAATGAGTGATGATTGACTACCAATGTTTTCATTCAAATGAGACACGATTTTGTGTGCTTCAATATTACTTTTTCCAGCGGTCTCTTTGTTGTTTGTTAGTAAAGTTACAGGTCTACACATGCTAACTGTTTTAGTTTCTTTATCCTTGTTTTTATCATTCCATATTGGATTAGCAGTGGAGTAGGGCCCATTATAGATGGGATTTATGCTTGCAACAGGGCATACTGATGCAGGTGTATGGATTGTGCGACGTTCACGGTTCCTCGGTATATAAATAAAAGGCTCTGTTTATGAAACAATTTTGCATCATCTGATATAACTTTCCAAGGCCTATCCTCATGGCTGGTCGATTTATTTTCTCCATTTTCGTCAATAAACTTTATACGAAAAATTAAGGATTTTCATTAAAATAAGGCAAAAAACCATCTTCGTCGTTATTACTGGATACATTTTTCGATTTGGAGTTATCATCCTTATACACTGTTAAATTCCTTTAGTAAACACCTAGGCTTGAAGCGATTCTTTCTACTACGGCATGTCACTGTTATATCCACTTTAGTACCTTACGTAACGTTGAGTTGAAGTTTTAGAAAAATCTAAAGCTTCTTCTTGATATGGAAGAAAATTTGATTGATTTCCTTTTTGAGAGCAAACGTATAATGGATGGCAACCAATGTATTCAAACGTTTCACTTATTGTGATTATTGGAGTGTAGGGTCCGAATGGACTGCGATCGATGGCTGCAACTGGACTTTTTGACATAGATGTATCTTGAGCAAGCTTATTCTCATGATCGTTTGTTTCTTTAGACTCATGTCTATTGTTGCTAATCAAAGCACTTTCATCATGGAGAGCTGAAAAGTTGGGTCTGAGTAGACCACGTTCGATGTCTGCAACTGGTCTCCTTTCTATAGGTGTATTTTGCGTCTGATTACGTTGGCTTCTTGGAATTTAAAAAAAAGGTTGAGCTTTATCAAACGATTCTGCATCACTTGACAAGGCTTGCCAAGGTCTATCTTCATGTAATGGGAATGAACGAGAATCCGGGATTATTTTCGTTGTAATGAAGATCCATTACCCCATTACTTGTTGCGACGTTAATCCTGCAGAGATCATGCGATTGTGAAGAATTCGTTATATTCCCTTCGTTACCGCTAACACCTTCAAACTGCTGTAGAAGATATCTATGCCAAAATCCAACTAGTTTTAGATCATTCACAGATTCATAAGTTGTGTTAAATCTGAAACGTGAAGTTTTTGGTGTGTGGTTCTTTAATAATTTAAGCACAAAATGAACTTTGTTGTATGGACAATTACACAAGTCTACAAAATTTTGTAGCAAGAAATATTTTAGTGGCCATCTTCTAATTCGAGGCCCTTAGTTTTTTGTATCAGGTCTAGTTTTTGAGATAAGTTAAAATATAAGGGAAAAGAATCAAGTAAATAACACAAAAAACATTATCGCTTGGAGTCTTAAATTAAGAGAGCAATGCTATGCTATAGGAAGACTAGGGAAGCTTAGCAAATCAATTAAACATGTTCAATGTTTGATTAGCGTTATAGTTGTTGTAAGCTTAAACTGTCCCTATACCGTACCATTTAGCCGTTACGCCTTTCTACAGTATTGGGAAAAATTATTCTTTTTTTATGACTTAAGTTAACTCTTCCCCCTTTAAAATCGATCGTCCCGATCGTTAACAATTTTTTAATTCCAACTATTTTTCTACGTCATACAATTTTATGCTAGACTTGTGAACTTCCTTTTCCGACTGCACCTTTTTTTTCCATTGACATACATTTCAATTTTTTTTTTTAAACTTCTTACAAACATACATTTTTGTCTTTTGTTTTGCCTTTTTTTACTACTATTTGATAACAATTATTTTATTTATATTTTATTATTACATATGTAGATTATTGGTCATTATTTATTTACTTCGTCAAATTTTCCGACAGTCTCATCATAGTGATTCGTCAGGATTCAATAATTGTCTTTTATCTTAAAAATAAAATTTACCGTCTGTGTTTTTTTATATTTGTATTTGTTCCCCATCCACGAAAAGAGTTAAACTGAATTGCAATGCCCTTTTATTTATTGTCATTCGCGGATGGGTCCTAATTATTTTGTTTGGTCCACAACTTTCGTGTCCCTTTATTTTCTTTTTTTATCAGTATTGCATTAAATTGCAATGCGCTTTATATATGATATTTGTTGTTATCATGACAATAGAAATACAAGTGTTATATAAACAACAAGCAACAAGTACTTTCATAAACAAACAAAAAATAGTTTTATCAACAATAATAATTTTGAAAATAATAATTTCGATTTGTATGCGCTGAAAAGAACAATGGAGGCAGTGAAGTTAAAGAAACAAATAACAACAAACTGTTATTTCTCGTAGGGTTTTGGATTTGGTGATATTGTAATCTCATATACTTTCTGCAGTTTGACCTTTGGTACCCAGCTGGCACTATCGAAAGCTTACGAAGATATGCAGGAAAGATTTGGTTTGTGTCCGAGATAAGCTTTGGATCCAGTATTTGCTTATCGACAGATTTTATTGAGATATAATTTAATAAGGGTATTTAAGTAGTTAACCAGCAAATTATTTGCAAATTAGCAATAACTATATTTAAATTATAGTATTATGTTTATATTTATAATACAAAAATGTCGATCTGTCACTCACCAAAATCTACGAAACCACAAGCAAAAAAGGAAAGCCGGTGAAATGTCCCCTGAATTGTCTTTAAAGGACGTTCTTGAGGTAATAAGCAAATCAGAAGAAAGAGTCGAGCGGAAACTCCTAAATCTGGCATCTTGAGCAGGTATAGTACAAATTGAGCAAGAAGTGGATGCAAAACTAAACAAACTGGCAACGAAAGAGGATGTAAGAGGAATGGAAGGCAAGCTAGGGGCTATAGTTGCGCAGATGGTGGAAATAAACTCAGAGAACAGCGAACTGGAAAAAAAAACTTGACCGGCAGAAAGAACACGCTGAAGTTCATCGACTGCTCACATTTTTAATTTTATTTAGGTACATTAGAAGCTTCGACATATTTGCGTTAACTGAGACACATATCAAGCAATGTCATATTGAACAGTTCCAGACCATATTTGATGATATTGATAATCACTGGCAACCAGCAACCCGTAGCTGTTTTTATTCGCGGATGGGTTCCTGCTAACTCCTTTTTTTTTCATTTCTAAATTTATAGTTTCTTTTGGACCACATCCACGAAGAGGGTTCCAGTGTCCTTTTATTTATTTTATTCGCAGTTGGGTCCTATTAATTTTTTTTATTTAATCTTTTATTTTTTTTATAGAAATAGAATATTTTTACAAGCGACACAGAACTTATCGCTTGGAGTCGTAAATTAAGACTGAAATAACTAATGCTATATAAAGACTAGGAAAGCTTTGCAAATCAATGCTTGATTATCGTTATAGTTGTTGTTACCTAAAACTGTCCCTATACCGTACCATTCAGCCGTTACGCCTTCCTACAGTATTGGGAAAAACTATTCTTTTTTTATGACTTAAGTTAACTGATACAGTTATTTCTTTCTTTTTTACATTCACATAGAGTTTGTTCACACTACTACTAATGTTGTTTATGTTATTGAAAATCTTAAACATTGAATTCATATAAAGAAATGTCAACAAATTCATAATTATTCTGGTAAATAATAATAAAGTGTTTCATATTGTATTTATAATATTTTAGTTAAAAAAAAAAAAAACATCTATTTCATGGAAGTTGAAAAGAAATTAAAAATAAAATATAATGGTAATCGGTCTTGTCTTTTATTTTTTTCTTTAAAAATAGTTTAATGAACGGTACTTTAAAGATCAAAAGAGAAAGAGATGATACAAGTAAAGGAAGACTTGCTAGAACATAAAAATCATGAAACTAGTCGTGTTCCAATCAGCTGCCGTACTTTTACGTACTATGTATTACGCTCCCAGTAAAATTTAAGTTATTTTGTTACGAGTATATTGAAATATTAATGCCACCGTAACATTTTAATTTTTTTCTGTGTTTTACTTCAGGGACTCTTGGCAACACAAAGGACCATTATTGGTCTATGAGAGATCTCTTGATCAGCCAAGCAAACCTAACCTACTTCAGGGACGTTTCGTTGTAATGGCCAACAATAATCTGCCAGCATACGTGGACTCCACCTGCCTCGATATCTTTTTTCTATCGTAGAATGTTATTATGAATGTTATTAACTGAGTCAATAGCACTGGCATGACTCAAATAAATTTCCGAAATGGAATCAGGCGGAATATAAGAACATGATATAAAAATAGATTCATGAGGTAACAATAACTTCATACAAATAAACTCAATGTTGGCTGGAATGTTAAGATCAACAAGTTCCGATCGTAAGTGTTAGATAACAGCGATGAGGACACCACCACCACGGCAAATAGGGTGATCTGTTCTATATTTAACGAAATTTTAACAAAAAATTTCATTACTACGTATATGAGAGTTGTGCCATGTCTCAGAAAACACTATAACATCAGCTTCAAAGGAGAAACTATCCCTATACAAAACGTCAAGTTTAGAAAGGAGACCTCTATCATTCTGATATTAAATAGAAAGATTTTTCAGAAGGCAAAATTAGTTTTTTGAGATTGTACTCGATGGTGAAAATGAACTTGTGGAGGGCATACTAACAGACGGTCGATGACTGTTTAAGCTTTAAGAATTGGTTACGCACCCGCGGATGCATACCTGATAAATCTGATTGTCGTTTAAAACAATCTGGACAAGACCATCTGGTACCACCACAGGCAGACTTATTTCCATATAGCCTGTCATGGTCCCTTCCTGCATAGCACATTTAAATCGGCTATAATATTGCACATCCAACATGTGACTGCACGATTTTTATCAGTATCAAAACAGTCCTTAATAGCACATGAACCGTTGCATCAGTGCATGGTTGAAATAAAAAAGTCAAAAAGAAAGGGGGAAAAAAAATTCCTTAAATTTTCTACTGGGGCATAAAGGCGAAAAAAGCGTTGAATTCCTATTGGGACTTACACCCAAAGAAAAAAAATTAACGGACACGTTGTGAACAAACAAACAAACAAGTGGACAACAAACAACGTGAAGCAACAAAAAGCGAGAGGGATATGCTAAATATGCAAAAACAATGCAGTTACAGTTGACTAGATGCTTAAGAGCAAAGAAAAAAGAAATAAAAAAAAGAGAAAAAATACAAAAACAAAAAAAGCACAAGCACCGAATCAAATTCATAATTATGTATTTGCAAATACACTTTTGTGCACAACTAAATAAGCAAAACACGATCAAATAAATATTACCTGATATTAAGTATTAAGATTAAAATTTTTTAAACAATAAGCGATTAAAAAAAAAGTAAAAACACGAATAATATACTTACATATATGTACGCAAGGTTATGCTCTGTATTTGGTCGGGATCAGAAAGGTGTTGATGGCACTATGAGTTGCTAGGAAACACGTCTGATACTATGCACTGGCGATGTTTACAGACGACAACTAATGCGGTTGAAGGTAGCTATAGAAGAAAAACGACCGGAATGGGTGAATAGGCATGACAAATTAATTCTTCAACATAACAACGCCAGACCGCATACGGCAAATGTTGTGAAAACATACTTTAAATGGACAAGACTGGGAAGTGCTGACCCCACCCGCCATATTCACCAGATATAGCCCCTTCAGATATTTCATCTTATTATCGAACTGGATGCAGTCTGAGGTCTTACGCGGATGAGCGAATTCACTTCTTATGAAGATATCAAAATTTGGCTTCATAACTTGGATTGCCTCAAAAGACCAGGACTTCTTTATGCAAGGAATCCAAGTAAATATGCCTGAAAGATGGGCAATAGGTTGTAGCTGCAGATGGGGCAGTACTTTGAATAAATAATATTTATCCTTTTTCTAGAACAAGCAAATTTGTTTTGTTTTCACAAAAAAGGGCGGAATCATATGCATACACCCAAGTGTTATGCATATGATTCCGCCCTTTCACGATAGTTTCGCTAGTATCGCCGCTTACACTTGCACACTAAAATACTAATACTTGCATTCGATAGTGCCTTCTATCAGCTGTTAAACACAGTGTATAACATTCGGTGGAAGCATAAACAACAAATATTTCTAACTCATTGAAAATGTCGAGTTTTATCCCAAGTAAACATCATTTGCGGGAGGTTTTATTGCACTACCTTTTGTTGCAAAGAAAAGTGCAGCGGATAACTTATCAGTTTGCTTGCTGATCGTTTACGGTGAGCATGCTCCAAATCGAATACAACTTGCAAAGAATGGTTTCGACGATTTAAAAATGATGATTTTCGCACATTGAGGACAGAGAACATGGAAAACCACCCAAAAAATTTGAAGATGCTGAATTGGAAGATTTATTGACCGAAGATTGTTGTCAAACACAATCAGAATTAGCAACAACATTAAATGTTGATCAATCAACTATTTCAAGACGTTTGCAAGCAATGGGAAAAGTAAAAAAAGACAAGAACTGGGTACTATATGAATCGAAAAACCGAGACATCGAACGTTACAAAACCAAACGTGAAGTGCTGCTTCAAATTCGAAATCGAAAAGGTTTTTAGTATCGGATAACCACGGGAGATGAAAAATGGATTTCTTACGAGAATCCTACATACAAAAAATCTTGGCTGAAGTTTGGTTTTGTCAGCCCATCACGGCTAAAGAACAATATACATAGTACAATAGAAATAAAATAAAAAAAACAATTAATAGATGCTACTTTTAGTTTCACCCATTTTTTTTAAATTCACAAAAACTAAAATACATGTGAAATAAATTCTGTATAATGTTATTTTAAAATGTAGGCGATATTACTTTTGGTTGTCAGGCGAAGACAGACTTTTATGTTTTCTTTATGCTTATAAACCTAAATCTTACGAGTACACACATACTCTCTTACTGTTAATGTTATGCCTTATTCGTATACTTCACATACTACTGTTATCTTATATATGTATTATGATTATACCTTATACACTAATGTTGTACCTTGCATACTAATACTATACCTTATGTACTCGGATAAAATAACATCCACTTCTCTGCACCTGGGTAGCGGTACTGTAACAACATTGAAAACAAGCGGTACTGCAGTAGCGTTTGAAGACAAGCGTAACTGCAGTTGGGCTTGACAATAAGCGGTACTACGGCAGCGCAGACGCTGCAAATATTGTTTTATGATTGAGTGGTAGTCTAGTGAAATACTAAGTCTGAGTTAGTCTGAAATAAATATTCGGAGGAGCACAACGTGTTTCTATGCTTCTGTCCCCAAATTAACAAGTGCAAAATCTAATAATTTAATGCACATAGTGTAGCTAGTAGAAAGGCAGTTGTTAATTCAAGTTCTATTCCAGATTCCGCTAGTAAATTCCTAGTAAACCTATGCTCATAGTGTAGTTTATGGAATTGACTAGCTTATTTATATTACGATTATATCTTACACACTAATGTTGTACCTTACATACTTATGCTATTGTTCACAACCTTTCCAACAAGTATACGAGTAAATACAATTTAGTTTTCTTATTGCTGTGCAATGCAGTTAGAAAATTGAATTTGAAAGAAATATAGAAATTGTACGAATTAATAGTGGTCAGGGTAGTACATAAAAACAGGGTTTGTATTGCTTACTCCATAGTAGCAATAAAAACTCTAGTTATTTAAAATATAATTTAAAAATATAAGTTTTGACAAGCGCTTGGTTGTTAGCCTATTGCGCTTTTCGGTAGCGATTACTCCGGGTTTTGAAAAAAGTTGTTCTGATGGTACTGACGAACCTATCAAAAAACAATATTTTTTGGGAAAGAATGTACAGTTTTGGGTTAACAAATTTCATTTCTTCCAAGCTTCAACCACATTTCGCTGTAGCTCCAGTACTGGTGCATTGAAAAAAGGCTCAGTTTGTCTTGCGGATGGATTGGGTCACTATCCTTCTTTCTTCGTTTACCCTTCGAATGACAAAATGTTATTGCGACAGCATTCCTGCGTAGTACGAGAGGAACCGCAGGTACGGACCAATGGCACAATACTTGTGCGAGCGAACAGTGGTATGACGCAACGTCCGTTGGATTATGCCTGAATGCCTCTAAGGTCGTATCCGTGCTGGACTGCAATGATAAAAATGGGGCAATTTGCATTGTATGGCTTCTAAATCATTAAAAGTTCAATGTACTGAACGACAGTGAATGTGATGCCAATGTTATGTGTAACATAGTAAGTCGGGAGGATTACGAATCACTCGGCGCCATGCTAGTTACCTTACAAAACATTATTTAATACAATGACAAAGCCTAGAATCAATTGCCTTTTGATGATCCCCACTGTCATTTTGGCATTGTGCTGCTTGATGGCCCTCTTGCCCACACCTCGTACAGAGGTTACTGTGGTCTGCTTCCTCTTTGCTCTATGGTTGTAGCCCCAGCACTTGAAGCATCTTGTTGGAGCTGCACAATCCCGCACTCTGCAAGATACCCAGCCGATGCGGACTCGTTGGGAGCTCAGCACCTTCTTTGCGTCAGCGACTGGCAACGTGATGTATGCAGTCTGTGTGCCACGGCGTATCTTCCCCATGTTCCGAATCAGCGACTCATCCGGACGGTGTATTTTGCGCTGCTCATGAAGGGCGTCGCACACTTCGCCGGAAGATGTGATCTCATCATCTCATCTAGATCCCTGAGCTGGACATGACCAAAACTTTTGCAGCATCGCCTAGCGTTTGTTCCACCACTGTCTGGTACTCCGCCGTATTCTGCTCTGTGCCCCGTTTGAGTTCAAGTAGCAGCTCATTTTTGGTGGTGCGTCGGACGGTCTTGACATTTTCGCCTAGTTTCTGCAAGGCCAGGTCGCTGCGTATCTTCCGCAGAATATCTGCATATGTGGAGCTTTCGGTAGCCGAGATGATGAGAGCGTCCGGCTTGGACCTAATCGCATTTGCCTTTTTGCTCTTTCCCGACACTTTAGTTCACTTCTGTTTTGTTAACTTGGGAGAGTCAACATTCGCTTTGCCAACTGTAGCCACGGGTTTACTCTCCTTAGAACCGATTGGCGGTTTCTTGGCTGCAACAAAGCGCTTGGCTGGGGGAGTCTCCAGTTGCCCATCGGGACTTCTTTTACCCTTTGCGGAAGGTTTCAACCAGAGCGACATCTGCGATGAGCTATTTGTCCTTATGACCCTCTTCGCCCATGGTGTAAGAAATAGAGGTGACGCCATTAGTTTACCGTTATGTGTCGTTCTCAATTTATGACGTCATTAAAACATCAGTGTATATAACGCTGAAATAATTCATTTAGTGCTGAACATGATTTGAAATTGCATTGAAAATTGAAGAATTTGAAGGATATCAGTGTATAGAACGCTGAAATAGTGAATTTAGTGTTGAACGTAATTTCAAAATGCAATGAAAATTGAAGAATTTGAAGAATTTTCATAGCACTGCTTCTTCAATTTTCAAATCATGTACACTGATGTTTTAATGACGTCATAAATTGAGAGTGAGTAAATTTCAAGAGCGTAAAATGACCTAGTGGCGGTACCTTGTATTATTGTATCATGCTCTTCGCCTGGTCGTCCTTCTGATCGATAGCTGAAAGCTCACAGAGTGTTTTGATACTATCGATCGTGTCACGCATGCTTTGGTTTATGGAGCGTCTTGGCTTTCCATCCGACCCCTTCTCCTCTAGCATGCCCACTAAACTCCTTATTTTCACGCCGAGCTTGTGGAAAGAGTTATACTCAACTCCTGGTTTTATCGAGCACGAGGGGCTCGTCGCATCCTTGCTGGTAGTAGCCAGGATGGCTTTGGGCGATCGATGAGTCTTACTGCTTGGCTGTGGGGGAGAGCGGGCCACCTTACCGCTTCTCCTGAACGCCATATCGCCTGTTGATTCCGAACTTGCAGCATCGTTCACCACAGCGACCAAGTTGGCCGTCGCCGTGGTATAAGAATTTCCTTTATTTGCCATTGTTTGTTTGTTTGCCAGCGTACTAGTCAGGAACGGGTATACCCTTGGGACACGGTACCTACCTCAGTTCCCTGGGGCCTTACCTACGCTTTACCAGTCCCGGAATACACGGACGGACTGGTGCTCGCCCGGGGCAACGCAATCAACTAAACTGCGTCCAATGCACACTCCCTGACCAGGGTCCGAAGTGGCTGGGCAGAGCAGGCTCACATCACCCCTTCACCATCGTTAGCGGAATAGGCCTACCGCCAGGCATATACTTTTGCCGACCTATCAGGTGCAGACGCAGACGAAGAAGCCGCCAAACCAAACCGGTTTTTTTTTTGTTTGTTTGTTCGTTTATTGGAAAAAAAGAAGTTTATAACAGGTAACAAAAGTATAAATATTAGACATATGAATAGTAAAAAGATAGGTAAAAAGGAAGTCAGTAGGATAGGAGTCCCTTACGGGACTGCCGCTTAAGCAAAGCTTCGTAAGGCTGGTACTACATTCAATTAGCCGACATCTGCGTTTCGGCGGGCTCTCTCTAAGCTGCGAAGCTTCTTCATTACTTCAACAGCAAACTTTGAAACCGCATTCCATTGGCATTGACTCTCCAGCATGTGCCTCACCTAGGACGATACTTAGCTCCTGCCTCTCCCTGTCGAATCTTCCGCATCTGCTTAAAACATGCTCAGGGTTTTCCTTACACTGATTGCCGCAAAAAGTGCACCAAGAACCGTCATCATGATGGAACCTATACAGGTACTGCCGGAAGCATCCGTGACCGCTCAGTAGTTGAGTGAGGTTAAAGTTTACCTCACCATGCTTCCTTCCGATTCATTCGGCTAGGCTGGGAATTAGGCTGTACGTCCAGCGACCCTTCGTTGAGCTGTCCCAGCGACTCTGCCACGTCAAGTGTTCTTTAAAACTTAGTCTGTGATCCAACGTAATCCCCAGATACACCAACGAACTTTTTGTTGCGATTTCCACGTTGCCGACAGTAACCGTAGCACTCTCCACGATTTTTCGGCTGCTGATGAGTAGCGCTTCCGTCTTTTGCTCTGCTAGGCTGAGACCAACACTATCCAGCCATGCTGCTATGGTTGCGATAGCTGAGTTACATCTCTCCACCGACTCGCTTATGTGTTTTCCGACCACCACAAGTGCAATGTCATCCGCGAACCCCAAAATGTTTACACCATCTGGGAGACGGAGTCTAAGGATGCCGTCGTACATTATGTGCCAGAGGAGAGGCCCAAGGACAGAGCCCTGGGGCACCCCTCCGGTTACACGGTATGCTACCTCTCCCTCCGAAGTGTCGTAGAGAAGGACCCGCTGCCTGAAGTAGCTTCGAAGTATTCTCAGCAGGTACCTCGCAACCCCGTAGTCAGTAAGCGCCTCCATTATTCTATCCCAGTTTGCTGAGTTGAAGGCATTCTTTATATCGAGCGTAACCACAAGGCAGTATTCTTTTGCGCTACCTGCCCAACGTCTGCCACGGATCGCCTCCTGCGCAATCTTGGTTACTTCCGATACTGCGTCAATGGTTGAACGCCCTTTCCTAAAGCCAAACTGGGACGAGGAGAGGTCCCCTCCTAGCTGTATTTCCTCCTCAAGTCTGCCCGCTATGATCTTCTCCAGTGCTTTGCCTGCCATGTCCAATAGGCAAATCGGCCTGTAAGAAGATGGTTCGCCTGGTGGTTTCCCTGGTTTATTGATGAGAACTAGTCTCTGGATTTTCCAGCAGGACGGAAATACCCCCTCAGATAGGCAGAGGTTAAAAAGATCCGCGAAGAACTGAGGCCGCAGGGTCATCGCCAACTTGAGAGCCCGGTTTGGAATTTGGTCGGGTCCTGGGGATTTGCCGCTTTTTATCCACTTCGAAACAGACAGGATTTCTCCTGAGGCTACCGGGGTGAAATTGCTCGTCTCTTGATTCTCGTCGTCACTGCTATTCTGACTTTCTTGCTGCTGTTGCGGGAAGAGGGTTGCCACGATGTGAGACATCTCTATGGGATCCAAAAGAGGGACCGGCTTCCGTGACTTGGTGTTTTTGACAATCACCTGGTAGGCCTTGCCCCACGGGTCGTTCTCTGCGTCATCGCACAGCTTGAGGAAACAACGCCTTTTGCTGTCCCTGATTGCTCTCTTTAAGGTTCTTCTACACGAGTGGTAACTCTCCCTCAGCTCAAAGAAGCGACTTGAGTGCCTGGCACGCTGATAGGCCCTACGTGCCAAAATGCAGCTACGTCTCGCTACCACAATTTCCTCATTCCACCAGAATACTGTCTCCTGGTGGCGGCTATAGGATCTTCTGGGCTGCATGCTGGAGTCACACGCTTGCTTAATGGCTCGTTGGGTCTTGATAGCCATATCTTCTGCAGATCCGTCTAAAACTGGTTCATGTAGGGCAGTACAGAAAGCCTGGGGGCTTAGCGTAGACTCTCTGTAGCCCCTCCTAACCGGATGCCGCTGTGTTCTGGGGATATTGTTATCCGCAGTAACCTCACATAGTATGGCTTGGTGATCACTCGCAGTGTATAAATCGCTCAGAGTCCACTTGGAGGAGTTGAATAGAGAGGGGCTTATAAACGTGAGATCCACTATTGAGCCAGCCCCGCCTCTCGCGAAGGTGTGCTCAGAGCCTGAGTTCAACAGGCACACGTCCAGGGTTGCTAATGCTTCTAACAGAGAGCGCCCCTTGCTGTTTGTGAGCGTGGAGCCCCAGTCTGTAGCCCACGCATTGAAGTCGCCAGCGATGATGACAGGGTGTCGGTCTCTTGCGTCGGTGACGAGCTCGTCCAGCAGCACTCCAAATTCGCTCAAGCTTAAACTGGGAGGTAAGTAGCAACTGTATATCCAAAGGCCACTTACCTTTGCTCTCGAGAAGCAGCTGAAGGATCTTCTTGGTGTAACGGTCCTCCGGGTTGCACTGCAGACGTATATGGCTGCCTTGCGGTCTACGTCACAGCACCAGTAATCGTCGTTACCACACCTGTATGGCTCGCTCAAGATAGCCACGTCTACCTCTTGTTCACGGATCGTCTGCATAAGTAGGTCCTGAGCCGCAACACAGTGATTCAAGTTAAGTTGCAGTAACTTGAACATCGTGTTTTATTTTGTGCTTCCTTCACGCGACGCAGGGCAGTCTCGACTACCGGCTATGTGGTTGGTATCGCCCAGTTGTTTTGAAGCACAGACGAAACACCGTGGTTTGCTTGTGCAGTTTTTCACCTGGTGCCCTTCCTCTCCGCATCTTAGGCAGCAGTTGCTCCTATCTATTGCACTCTTGCATGCACTAGCTATGTGCCCCACCTCCAGGCATTTGAAACACCTACGGGATTGTTGCCGCTCTCGGATTCTGCAACGTGTCCAGCCAATTTTCACTATGCCGGCTTTAATGAGCACTGCTGCGGTTCTCGATGGCAGGCTAAGAGTAGCCGCCTGTGTTCCAGCATAGGCAGGGCGGAGGCTTTTGATATTTCAAAATTTTGGATTTTTGGGTTTTGGAGAATTTATTATGTGGGCGGCTCACACTCGCCCCGTCACGAGAATTTCACAAGAGTGTGTAGGCTTTTAAACTACCTCTTCCATTCTCGCCGCTCATTGGTCGGGGACTGCTTATTGAATATTCGCAGCTAACCTACATATCTGTAGGTCATCCACTATCCGCCACCTGTGACCCCGACTGTAGCTTGAGCAACGCCTAGTGAATGTTGGGAGTGGTAGTTTTCAATGTGCGTGAGTCTTGCATCGTGGCTTGTGTGATAGGCTCGGGGTGACTACGGGCAGTTGATTTTCGCTGGTTCATCCGGTTTTTCAGTTCTTTAAAAAGTGAACAGCCACTATAGTGACAGAAGGTAGTGTACAATACGATTTCGTGTGGCCGAATTCCTGACAGTTTGTGCACTGCACAGAGTCTGTGCGCTTGTGAGATTTCTCTACAGTGATTCTGCGGTGAAGCAAGTATTGTAAATTGTATATTGGGTGGATCTGGTTTCTTTTCTCAGGTTTATTATCATGAGAAAGTTCGACCTTGAACATGGGCTGCGGGATTTTGATTCTATTCATGATGTTGATCACAACCATGGTTGGGAACCCTTTTTCTTCAAGCGCACTTTTGATTTCTTTAGTATCAACACCAGCTTCAATTCCTTTTATAACCACTATCAGCAGTAAAGACTGCTGTTAAGTTGGTACGTATAATAATTTTTGTTGGCATCAGTGAGGAATTTCGAAACTATTGTTACAAATTTCCTTAGTCCAGTTAAGCAAATCCTGCTTTTCTTTTTCTTAATGTCCAGTACGAATTCTTCTTCATGTCATTGACTTCTTCTTTTGTTATTGTTTTTCTTTTCCTCTCTCCTGATTCAATTGTTGTATACCAGGGCTACCTGCATTTATTAAAGTGCTGCCAAGGTGTCCTGAAAATTATCGATAGTTATCGATCATTTTTGTAACATTGCCCCTCCTCAGACTCGTGGCTCCTGACCGAGATCATATTCCGTTCCCCTATGTATTTGGCCAGACGATTAACATGTACCACCTTCGAGCACAGCATTTAGACGTTTTTGAAGACTCATGATAAGTTATTGAATTTCCGGGCGGTCGTCCATACAACAACTCACACAGTGGTCTTATTTTTCAACCCATCAAAAGCACCGCTGGGGTGTAACCTGTTGACTCATGAACAGCTGAAGGATAAGCCCACAAAGCCAAGGCTAAGAGCTGGTCCCAGTCACCTTGATTTCTAACTACGAATTTTGCAAGGTAGTCCAACAAAGTCCTGTAAAAGCGTTCAACCATCCCATCAGACGGAGATGTTATGGCGTCGTTATGGTTTTTGTGATGCGTAAATGTTATGCTAATTTTGTCCAGAGTGTGCCCTTGCCTCCAATCTAATAGCTACACTGAGAGCAGCATCCAAACATTTTGGTCCGTGGCAACAACTAGATTTTGAATTGAAGTTTCATGCAGGCCATCTACAAAATGTTGTGTCAATACGTCGTTGTACGCTGATAACATTGGACCTTGAAAAGCGGATGATCGCCGTGGCCTGGTGAGGCTCTTTACGGATGACAGTTCGAAATAATCAATTATCGATAGTGATCGATCATTTTTGTATCACTATCTTGTAATTATTCTCAGTGTAGATTTGTAATTTAGTTTCATGTACCTTGCCTTTGGTTAATGTGAAAGTTTTTGTTGCCGATAAGTTGCACTAGCTGTGAAACTAGATATTTTTGAAATGCGTTCACGAATATAAATTAGTAGAGGCTTGGTTTGCTTGACTTTTGGGCCCGCTTCTACATCTGTGAGATCATTGCCTTTGCTTAGAACTGCAAATCTATTTCCTTTCAAGACGTTGGGTTCATTGTCGTGGGTTGGTTTAGATGAGGTATTCGATTTTTTGGAAATGTTACCAGAGCTTGATTTTTACGGACTGAGTTTCCGTTTAATCTGTACATATCGATCAATTCCAGTCTGTACTGACGAACTTTTTGGTTATGCGGTATTCTTTTTGTGCGGAATAGTTGTTTCCGTTATTTTGTTGTTAAGCTGAAGCAATGTGGCGGGCTGTAAGAGGTAACATTTAAAATTTTCTTACTGTTTGTGCTGGATGCAGTGACCAATGAGGACATTGAATGCGTAGTTGTTGTTGTTGCTATTGATGCAAACTTTGTAGTAGCGGTTGTTGATATTGTTGTGAGTGGAAGTGAAAAAAGCATCATCATAGGTGATGTACACTGCGCACTCCATGAGGGGTTTTTGTTTGTGTTGGGCTGGGCGGAACTTTGATCTTCTGACTGCTAGCGGATTGTGAAGTACCTGCAGTTGGAATGGCTGACTCAGGAGCGTTGGGTTCGCTCATTATTATTGTTGCACTCGAATAATTGTTGTTGTTTAACTTTTTTATTTTATTTTAATTAATGTAAATGTTAGAGTTATCCGCGCTTGCGACTGCACTCGACGACGTTCTAATATGAACTCATGGAACAACTGTGGAATTTTTTACTATCACAGCGGGCCCAAATTTGAAAGGAGAACGGCACTTCATTCTAGCAGGATACACGAACTTGGACGGAGATCGGGGGCTTTCGTGGCTTTTCTTGTTGCTACGTCTAAAAACTGAATCCTTACTAACTCCTGTAGTTTCATTGGTTGGGATTGGAGCTAGCAGTAGTATCTGTCACCGGTACAGTGGTTCCGACTCCAAATTCTTCTCATTTTTCCTTAATCATTTTGGTTTTATGTCCCGGTACCTTCCCATATCGTTGTACGTCTACCGACATTCTTCATAGCTGCCGATCTAGGTTCAGACGCAGATCACAGGCCGCCCAATATAGGGACAGATGCCTTTAGATTTCAGATAGCTTATTTAGCGGGCGGCTTACACGCACCCCGTCAAGAGAACTTTACAAGGCTATGCAGATTCTTAGAAAGTATCACTTAAAAAAAATAGCTATATGATGAAGTAGAACACCAGAAAATAGAGTTTATGGCTGCTAGTTGTCACACTTGTATAATTACCTCGATAAGCTAATATTAATTTATTTACATTAAGTCTATGCTTGCATTACACAATTATCAATTTATACGCTTCTCTGAAGAATTTCCAAAACTGAGTGCGGTGAAGTGTCTCAATACCAGGTTCAATACGGACTTATACAGTCATGACTAACTCATATTCCGAGGATTCACTTCAAAAAGCTTTCTTTTGGTTGTTATGTGCAGTTTCTAAGAAGCTGTTTATGACTATTAATAGACAAAATTATTTTGTATAACATACAATACTATTACTAAAGGTTCTATAAACTTTAATTAAAGTGACTTCTTCTTGAACATTTATCTTATGAGCTTTAAAAGAGCAGTTTAATATTGAAAATTCACTTAAAGATTATAATCTTAGCTAAAAATCTGAAATATGCACTCATGAAATACTGCACGACATTTACATTTTCTTGTATTTGCCACTTCCATTACAATTGTTAACACGCAATGGCAAAACAATTATGTGCTATACACATACGCTGACCATATCCGTGTCCATGCATGTCCTCAAGGATGTCACACTGAGCAAATAATGAAGCACAAATTGGCGCTATGGGATATGTGCACAATATAATGGAATCATGGTGTGCAACAACACTTAATATCTTATATTGAAATCTACCTTACAATATCGCTTAACCGTTTATCGGGGTGAAAATCGAATTGTTTGGATTGCTCAGTTTTTGCTGAAGTTTATTTCGATACACACCAATTTGTTGGTTATTGAATTAAAATTTAACATGTTCGGTAAACAGAAATTTTGTGTTCTAGAAATATTTTCTACAAAATTTTAAGTTTAATTTTTCGTGTTGTGTAATTATTTAATTTTACTCTAAAATTTTATGTTTTGGCTTAATAGACAATTCATTTTGTAGTCTGGCCTCGCATAGTTGTTATTTTATCCATAAATTGCATATTTGTTTCAATTAAGTGCAATCTGAATAGAAATTTAGTTGGTTAAATATTAATGAGCTTTTTGGCATGAATGCATAAATGCTATGATAAAATAGAATGCGAAATTAAGGAATTTAATTTATAATTGTTATAACTTCAACCAAAGTGTAATGAATTCAACGAAAACAGAACTTAAACAAAAATAAATTTTATTGCCGCTTAAAAAAATTAACAATTTAAAACTTTAAATAGAATTTAATAATATTTTACAGTTTCAACATTACCAAGAATTAGTTATTAGTGTGTAGTAACATAATTTATAGGCTACTTTATTAAATTTTCTATTTTCAGTTGTATTGTATTTATAAGTACTTAATGAACATAAATGTAAGTATGTATTAAAAAATAGTAATGTGCCTCACCTATATATTGTACATAAGCACATTATTGAAGTGAAACTGCTGCACAAATTGTTGGAAATCAAGTTTTAAAATAATTACTAGAGTTGTGTTCTATAATATTATTCATTTATTTCATTATTAAGAAGCAATTATAGTTTTGAATGTAAGTATATTATGATTAATATCTATACTATTATTGTATATAAAATTGTTTATATGGGCTTTGTAGGTAACGCTTTCACGCAAACTATACTATAATAACATTTTTTTTTTGAAATCCTACAATTGTGCTAAGGAAACGAGTGGCATACTCACTTTTGGGATCGGACACGCTTTTGTCGAGAAATTGGTGGAGAAAATTTTGTATGTAAAGCTTAGTGACATAATTTAAAATCAATCAAGTCGTCCATAGATATCATAGTCATAACAAACATATGCCAATTTTAATTTTTGATTCGTCTAATTTTTCAATGCGCAATGTACACTGCTAAGGAAGACCAGTAATAATAAACCAATTCTTTTTATTTATCAGTTTATAAACTACTTAAGCTAATCGACTATAAAAACGGGCGCGTTCAGCAGAACCAATCGCTGACTTTTTCCGATTACTTGGTGTTCTCTGTGACTGTCAAATTCACAAAATCATTCACAATCTAGTGATTGCGCTGACTAAAAATCCATCATAAAAATACATTGATTAGTTGAAGTCAGTGGACTTCAATCAGCTGTGTTTTGTTTGTAAATAAAAAGGCTATTGTTAAGAAAATATTTAGGGTAGAGTTAAAAAGGGTAGTGGGTAGAATTAGCAAAGTGCAGCAACCAGAATTCATTAGGAATATTTATTTTTGTTGTTAATATGTGTTTCAAAGATGTGTGGAATGGAAAATATCTTAATTGTAGGCAAGATTGTCATCCATTGTCATCAGCTGTTTCTGTTCAACACTCCCTAGCCGCGTCAGACGAAGCAATATCTTCTTCAAATAGGCGTCAAATCAGCTAAAGAAAATCAGAAACAACGTCTGAAAGAGAAACCCGTTTTGAGATTGTACGATTAAATAATTTTCAGTCAAAGCAAGCTGCAATTGAACTCAAATTTCCATTTAATTACCGAACAGTACATCTATCTTTACACTTAGAAAATGGACAAAGACACCAAATAATTTGGAGCTTGTGTTACAAGAACCTCCACAAACCACACCTACCACTTTTTTGCATTTATGCAGTTAACGACTATGCAAAAACCTTACTTTACAATGAAATACCTGCATTTTACACTAGGCCAATAAAAAATGGCAACCGAGAAAACGTGGACAGATTGTTTCTAATCATCCTGGTATTAAACGGGACACTTTATTGGGTAGGGTATACACTATACACCCTAATTATTCTGAATGTTTTCATTTGAGACTTTTGCTACATCATGTTCGAGGCGCAACATCTTTTACCGATTTAAAGCGCATAGACGGCCAAATTTTTTGGATCTACCGTGCTGTGTGCCAAGCGTGACATTTGATCCAAGCTGATACACATTGGAAAGATACATTGTTTGATGCAACTATTTCCGAAAGTGCACACAAAATGCGAGATGTTTTTGCAATCATAATAATTTTTTGCGATATTTCCGATCTAGCAGAGTTATGGAATTTATTCCGTAAAATTTTTGTGAAGATGTTTTACATCACGCGAGAGAGATAAGTAATAGCAACGAGCTACATCAATTTTTAGACGAATACGAACTAAAATTAAGTGTGGAGCAAAAATTAATTTACCAGAAGATAATTGACAGTGTGAACCACAATACAGGAGATATATTTTTTTATAGACGCACCTGGAGGAACAGGTAAAACGTACTTACCTTCAGTAATTTTAGCTAAAGTTCTAAGCGAAAACAAAATTGCTATTAAGAAAGAACATCTCATTCTACCTTTAAGCTACCACTAAGTTTTTTATCAGAACAAACCTGCGCATGTTCGATTAAAAAATACAGTGCAGCTGCTAATGTTCTTCATAAGCATCGCTTATAATTTGGGACGAGTGTACAATGTCACACAAGTCTCATATTGATGCCGTTAATACAACACTTAAAGATTTAAAATCTTCTCAGGCAGTAATGGGCGGAGTTACTTTTGTATTCACTGGAGATTTTAGACATATTTTACCGGAGGTTCCTAAAGGTACACGCTCTGATATTCTTAATGTGTCCTTAAGAAAGTCTGCAATTTAGCCATGTATTCAAAAACTAAAATTGACCCTTAACATGCGCGTGCATCTTTATGGAGACCGTCATTCAAATGAGTGTTCAGAGTACCTGTTAAAAATAAGTGATGGTTTCATCTTCATAGCAAGCCATGGTTACATTACAATGTCAGATGTTGAAGGAACCTGCGTTAGAACAATTGAGGAACTTATTGATAAGGTATATCCGGATATTGAAACTCAAGTTGGCTTTGCGAGCGAACTATCGTCACTTCCACAAATACGATCGCGGACGAGATTAACAATGCGGTTTCACAAAAAGTCTCAGCAGAATCCAAAATATATAACTCTTTGGCCGCAGTGATAGAACGAGATGACGTTGTTCACTACCCAACAGAATTCCTTAATTCTCTAAACTCTCCGGGACTACCACCACATAAATTAAATCTTAAAATTGGTACACCTATTATACTTTTACATAACCTTAAAGCACCCAGTTTATGCAATGGTACAGAGTCCGAACCACGCGTTTCTTCCCTAATATTATAGAGGCGACTATTTTAACAGGTCTAGCAGCAGGGGAAACTATTTTGATCCCCGATTTACCTTTTACTTTTAAGCGAGTACAGTTTCCAATCAGTCTCATCGGCAAACATTTCATACCGTCGGTATAGATCTCCGTAACGAAGTGTTTTCTCATGGTCAGTTATACGTTGCCCAGTCACGAATCGGGACATAACAGAATCCAAGTTTCTTTATTCCTGACCATGGGAATAAAACACGAAATGTAGTTTTTACGGAAGTTTTCAATAACTAACTTTTTTACTCTATGTTCCTCGGCTAACAATTATTTTCTCGTAGTGGTAATGCAGATAGACAAATACATTAAATTTACAAAAATGAATTATTCTAAAGGGTTTTCAATACAAGACAAAATAAATAGCAAATCGAAGTATTGCCGTATTTTTTATTAAATAACATGTTCTTTTTTTTTTGAGCGAGGGCGTAGCAACGCACGCCGGGACAGCTACTTTTAAATAATTGGGTTAAATAACATATTGATTTATATGACATATAATGACGCGACATAAGCGACATGCACACACATTAATATGCGAGATCACCGTCGTGTAGGGCACACACAAATGAAAAGCATAATTGAAATTCGATCACTCCATGAGCATATATGATTGAACAGAAGAGCGAAAATGCAACTGTAGTAATTGCGGGTGTGTTGTTGATAAGTTGTGCACAAAACCAACCAACAGCAACGACCCGCGCACTTCCCTTCTCAACAAACGTAAATTGTATTCTCACTCGCAAACAACAACAACGACGACACACACGAAGAGAGAAAGAGAAAAGAGGAATAGACGCATATAAACTTAGATTGACAGGCATGGATTGATTGCTATTCTTTACTATTGAATATTTATTAATTTCGTGGTCCAATTACGGCAATATTTTCATTGATTTGTTTGTAAACATGCCTAAACATGATTTAAATTTTGTTACCTTTATACTTATGATGAAGGGAACTAAATGGTATTCCAAAAATATATTGGAGATTTTTATTTATAAAAGTTAACTTAGTTTGTGATGATTATCAATTAGAACTTAAGTTTGGCCAGTGAGAAAAATAAAAAGGCCACAATTAACGTAGTATTGTTTGGGCAGTACCCTACTCTCAATATCAAGATAAAGGGAACTATGTTGTGTATGTACTCTCCTTAAAAATTAAGTAATATTTTCGTTGTGTAGTTCATTAACTTTCTGGTGAATAGTTCTAAAGGTATTATCGCCATGCCTATTTTCTTACTCTTCACGCAGTGAATAGTATTTTAAGTTTGTCAGGAAGTTTGTAACACACATCGGAGACGAGTTACTTTAGCCTAGTTCCTCAGTGAGCTGAAATTTTTCACGAAGTTTTCTTTTTACCAGATGTTGTATATTTGTCTTGAATAAGCCGAATCGGACCACTAGGAGGGGTATCTCAACATACAAACTCAAATTCAAATTAAGGTGCTTATTAGAGAAACTGTTTTGATTTTTGACTTATCGAACTGAAATTTGGACACTATCCATTATTATATATGAAGCCATCTGCATGTCACTCATATTTCATAGGATCAGTATTATCGCCATCTACATGTGACTTTGGCATAGCCAAATGTAACCTTCTTTCTGATTAATTCTCGCTTTTATATATTGATAAAAACTTTATTTCAATTTAAACTTCAAAACATATATAAAGTGGTCTTATATCTTTATATTTTGGGTTCAAACATCTTCAAAGCTTTTGAATCTTTACCTTTTTGTATATAGCCGACTGATGTGCTATGTCTAACCTCTTTTAAATCCTTCAAAATATATGGTTGAAACTCTGAGAGCCGAATCCAAAAATAAAACGTTTTCAAGATGCAATGCGTTTCCCAATCCAATTAAAACAATTGTCAAATTATCGGTAGTTATTCTTTCTTTGATACAGTTTAGAACAGGGCTGGCCAACCTAATGCAAGTATTATTCTATGGTACTACTGAGGTATTACGGTATAATGGCGAGTTTGTCAGAAGAATTTTTTCAAACACTTTGGAACAAGCTAATTGGACGATAAGACTATAAATTACTTTCAGGCTTATTTGGTTTTGGTAAAATTATTACCCCTGCACATTTCCATTGAATTGGATAGTAAAGATAGGTGGCTAGCAAAAGCTTCAGTCTTTTGCAAATCAGATCGACATCACTCACCATTGTTGTTTATGATTGCATCTCTTCTCCTTTTGGGTTGCTTAAGATATTTTCTAGCTCCCCATGGGGTATATTGATCACCTACCGAGAACGGATCCAGTTGTCTCAGGTAAGCTGCTGTGTTTTGGTTCTTTATTTCTTTAAGTCGTTGCTTTAAAATATTAGCTGCCTTGTTAAACAGTCTTTTGTTTAAGTTGTAACCATTTTTCTAATTTCAAAAGAAAGAAAAGATTGGTGTGTCACTAATATGTTTTCTGAAGGAAGATATAACTTGCTTCATGTTATTTTTTAACCGCTGTCTCGATTTCGGCACCAGTTTTCATTCTCCAATCACTATTTAAATGCAGGGACATTATTATATTGCAGTACGAAATGTTACGATAAACGGAGAGTGATCGGAACTTAATTCGTAACTTTCATTATTATTTTTTAATTTGGTTATATGTATGTGTTAGCCAATATGTTGGTTTTCATGTAGATAACGTTTTAAAATTGTTTTTGTTAAGGCAACTATATAGCTCTCTGCCTTTTGGGTTTTTGAGTCTTGAGTCCCACCAGTAATGCTTGGCGTTATAATCACCAACAGCAAAGAACGTGGAACCAAGACTTTGAAAGAATCTTTCATATTCAGCTGATTTTATCAAATGTCTTGGTGGAAAATAAGCTGCTGGTTTTTTATGGCATGAAAAGTATTAAATTGGCGAAGTGAAACGTTTATAGGTTAATTGTAATACTATTTTCCGTGGTCTTTTTAGTAAACTACTAATGTACTTTCCTAGGGCAAGTTATGACGTGATGACGAACGACGGCAGTTGCGGTGATGACATTTGAAAACATAAAAACTACATAAAGGACACAAAAAGAGACAAAGTTGCAACATAAATATTGCACTTTTATTGTTGTTTCGACAATTGTAAAGGAGCACGACCCTGACTTTACTTGACTTAGTTTATGTTGACTTGACTTGTGGTATGCTCATTGTTTTATAACTTTTTCAATAGTTTGCAAATGTTACAAAATGACGACAACAACAATGTTGCATGGTGAAACTTCATTAGGAATTAGAACCTTATAGTCGGTACAGTACATTATATATTCGGGTTTTAGTAAAATTCTCGCTTAACAAATATGTGAATTGAAGCGACAAAATGAAATGTAGAAGTCAATAAAACTTTGTCTTTCTAGTTTATTTAATGTTTATTATGACGCCATTTCTTACGCTTCATTTTGATGCAAGCAAAGATATTCAGTTGATATGTTTGAATTTTTCTTTTCAGTTTCAATGGCAGTCATTCTGACAGACCCACCCACATTATTCGACAACTATTCGCTTAATTCAAATAGTCCTCATTATCCCGTACCTGTTTTGTCACACTGTGCGTATATTATTATTAATATTTGCCTTTTTAACAGAAAATTGTGGTCAGGCACTTGTAACAAGATTTCATATACTCTTGCTCAGAATCACACATTTCTCCATCTATCCATCACAATTCTATCACACAGAAACTAACAAAAAAAATATTGAAAAAGTATTTTCAAAGTTTATTTAAAAACTTTTTCCTTTCGTAACTCATTCGCTTGGTAGATTTTTTGTTGTTGGTGATTTGCTGAAAAACTTCCTTGATTTCTACCTTTGTATTCTTTATACTCAACAAATTAATGAAAAACCATGAAAGAAAAAAAAACAATAAAAACTTTAAGTGAAATTATATTTATTAATGTGTTATAAGTACCTACTTTTGTGGTTTAGTTTTGGAATTGATTTTGTGGTGAGCAACATTAATGTTAAATTAAATTAAATTTAGACCTTTGTCAATTGATAATATTTGTACAATCTTTTCTGCCTTTATAAAACTAGAAATCAATCAGAATGATAAGATTAGAATAAGAAGATCATAACGATTACATTATTTGTTTAGCATTTACTTAAACTTCCTCCGCAATGGCATCAGCAAAACAGAAATACGAAATAAATATTACTTATAATTTGAATCAGGTTAGGTAATGCAGGCCGCACGTGATTGTTCGCGAGTTCACCCAGAAGCCTCAAGGCTCATTCTGATGCCTGATAAAACGTGAAAGAGTATGGGAATTGGGAAGGGTGAAGAGTGAGGGGTTATGCACTACTGCTACTAACCAACCTGAAGAGTCCACGAACAGAGCCAGGTCTCCCACAGGACATTTTGCGAAACTACCCCCAAACCCTCGAGGAACTGTTTCTCGAGAAACCGAGTTCGTCTACTGAGAAAAGCAGGGCAATCACAGAGGAGGTGTTGGATGCTTTCTTTTCCAACTTTACAGCTACGACAAAAGTCATCCTGTGGACTATCTTCCGGATGGTGCAGTGACCCGTCATATCTCCCGTCAACGAATCCTTTTCTTGTTGAAGTGTAAGACCACGAAGATTCACTTTTGTTGCTAGTAACTGATTGGCACACTCGTCCGCCAATACACGCCGGTATGACCCGGCACCCAGATAAGCTTGATAAAATGTTTCCGAGCTTGAATGATTTTGCTCTTGAAGCTGTGCCCGACAGGGATGCCTGGCTATCAACAAAAATCGATATGTGCCTTGGGGTCTCCCACAAAGCGTTAATTAACTTTGCTGCCTGCCAGACCGCATAGATTTCTGCCTGAAGCACGACACACCAGTCAGCTAGACGATATATATATAGACGATAGCTGAGCTGATAGCTCTTCCCAGAAGATACCTGCATCTGTACCGTCTACCGTCTTGGAGCTGATCTAGATCAAAAGCCAATGACGTTACCCAATTTTTAATCTCTCTACCCGGGAATCTTGTCTTAAAATTGTCATTCCGTTTTAGTGCTGGCATTGAAAACATCTTCAACACTGATACATTTTCAATAGCTTTTGTATAGCGGCCAGTAGAAAACCAATATAATTGTGCAAGTACTATATAGCATCGAAATATTCAAGCTGTACAAAAAGTTGACCGCAAGATTCAATATTCATGCGAGAAATAATGCAATGCGGTCATAAACTTTCAGTATTATACATAGTACGTCGTAATGTTGACATTTACATTCTGTAGTTGAACTTATATACATTATTCATTACCAGTAGTGAAGGATCCACATCGATGAAGTACAAAATTAAACTTTTCTCATCTCTCCTCGACAGTATAGTTTATCACCACATTATTAATTTTTTTTTCACATTGTCCAATAAATATCTAAGTTTTTTGATGTTTCACAATAAATTTTAATCTCATCTATAAAATGAATCCAACCATTGGGTAATAATAACAAACAATACATCTAAGGGCCGCTAAATGCTCTATATTGTGAACAACAACCTAAAAAGATTTCAATTTGAATAAAGTTATAAGTTTATAACAGAGACCGTGATGTTTTATTTTAAATTTTTGATGTGAAATATCTTTGGTTTCGGTAGAGTAAAATTTTACATTTTCGTCATCGTCATTGTCATAGACAAATTTTCGAGTTTTCGAGTTTTCAAAGAGGGACTAAGTGTAACACCATGATATATGATAGCATCTAGTGAACTACGAAGAGCAAATAGACGTGGTGGTACTCCACAGCACTTATTATATAAGGTTATGGTAGGGTAAAATTTTACATTTTCATCATCGTCATTGACAATTGAGGTTCTGCCAATAACATAGAGCCACGAAGCAGTTCAAAATGCCATATCTTATCGAGATCGCAAAAAAAAACCTAGGTCGCAAGCATTTCATTCCTCGGTCACTTCGGAAACAAAAAGAGAGACATTGCAACGTAAAAAAGCTCTACAAGCTAAAAATGCCAAAGCTTATCGAGATCACAAAATAGATAAGCTAGAAGAAGTTAATTCATCGGACACTTTGAAAGCACAGACAGAGAGAATTTCTGCATTTAGTAACATAGTCAACGTGTTTTACATCAAAGGCTCGTGAGTGTTAAGCACACTCATCCTTTTTTATTTTTTAAATTATTGTATTTTAATTGTAATTTTATGATTCACAAAATGATTTCTTTAGTTAAAAATCAACCCCAGAACTCTTATTTTCGATCCCACATATAATGAAAATTGAGATTTAATATTAGTTTTACCTAATTGTTTTTAGACATTTATGACAAATAAACCAAATCTCAGTATACATGTATATCTTAAAAAAGTTATTGTAAGTATATAAAATTAAATCAAAAAAGATTGTATTTATAATAAAATTTCATAGACATAAATAAATATTTTCTTTTGATTCAATAAGTTTAAATGCTGTTTAAATTTTACCGGAAACTTTTATATCTTTAGAAATATTCCTATTTTAGGGCATTAGAATTATCACATAACTTCCTTAAAAATTACATTGTAACTTTTGTGAACAAACTCAATTTGTCATTTGATGTTTCTGTTTTTTGACTTTTGAGGTTTTCTGGGTTGGGGAAGAAGATAAAAAGTTTTGTTGAAAATATTTATCACCACAGTTCACAAATTTGTCACTTATTTTTTGTAACATTTTCCAGTTCGTAGATTTTTCCAAATGTTGCCTATTGACAAGAAAACACAAAGGAAAGAGGCTTGAAAAACAAAATCGTTTTGTTTTTTTTTTTTGTATCAACGTTTGGCATTTGTAATTGTAGTTACCCAATTTTTCCAATAAGAAAGGTTTTCTATGTGTGTATATATTTATGTACATAGTAATATGAACAATATTTTTCAGATAAATGCAGTTAAAGGTATTTTTATTTTCAAGTCTTAATTACACAGTCCTGTGATGAATAGTTTTTTTTATTCATGTATAAAAAATGAAAAATATATTATAAATCATAATTAAATATAACAATAAAATTGTATATACCAAGAAAATTCAATAAAAGATTATTAACTAGCTGTGGCCGCGACTTCGTACGCGTGGTATTCGAAGTCAGTTTGTAATAGCTGGTATTTTGTTAGAATTTTAACTAAACATGTGAAATTTACTTACTTTTGCTTTGCCTAATCATCAGCTGTTAAATGTGGGCATCAGTTGTTTAATGTTGGCGCGGAACACAAAAAGACGAAAAATCAGTGAAAATTTGGATTACCCGTTTCTGTAATTAGAGAAGAAATTAAAATAATTTAAATGAAAAAAAAAAACAATAATATATATTTAAAAAAAAAACGAAAAATACACAAAACCTGAAACATACACGAGTTCTTGACTGTCAAGTTTCTCGTTTACCAATTTTTTTTACTCTTTTTACCCGAATGTCAAGAAGGGTTATGTTTTTCGCGCGTATCTTATACGCTTCCTTCTGCACCAATTTAATAATTTAAATTGTCTTTACTGTCATTAGATTTTGTGATTGATTTTCTGCTTATTCTACTTTGAAATTTTGCACTTAACGTCGAAATTGCTGATTTAAAAATGCCAGGTAAAAAATTAATTTTTGAAATGAATCAGTTGATTTTCTATAAACAACAACTGGGAAAATGTGTGTTACAGTTGGCAGATATGTTTTCCGTAACCCGCCAAACTACTGACAATGTCTTAAATCAAGTTAAAAACAAGGAAAGATTAGAGACAAATACTGGAAATAGTCGTAAAATAAAAATTAAAGGTAGTATTGAGCGCTTATTGATAAAAAAACTCTATGAAATACCGTTTATTTCCTTGAGGGAGCTTGAAAATGAATATGTATATGTTATATTTCGTAATGAAACAAAATGTATGCTTTTTTATAATAATGGACCCATTATAATGTGGCGTAAGCCATTAACATCATTAGAAAACCGTAACATAGTTCCAACTGATAAATTGTATCTCAAACAAGGGAGTTGGAATCTTGACATTTATTGAAAACACCATGGACTCATGATAATATCTTGATATTTTGAAATTAAATTTAGTAAACAGTGCGACCAAAAGACAACAAACCAAATATTAAATTTTACCAAGGTAATGATCCAAAGCATAAAGCATATATAGTTCGGTTAAGGCTTCTATACAACTGTGGAAAGGCATTGGATGCACCTGGCCAAAGGCCAAATTTTAAATTTTTTGAAAAATTTTGGGTGCATTTGAAGAAAAAATTGGCGAAAAGGGAGCCAAAAAACCGAACAGTACTTAAAAATATCATTCTGGAATAAGATACCGAGTAATTATGACATTTAGAAGTTAAAAATTTCGATGAAAAATCGACTTAAATGCATTATCGACGCAAAGGGTTCTCATACAAAATATAAAGACGCCATTTAAACACTCATACACACAGTAAAACATGTACTGTCACATTTGTAAAAAGAGAACTTTGACAGTCAAAAACTTGTGTATATTTCATTTTTGGTATATTTTTCGGCTTTTTTCCTTTAACTATCTAAAGTTTTTTGTGAATTCTAATTATTAATGAATCAATAAACATAATCTGCAAAACAAAAAACCAATTTGAAGTATTTATTACTTTTTTTTCATTTATAGTTGAAAAAATATTGTTTTCCTAGTGTATAAAGCGACTCTTGACAAAGTCTATGTATAGATATACTTATGAAAGTGAAATATGTAGAAAATAAAAAGTGTAAAAGGTGAGAAAAAAAAAACTTTTCTTATTTATTGGGGGAAACATTTTTTTTCAAAGTTTCACAAAACTTTGTCTAAGTTTATGAACTTAAATTCAAAGTTAATATGATAATAGAAGAGCAGTCAAGTGTTGCATAGGTTAAATCATGAATTCAGCACACGTCGTTTTACTCGTATTGTATACTGAAAACATTCATATGTCTTACCTTCATTTTTTCATCTTGATAAAAATGATATCGAACCATTTCTAGTTTGAAACGGAATGATTTAGGAGGTTCAAAATTAAGAACAACATTCCGTTTCTTGTGCACAAACAAAGTTTGTATTGATAACAAACGATTATAGTAGTACATCATTGTTAACTTTTACGTTTAAGTGTCATGTTTCTTTAGATTTATAGATGGCAAAATTATTAATTGTTGTTGGAAATTCAAATCAAAACAAGTGACACATGGACCATTTAGACATTTACTCGTACTTCGTAATTATAACTACATATGTACGTGTACATATAGAAACAAGAACAATACAATATTTCTTTAACTTAATAAACGACAGCATAGCCAAAATGAGTTGAATTGGTCGTTCCAATAACACACGTGAGTCACACGGCAGTGTATTTTAATGATAGTGTTATACCAAGTTATTGCAAAAGACAGGAATCATACGACAGAATAGATTCGAGTCAATGAGTCAGTAAAGCAATCAAAACAAAATGACTCGGAATGGCTCGTTTCAAATTGCATATGACTCGTTGTCATAGCGTGCACAGTGTTAATGGCGACTGTTAACACTACTAATTGTGCGTTTGTGCAGGGCTCTAATAATGTAACTTCAAAATCTAAAAAGAAATCAGAAAGAAGGTTATCTTTGGCTATGCTATAGTTTAAACCACGTATAATTTACACTGTTTAAACTAACTCTATACAAATAAAAATTTACGCGATGCCGTAAACTTAATCGACAATTGAGTAGTGTAAACCGTGTATACTGAGGGCTGCCAACAATTTGATTATATGATGAATAGGCATCATTGTTTATTTACATTTGTAAATGCGAAATACACTGAATAAACGAATTACACAGTCAATAATACACTTGCTCTTGTGTATGAAATACACGTTGCCATTCTCTACACGTTTGAGTGAGGGTACCAAAATGGTTGCCAATGTAAAAATTGAAGCAATCAGCTGTTCTCGCAAACATAACTGCCAATCTAACAAGTGAAAAAGACAAAATAATTAAATTAACTGCAGAAATTGAACCGGCCAGCTGCTAAATCTCGGCAGAATCTCAATAAGCAAGACTATATACTAACGGGCCATTGCGTCATAGGCAAACATGCCGGCAGACTTGGGCTTCCTCACTACGATTTCTGCCACAACTGCGGCTCGGAAGAGAACGAGGAGACTGTGCTTCACCTCATGTGCCAGTGTCCATCCCTCGCCAGAAGAAGATGGAACCACCTAGGCGCTGGGTTTCTCTCCAGCTTAACCGATTTATCATTCCTACCAATCAGGGTCATAGCTAGGTTCATTTCGGAATCCGAATGGTTCTCCGCATCGGACTAAGGGGGTGCCTTGTCAACTCTTTGCTGGTTCACAATGGGCCATACCCTTTTTTGTGCCTAAGTGAGCATCTCGTCTGAGGGCTGCCACCTAACCTTACCTAACCTAACCTAATATATTGATCGTACTGTTATTTTCTGTTTAAATTAAATTTGTAAAACATTTCACTTCTGCCATATAATTTCGGCAGAGTTGCCAGACAATTAATTATCACTGTGGCAATGCTAATCGTTTATGCAATTTGCTCAACTCAATCGTCGTACAATTTTACGCAAATGTTCAAAATTTTTTTATATGGACTAACTGTCACTAAGTTTATGCAGCGATTGTTTATGCAGTTTAGTCAATCTCGTGAAGACCCCAATTATTTTTTTGACTTAAGTTTAGGGTAGAGTCACATGTAGAATGCGCTAATACTGACTCTATTAACTGTGTGTTACATGTGGATGGCGTCACATATGTTGGTGTATTGAGCACTTATATCGGGAAATATACGATCTAGTAATCATAGGATCTTGAATTTCAGTTCGATAAGATAAAAACAAAAAAGTGTTTTTAATAAGAACTTTAATTATATTTTGGGTTTGTATGCGAAAATTCCCGGTCTCTAGCTCAAAAACTGAGGTACTAATTTGCATACATACATTCACAGACATGGCTAAATCAATTCGTTTCATCGAGCTGATCAAAAATATATTGTATATACTTCTTCTTCTGTGTGTTACAAACTTCTAGACAAACTGCGAAGTACGATAGAGGCATCATTCGATAGTTTAAAAACATCGAATGTGGTCTGGTTTGGTAAATTTACATGTTTTGTAAGATACTACTTTAGAAACAGGTATCTTATATTTACTCTTATCGGAATAAATATAATCACATGTACTCATCAGGTTGCTGAAATGACAAATGTCTGTTAAAAAAGCAACTTTTGGATGAAAGTATTGAATGATAGCCCAATCGGTCTAGGTCCGTTTTTGGAGTATCTTTTAAAGAAGAGTATATTGTAACGATTACGTCAAATTACATTCATCCCGTTTACCGCGACAAAAGATGTTAAAAACTACATTTTCAAAAAGCTAGAGGTCGATGAACTTGAATCGTGTCGTCAATTTACGGCAAACGAAATTGTACATGACAGCTTGAATGGCTATAGAATTACCCGAAATTGGATGGGTTTGCGACAGATTATTTAAAAATTCCGACGTGAACAGCATAGTTAAAATGAATTTTTCCAAACTGGACATTTGTGCACAATGACACCAGAAATCAACTCTCCGACAAAACATCAAATAAACTAGTCGATATTTACTACTTCAGTTTCTGATCTTCCGATGAAATTCCTGATGATGAAAGTTGAAACGAGGGTGACAGCTACGACGAAGATTAAAAACATTGATGTCATTACAAATTATTTCATCATCAAAATGCATAAAGAAACATAAAAATTAATATAAAATTAATAAAATAATTCTTACAAATTCGTGCAATTTACATGGATTTTTCTAAGTTACTTTAATGTCAGATATATGAACGAGTTTCTAACGTACCAACCCAGATTGTGTTAACGTGCTATCACATAGTTTGCCATAGTTTGTGTGCACCAAACAATACTAAATATCAAAGGCAAAAAAGGCCTTTGTATAAAAAAGAATAAAAATTACAATTACAATTTCCACAAATATGTATATAAACAAATTAAATCCGAAAGATTAACACATTGAAGCCACTTAATTATTAAGATTGCCAATTATGTTATAAATAAACAAATAGCAAAAAATAAAAATCTCTTGATTTCTTCTTTTTCATTCTTTCTGAAATCGAACAAACAATATCTATTGATATTTTCATTGATAAATATTTCCTTTATAGTGTAAATGAAATATGTACTTGAAAAAAGAGAGGAAAAAACCACTTGAAAAATAAGAAAAAAACAGGAAAATAAAGTGCTGCAATAAATATTTGGCGTTGAAAAACTCTTAAGGCGCGTACTTGCGGATTGCTTACAGAAATAAAAACAACAAATGTATGTATTGTGTATCAAAAGAATAACATCCAATAAATACACACTTAGACTCTCTTTTCTATCTAGTAGTACAACACAATATCCAACAACCAAACCACCTCCACCTTCACCCCCATGAGCATGTATGCTCACTACTCTTTAAGTAAACAATTTGTTGTACACTCACTTATTTCATTTACATTGAAAAGTTCAATAATTTTGTTATAACACTTTCTAGAAGATATTCAAAATTCTTATATCTATTGTACAAAATATAAATATTGTATATGTGAATGATCGGAAAGAATTTATCCCAAATCATTCCGGCAAAGAAAGTCTATGGAAACAAGATTTCTTTCTGTTAATGTAGAATTTATTACTACGTTTATAAGACGCCCGAAACGGTTTACACTTAGGTCAGCCTGACTCAGAACAGTTTTTGTTTAGTCATTTATGCGTGCGACGTCTTGCGCTCTTGCTGAAAACGTATAAGTATTTTTTAAAGCTGCCATATGCATAAAATATGATGTAGCTCACCTCTCAAAATAGGGTTTTTTTTTTTTAAATTACATACATTGCACAAGAAAAATGTTCAATGTATAATGCTTCTTTTGATTTATAATAAGATTTTGCAATGCTTTTTAAATCTATAATTCACAAAATCATTGAGAAAATGATAATAAAGGAAAATAACAGCACCATATGGCAACACTGCACAAACCAACTTTTTGCGAACAACTGATTTTCAACACGTCTGCAAGAAGCTTTGCATTTATAAGACACATAAATACGGTTCCAGACAATAACTATGGGTTTGAAATGTGCGCTTGTTGAAGTCGCTTCGCGTCTTAAAACCGAACTGAAAATCAATTTATGCATGTGTGCTGACCTAAGTGCAAACCGTTTCGGGCGTCTTATAAACGGGGTATATGTGAAGGTATCATTCTTCTCATCGGCCTGTTACTCTTTAAAAAACATTATAAAAGAGTTAATACACAGTTTCAAAAATCTGATTTACTAATACAATAAACTGTAAACTATTACATTAGTATAAAACTTAAGCAGATATCTTTGTTTTTATGTTATTGTAAAAAGTTTTGAAAGGGTTGCGTTAAATATTTCAATAACCGTCATAAATCTAATAACATACTGATGGGTGGTTATTCAAGAAGAACTTAAAAATATCTTTTGAAAAACAGTGACGGAGTAAGTTTTCGATGACTTGGAGCGGTAAAATGAAATGAGACCCCAATTGATTCAGAAATGTATGATTGTTACTTTGAACTGAAAACAGAACAAAATGCCTTAAAGGATTTTTCTAGGCTTTCAACAAAATTCGTGTTGCAATAGTCTATTGGCTTTAAGCCTTATTTTATTGGTTTGATATAACTTCACAATTTATGATTTATTTTTTGTATTGTAAGGAGCATAAACTTTGATGAAACCGAAGGCAATGCTCTTTGTTGTTTTGTTTTGTTTGTTTCTTTAATTTTTTGCTATTGCAATGCGAAAAAAGATAAAAGATTTAGAGAATAGAGATGCTCAAGCATTGTTCCTGACCGATTTGCAAATGTTTATCTCATATAGAATCTCTCCGCGTTTCAACATCTGGTTATACTTTTTACATTTTGTTTATAACTTAATAAAGCATTTGGTGTTAAATAAATTATTTTTGCTTGTCTCATGTGGTATGTGGAGCAATTTCGAAATTCATAGAGACATCAATGTATAGCATTTGTTAGGGATGAAATAAGAAAAATGTCAGAATAACCATAGCATCAATTTAGCAATAAGTCTGTTAGTCTTAGGAGTGTGAATATGTTTCATATATTAGTTCTTCCACATAGACTTTAGATTCTTTTATGTTTAAAGTTATGGTATATGTCTGACTTTATACTGGTTGAACTCTCTGAAGACTCAACAATCCTGTGATGTAAAAATAATGTTGGCAAAATTTGTTGATTGTTAGCCCATTTCACAATACATGTTTGATTTCAGATGCAGTTCCAATGTTTGCATTCTTTGAGTAAAATTTGCTATTCATTTTAGAAGGGGACTGACTACAAATTGCATACAATACGAAACATGGATGCAATAAAAAATTGTAAAATCGTTTTCATATTTTTCTAGTAATGTTTTTATTATTTTCTTTTGTTGTTGTAACTTTGTTGTTTTTTTATTTATGTTAAAATTGTATCTCTTTCAATACTTTGTGTTTTGGATGTATTAGTCGGTCATGAATCGGCATGAAAAAATAGCACAAATACAGTAGTATATACAATTTATTAAATCTATGAGATGTTGTTGTTATTGGTGCGGATGTTACTGCGCAATTTTAAATTGATTTTGATTGTTCGCTTTGTTTCTATTGATTTGAGATTTATAGTTCAATTTGACTTAGCTATATAAATACAATATGATCACGTTATTGTTACAATTTTAAATAGATAAATTGAATTTTATACATTTTATTTAAATTTCAATTGGATGGTGTCTTTAAAGATATGTATTTCTAATTTTCGATCAGAGCGCAATCCCTTCAGCTGGGACAAAAGGCAGTTGGACAGCTAAACTAATTCCAGATGTGAATCCATGGCTAAGAAGACATTGGGATCACGTCAATTTTTGCATCACACAACTGATATCGGGACACAGTTACTTTTGAAAATATCTCCACAGAATAGGGAATGCGGTAAATGCAAATTGCATTTATGGGGACTTAGAAGTAGACGATACAAATCACTCTTTCTTTGAATGTGATTAATGGCATCAAGAGCGTGAGGCTCTGCGAAAAAGTGTGGGATCCATCAACGCAGCATAACTGGGCACAGGTAGCTTTATACACTGAAAAGATTCTAGATGTAAGAAGCAGGACGCAGATGCTACAGTCGACATATGAATACAGAAGAGGATACCACTTTGAAGTAATGCGAAAGAAGTTGCAGGGTGAATACATATCCCATAGGGGGGGATGTTTTTAGTGGCACATACGGCGCCCTACCCGAAAAAAAAAAAAAGGAAAAAAAAAATATAAAACTACTAAAAGTTCAGCTCGTTTTGTTTCTGCTCCCAACAAAGTAAGAAAGAAAGAAAGGAAAAAGCCCCGACTGACATACCATTGCCAAACAATTTTTCAAAATCAACTTCCAATGATCAGACGCAGAATACACATTTGATAGACAAAACTCAAATCAAAGGAATTAGGAATTAAACATTTGGCATGTTTAATACGTTTTAATTGTAATTTTTTATGCATCTAGTGCAACAATGTTGTCCAATTTGAAACCATGTATTTGGATGTTAAGTATTAAGGCTTGACCTGGTTTCATTTTATTAATTACTAATTATAATTATTAGCATTAAAGCACAATCTACCAGGTCTTCGACTCTAAGAAATTATTATAACATTAGATGAGGTTACAATTTATTAGGAAGCACAATGCACATATGCATATTGAAATTAGTATGAATATATCTACCCTGAACGTAAGGTTGTGCTTTATTTGAATCGATTTATTAAATTAAGTATTTGATTGAGAAAATATGATAAATTTTTACAATTTCACTGATGAACAATCCAAATAAGCTATACTTGTGTACAAAATGGATTCAAATTCTAATTCTAAAATGTCAATATGTAAAATGCAGTCGCCCTAGGAGCCTAGTGACTGACGTCGTAACCATGCTAACATTCATCTCGAATAACGTAAATTGATGTGATACGTTGAGTTGAGTTCTGACGCGATGCGGTACATTCATGTAAAATAGAGATAATGTACGATCTGATATCTGTATGAAAAATATGAACAATACAAGAACATGAACTCTGACATATGAAGTGGAAGTTGAGATGATGAATGCGCTACTCATGTCAAAGCTTTGTCATACCGAAATATATACTGTGAAAAGATACGAGGTTAACATGACAAGCTAAGAACAAGAAGTAACACAGATACATAAATAAACTCCATGTTTATGTAAAATTGAAACCATTCATCGGGCGAAATGAACCGATGGCTAGAAGCTTGTAACTAAACCGCGCCACAGGATGTTTAGCCGTCGACAATGTCGTCATCATCATCATAGAGTGAGCCTTGACTGTGCGGTGCGTCATTTCACTTTTGATTGATTGTTGCTTGTCATACAACAATGTTCTATAGACTAGTGAAGCATATTTACTTGGCATTTTCATAATGCAATTTTTCGTATTACAGAGAAGACCTAGCAAGGGTGGTAGCTGATAGCTGATAGCTGGTTATGCTGCGTTCGTTGCCAATCATCTGAATTCAATTGAAAAACATTCAATTCGCAAATGTGGTCACCAAATGGGCCACAATTTGGTAGCCAATTATTTTGCATCCTTACCAACCAACAGAATAATGCTTTCAAGTGCTAAAGCTAAAAGCCAAACTGAAAATATCATAGTTGCATTCCTGACATTTTAAGACCATTTTAAAAGTATCTTACTCTTGTACCCTATGCTTTTTTGTGCCACTTATACTAAGGTAGCAGTTTATTTAAGTGCGGATTTATTTTGAATGCGCGTCTCTTAGTAGTGTATGAATTTCTCATGACTTTTGTATAATATATTTTCGGAGTCATCATTTGTCGTCAGCATCGCCATCACCATCGCCATGGCTTAATGAGTGACATTTTACCCCTGTATAGTAGGCTTTCTTTCATTCCACATTTTGTTTGTTTTTTATATGCTGTCGTAATGTTGACTCAAGTGTTGTAATTATGTCACTGTCGTACAAACAGTCAGTTAGTCCATCACTCAGTCCGTCATTCATTCAGTCAGTCAGTGAGTCCATCATAGTCAAAATAGTCAGCGTCATCTTTGCTCTTTGCTGTTTAAGGCTCAAGGACTTTGCCTTATGTACTACTATTCACATTGTTTGTTCATACTTAGTACGACGAAATCCTCTGTTCAACTTTTTGTTTCCTTAAGCATTTGTACTTTGTACCTATAGTTTCGTATTTTTGAATTGCCTCGTTTTTCGCTTATTATTTTAATTATTTTTTAACATTTTATTTTGCATATTTTTAATTTTAAATCAGCTAGATAATACTTTTTCGTTTCTGACAAAAATAAATGCACCGAATTTTATTGCCATAATAAAATTTACACAATATTTTAGTAATCCTGGTTTAATCCATTATTACCATATTTTGTTGAGTTAAAATGCCACAAAAATGGAATTTTAATTTTTGTTTTCATGATATTTTTGACAATACAAAAGTATGTGTGGGTTATCACTTAACTGCGTCATTGTTACTTGTAGAATTTTAGTTAGAAAAAGTATATAATGACATTTTGCATAGAATCAGTATCGCAAGTTGAATTTATTTTGCAATGTATGTATATCGTTCATCTGTCTGTTTACATTTGATCAAAACCACATGTTTTAAAGAAAAAAGGTTAAAAAAGTAAATAAATAAATAGAAGCTGTGGGCGGGTATGTGCTAGAAAACACCGACGTTTTTTATGTCATCAAAAAAACCCCTAAGTGTGCTAGACAAACGACGCATTGTTTCGTTTTGCTTGTTTCGTTTATTTTGCTTCAATTTAAAAGACTTTTTTGTAAAATGCTAATTTATGCATACAACAACTTAAATGTTATATTCTTTAAATATAATAATAATATAATAAAAATAATAATCTACAGATCTTGGTACTTTTGTTTCCTTTAATAACTTCAAATAAGGGAGAATTGAACCAAATCGTCTGTAAAAAACTAACCGATTTCAAAAACATCAAAATCGCTTTCTAGCACACCCAAAAATGGAATAGGGCTAGCACATACCCGTATATCTCTACAAAACTTACTTCCCAGCCACTGCCTCATCAGTTTTGCTGAATCACTCAGATATAATTCAACCATGGCTTAAGAGATGAAACATTGGTGTCAACTCAGATAGATCTTAACATGTCACCTTCAGTCTGAGACACTTATCCTGTCCTCCGGGTCAGTTTAATGGAAACAACATACCCACCTACACCTCAGCCAAGTGCCTTAGATTGACACTTCATAGGAGGTTGACTTGGAGATCCCACATCATACAAATGGAAACAGCTGAACTTTGAATTAACCAGGATGAGCTGACTCATGTGGCGCAAATCAAAATTAAGCGCAAAAATAAGCTACTTCTTTATAAAACCATTCCCAAACCAGTATGGATTTATGGCATTTGGGGGACAACTTTAAAATCAAACGCCCAAATCATACAAAGTCTTCAGTCCAAGGTCTTAAGGAGGTTTACCAACGCTGAATGGTTTGTCCGCAACTCCGTCATCCATAGAGACTTGCAGGTGTCAACTGTAAATGAATAAATCGTGATCCACAGTAAAAGAACACATTACCCGGCTTGAATTTCACTAAAACCTTCTCGTCGTCAATTTGTTGGACAATAGCCTGCCCACTAGTAGATTATAGCATTATCACCTTCTCTTCAGATCATCGGAAGACTAAACGAAGATCTTCACCAAATAAAATCCTGAAAATGTAACTCTTAAGTATAAGTATATGTATGTCAATCTCAACTCAAAAAATTCGCTGGATCTCCCCTTTGCAAGGGACGGTTGCAAATAAAATTTATAGTTAAAGAAAAAAAGAAAAGAAAAGAAAAAATAAAAATTGATTCCATTACACAAACGCTGCTATAAGTTTGCATAATACTCGCAGCTGATAGGTTTTCATATCTGAAGATAATCAATGAAAATTATCCCAAGTGCATCCCGATGGAAGAGTCTTTGCAGATTATATCCTTTCAAGCCATTGTTTTGTTTGTTCCTTATTCTCAGGTGTGAAGTGATGCACTCATGTTTCATCCATGGTTATAAATCGATGCAAGAACACGCCTTTGAAACTTCTCCAAATACTCGACTGCAAAATACTTAGCACTCTGTTTTTGTTCCATTGTGAGTAACCTCTTGCTTAAATTTTCTTTTCAAATTATAAGCCCCATCTTTCTAAGAGCATATGTCAGGTCGAGTATTTCTTGGACAATCCTTATAAATGAATAAATTGTAATTACATTTTTCTCATTCCCTCCTGTTTGCACATTCTTTTGTAAATAGATGGAAAAATGTCTCAGAAGGCTTAAGACCCATTGTGTAGTCTGATTTTAGGGCGGATATGATAGATTACTTGCTGGTTGGTTATCCTTAGTTGGGGTCTTAGAGGTCACCAACCAACAGAAGGATTCCCTAGAGGACAGATCCGTTTTCTAAGAAGAGCCGTTCACTAATAAAGGAGGTGTTGGCAGCTGAAATATGTTATATTGGGTAAGTAGTATTAGTATCTTTCTTAGCTGGTATGGTAAAATCAAAGATCTACGATTACTAGAAGAGATAGCTTCCATACCAAATTCACTTATATTTCATAAGTGTTGTTGTTCTATTGATGTCATTAGTATATAAATCAAATTAAAATGGTCAATCATATAGTACATATACAAAAGTGGATGTTGATGGCAACATCGAACATGTTCGAACACTCGTACTATACAAAACAAACTGCTGGATGACCACAAGATTTTATTTGTTGATAAACTCCCCAAATATAAAGCAATTTTGCTTTTCAATTTACGATATATGATTGGAAAATTATCAACATGATGACAGTTGTGTTGTGTTTTCAAAATATGTCAACACGACAGTCAATGGCACATTCTTATAATTCTCCCTCCTATAGTTACTTTCCCCATATTCTGAATTATTTGTAGTTACATACTATTAAATGCCTATGGTGTTTTGTTTGCGCCACAGGCAGATTATGATAGGCAGCTAGAGGCACTTGTTGGTTCTCTAATATCAGGCCAAAAAATTATGGATTTTTAAAAGCATTTAGACCACTCTACATAATGTAGTACTATGTATAAGCACACTCATATAGGCCAACATAGATACCTTGCTTAAAGCAGTTCAACACTTGACCCGAATATTTGACGTTTCCTCTTATTACATTTTGTTCCTCTGTATGCTAGTGTGAAGTGTTGAAGGCATGATATTCTGGAAGGATGTGCTTGAGTTGAAGACGACGAATTTAACTTGGCATGCAATCATAAAGTGGCTGCTGCTTAAACTTTAACCTTAATGGGACTGTCTTAACGGTTTTCCACTTTGTGGTTATTAAGCTTTACACAACGCATGATTACAAGGACAATGAAGGATTTTTACAATGTAGTGTGTGCTCACTTGACTGCCACCGTTGGCATTCTATCTTAACAATTATTATACACATAGCTGAAGCTGCCTGCTTGCCTTCTTGCCTATGAAATATGAACCAATTGACGTAAAATTGATTGTTCCACTTCATCGCAGTCATCATCAGCATCCTCATCATCATCATCATCATCATCATCATTGTTGTTGGGATGGTGATTCTTTGCTTGAGTGCTACGATAGAGTTTTGAGAGCTCTGCGGTTTTCGCATTCATTTTATTAACTGCAAACAGCAGTAGGAATAACAAAACAACGACATCAACATCAAGATTATCCGAGGCATTTAAAAGGAGGAGGGCAAAAACGCTGAGGGTGATGACTATTATGATGATGATGATGTGGTTGACTAACGAGCAAGTAAAACTGGTAAAAGACAAATTCATACCAGAACATGAGAAACTAAGATGCTGCCGGCAATAAGTCGTCGAATCGCAATGAATCGACTGGATTTGAATTGAATCAGGTTGAGTTGCAATGAACTGTGCCAAGTCGATGTTGATGCTGAGTCGATTCGAGCAGGAAGTTAACGCTTATCGCTTCCCTTTCATGCTGCCGCACAAATTCCAGTTCGCATATTATACAGCTATTGCTTGTACTATTTAGTATGTGCACGTGTTGTAATGGCAATTCACAAGGATTGCTTTTGCCGCGCTATCGATGCTGTCGACGAATGCTGAGCAGGAAGCAACACATTAAAGGTGAGTGTTGTTTCACGAGGGAAAAATTCTATTCTAATTCAATAGCACTATTGCCTTCAGTTTTTCACTTTCATTAATTTTTTTAGGCATTTTATAAGCTTAAGAGCATAAATTTTATTGTTGTAAAATGTATCTTGGACCCTTCAAGATATGAAGAGTAATTTCTTCCATATAGTTGCTCGTTATGCGAAACGCTTGTTAAGCGTAACCACTTTCTCCATATGTGTATATTGTTGTAAAATGGAATAATGCGATCCAAGTGGAAAATGAAAATTTTATATATTTTTTTAAGGAACTTTAATCTCATTAATCGTTTCTTCTTGCAAGGAATAAAATCTCTATGCTCATACTATTTGTTCCTAGTAAATAAAGTTAAAAATAAAAAATACTATATATTTCAACACCTCTAATAAAATGTATGAACATAAGCAAGAACGCGAAAAGTTGTTGTAGTTCCTATTGTTGACCTACATTGCTTTGTTGATGAGTTACTTTTGCTATATACAATTCTTTTCTATTCTATTGTGTTTGTAAATATGGCAACTCAGAACAAGCCACCAATCTATATTATACTGAAACATGCTATTCAGTGCCAAAACTCTCGTTATACTAGTGTCAACTGTACTTGAATTGTATGGAAACAATGATTTCTATACTTTGGAAAATGTAATTGATAGGTAAAAGTTTCCAGTTTGAGTCAGAGATAGTGCTAAGCTTTGCTAAGTGTACATACATATGTTTATAATTCTTTTTGAAAAATACTGTTCCATTCATAAGATGCTGAGTGGTTCCCATTCAACTATTGTAGAACAACTACTATTGCGATAAGGCAACAATAAAAACGCTTGAATATTGTGAAGTGATTAAATAATTCTATTTAAAAAATAAAATAAATGTTGGATTAAAAATAGAGATCAAAAAGTGACTTTGCACATTCGTTATCATCAACTGATTTAAATTTTAGCATATAACCTGACAAAGGAATTTAAGTTAATTATTAATTTATTTTACAAATTATATTGTTTTTACTTGTGTACCCAATATGTGAAAAATATATTGTGTATGAGTTGAAATGGAATCCCTCCATAGTTGGTTGGTTGGATTCCGTGGCTGACCCGAATAGTCCACTACGAGCCACAATTAGCACTTTACCTTTCCTCGCTGAACGCAATCAGTATTACTAAATCCAACCTGTCGAATTTTGGTATTTTAATAAATCACCCGGACATGTGACTGAACAGTCCGAGAGGTTGTTGATGATATATTTGCCCAGAAACTTATTTCTAGTTTTTGCCAGGGCTGGGCATTGACATAGAAAGTGGGTGAGCGACTTCTCTTCCTCTTCGTTATCGCAACTTCTGCAATGGCTTCTGAACGGAATACCCAGTCTCTGCGTGAGTCCCAACACACCAGTGACCAGTAAAAACCTCTGTAAGCCTTGCGGTATCCGAGCGTCATCAGTTAATGAGTCTAAGTGACCTATTACCGCCTCTATACTACTCTTAATTCTAACACTCCACCTGAAATATACCAGCAAAAAGTTGGAGAACTGACGGCTCTAAAACGCCAGCAGGTGTATCATACACCGTCATTACCTGAAACGAAGTAGTCACAAAAAATTTACTTCCCCTCTTCACATCCGTTTTTACAGACGAACTTTCAACTATACACACAGCATGCAAATATGCCCAAAGCCAAAAAGGAAAGTTCGTAATCTGCACAGATTTCCTCTCCTAACTTAAAGCAATAGCCAACATCAACAGTTAATATTTTTACATTAAATCCTTTAAAAGCATACTATCTTCCCGGGCAAACAATCTGTTACTCTCATGGGTCCCTGGGCACTGCAGGGAAGCAGGTAACGAACTAGGTGACCAAACTACTAAAGATACACTCGTGTTTTCCCTAATAGTGGAAAACAACTTTAACACCGCAGATATACGAAATCATCCAAATCTCAGTATCCAAACATATAAAGAAACATTGTGGAATAAGTCATCCAAACACTACAAATATATTAACGCTAACAAAACATTGATAAAACAGTGATACAATTCTATCGTCTACACTTGGGACACATCAATCAAACCAATAACTTTACTAACAACAAATCTCCCCCACCCACCTGCCAAAACTTCAACACAATCCTAACTATCTCCCACATCCTCACTGTTTCGCCGGTCTTCCAATCACATAGAACTAGATACCTTCATACCTGATTAATCGAACGCTTCTTTCTATATGACACAGAAATAGGCCCACAAGGATACAACACTACTGCTGGTGTACCGCAGGGATCTGTGCAATCTTATGGAATGTAATGTACGACAAAGTGTTAAGCGTGTCTCTCTCTACCAGATGAAGTAGAGATAATTGGCTACGTAGATGACATTGCAGTAGTTGCAGTGGTAAAGACGCTTCCGGAACTCCAGGGGAAATGCAACTCATCCGTTGTAAATATTAAAAATTGGCTTTGGCAGACTAGATCACAAAACTGAGCTAGTTCTAATCAGCAGCAGGAAGAAGCTTGAAACCCTAAACATTCGAGTCGGGGCACAAGACATAACGTCTGCACCGTTCATTAAGTATTTAGGGGTCCTACTGGATTGTCATCTCAATATCAGGGATCTCAAATTTTCAAGCGAGAAAGCGTCGAAGATCTACGCAGCCCTAGCAAGGCTTATGCCGAACGTTGGAAGGCCCAGACAACCAGTGTGTGTGCTGCTTGCGGCAGTCAGCAAATCGATTATTCGATACGATGCACCAGCGTGGTCCTTGTGCAACCAAACACAAATCGTACATTAAAGGTGCTGCATCAGTGTATCGACTAAACTCGATAAGGGTATGTTGCGCGTTCCGAACAGTTTCAGATGACGCGTCATTGAAAACTGTAAACTGTATGCTTTGAGACGGGCAGAGCCTGCCACACATGATCAGGGTGATACACTAACTGCCTTCTGGCAGGAGCGTTGGCAAAGCTCAACAAAGGGGCGTTGGACGTTCGAGTTAATACCCAACATCAGTGTCTGGGTGGCCCAAAAACATGGAACTCTGAATTGCCACCTCACGCAGTTCCTTACAGGGCATGGCTGTTTCCGGGAGTACCTGCACAGATCTAAACATGCAGATGACCCGCATTGCCTGTACTGCACATACCAGCCGGAAAATGCTCGCCATGTTCTCATGGAGAGTACCCGATTTGTGCATCTCAGAGAGTTAATCACGTCAGAGGTAGGTGAGAACCTTACACCAAATGGCGTGATTAACTTTATGTTAAAGGATGAAGACTCCTGGAGCAAAGCTTGCAGTATAATCGTTGCTATAATGAGAAAACAGAGCCAGCGTAGGCCGGGGTTGGTTTTAAAACGTAGGCACTACATGTGACTGTTTGTTCAGTGAATCGTGCATGCTAGTAGGTCGGTCTGCTATGATCTTAAGAAAATTTACACCTCCATGGCGAATCAAAAAAAAAAAAATTTTCCTACATAACTCAAATTATAGGTTTTTCAAATCCGTAAATCTCTACCACTTACTTTAAACTAATTAAACAATCAATATCAATACGGTTTAAATTTAAAAAATAATTTAAATAATTAGACATTTATTTCCTGTAAATATAAGTTAAGTATAGTTCGTTTACAAAAACCAAATATAATAATTAAATATATGTAAGTAAGCTTAAGGCGTTAGCTGCTATACCTTTACTCTTATAGTGACACGCAATTTTTGGTTGCGCGTTAATTTAATAATATTTTATTCCATCCGGCATTTTACACTTCTTCGACTGTTCTCTATGTTTCAATGTTTGGGTGAAACAATATTTATCACCCGACAACAGAACAAGGGCATAATTTATTTATTACTTATATGAAGCTTATAAAGTTTAGGTCTCCAATGTACAAATATTCGAACAATGGATCCACTAGATTAAACTTTACTTTAAATATGGTATAATTAAGATGTGACCTAGAATTATTGATGTGAAATTGTATCGCACCCACAAACTAGATATGACCACAAAGTGCCATAAATTCACTAAATTCGTAAAATCAACGGCAAACATGTTCGAACCAACTTACAACATTGAACATCGCTCATGCAACATGTAGCAAGTTAGAACGAAAACTACTGACATACTCTGACATGTTTTTTCCAAACATATTTCAGTCGTATTAAAGCGTTCGTAAATGATGGAACAAGGTGCCAAGAGAATTATTGTAAATTATAAAATTCTTTTCGAAAGTGAACAATTTGTGTCACATCAGATACTCGTCTTTAAGCTTTTTCGTGTGAGTCTGAGTCTGTGTGCGTTTGAAAACTCGTTAAATTCTCAACAGTATCAACACAATGCTATCTGTGATATTTTGATTACACAAGTTTGATATTTGCATAGTGCGCGCATATTTTAACGCTCGAGACGCGACTTCAACATATAATACAACAATACAACAATTTTTGTCACCAAGTGCGCGTCTCGACAAACAATAAGTTGTCACAATAAACCGGAAGACGTCCTTAATGCATATTGTCACCTATGTTGCAGCACTTCCGCCGCTAAAAAAAAAAGAATTTCCTACTTTTTTTGCACAAATATAAACAAAAATCATTGAAATAAAGTGAAAAGTGAAAAATGAAGAATGTGAATATGAATATGATAAAATACAATATTTAAAATAATGCAGTACAATCTGGTTTCACTTTCAATGGTTTAACAACACGGCCTACGACAACATGATCAGTATATGGTTTATGGCTGAGAGCTGAGAGTGTGAAAAGCCGCATTCAAAAATAACCACATTTTGTCCTTGAATAGTGCTTATTTTTATATCTGTCACCTTTGCCACCCTTTTGCCTCCTACCTATGTGCCACCGATAGGAGTGTAGTTTGAGTGCTGAGTGTACTAACATTGGTAGTCATTCTTCTACGTGATAAAGGTTGCTTACTATTGTATTACTTACCCTGAGTCCGTCCTATTCAAGGCGACCTTTGTCAGTTGTGGAGCTTGTGTGTTTCCACTGCTTTGTTCTTGCGTGTTTCAATTATGAAATAAATAATTTACTAACAAATTTTAATTAAAATGTAGTGGTGTATTCATCATAGTTTGCTTTTGACATTAAAATCCGAAACTGTTCAACGAAAGAGTCAATTCTGACGAAGTAATTGATGTGAGTTGAATTTGGTAAGTGAGTAGGAAATTGAGATTTGGATTCTGATTCAAAGAAAATAATTAGAAAATACTGGGAAAGCGAATATTGAAGAACAAATACAATGTTTTATTATATTTGACGTTCATCTAGAAAGCCTAGAAGCCACATGATGTGCTTCTATTGTTTGTCATTTATTTATTAATGATTTTCTGATTGTCTTGTATACACATACTTTATTATTTACATTAAACGTACTTTTTCGGAGGCTTGATTTGTTTTTAATTAATAATTTTACTCGATTGTTTAGTCAAAAATCATTTTAAAATTTCACAGCTGCACATACATATTAGATAGTTTGAATATATGGACTTATGTTATATAATAACTAGCAGTGTCTACGACTTCGTACGCATGGTATTCGAAATATGTTTGTAATATCATGTATTTTGTTAACTTTTTTCCATAATTATCAGATGTTTAATGTTGGCGCTCAGCAATAGAGGAAAATAATCGATAATTAGCCAAAAAGCCTGCAACGGAATTAAAAATATGAATATCTTTTGATTTAGTCGGTCGATTTCGTTAAAATACGCGAAACTTGCAACAATATACCAGTCAAACCGCATTCAAATAAGTTAAGCCGTTTCTGAGATAAGCTTTCAAACACAGAAAAAGGCTTACGATTTAGATATAGGTGATATCGTACATCAATTTTAAGTTTAGATACAAAGCCATAGTTCTCAGTATTTAATATCTGAGATTTTTTAATAAATGAAACCTTTATGAATATTTGTTTCTATCAAATTACATTAAAGCAGTTTTTACAGAGAGGCTAATTTGGGTAAAGAATAGATTTATACGAACTAAGACCCAATCAGGTAGACAAAACCGCGAGATGTACCTGAAAACCTGTAAAGAAAGTTTAATGAGCATCCATCTTCCGTTGATACTACAAATGAATAATTATATACTTAGTGATGAGTCATGTTCCTTGCAGTCTCCTAATAAAGCATCGCTACATAAATTATTACTTATAACGACTATTACATTAGGCATAATACTGAAAGTCAATATAAATTTATACAAATACTTATATTGATTGTTATGATTTATTTATGTGTATAATGCAGTAAAAACTAATGCAAAGAACCATATTGTATTTTGGGAGCTTGTAATCTTTGATTTCTTTATATATATTTATATTAAGATATATTTATTTAATAAAATTGCTGCAATTATTGCGTGTACGGTACATTTCACGTCCGTGTGTCCGTCCATCAGAGAGCTCTTTCTTATGAACCGTAATTGATAGAGTTAAAATTTTCACAGAGTGTCTAATTCAATTGCGTGCATAACGACAAAAATAAAAATAGAATAAACATAGAGCGGTCCCAACACAAAACCAAATTTAAATTAATATTCTTATTAAATAAACCTTTTTGTTTTCTTTCCTATCAAACTGAAATTTAGACATTATAAATGTGTGGTCCATATTCACTAACCATATAAATTTCAAGATCCTAGAATTCCTAGGAAGGGTACCTCCCATACACACGCAAATTGAAATCAGTATTCTTTTTTGTTTTTTGTCTTATCAAAATAAAATTTGGACACTATCATGTGTGTCACAGAAATCGAGAGAAATTTTAATTGAATTGATTTCAAAGCCTTAAAATATGCAATTAAAATTTTCATAATTTTAGTATACAAGTATTTATTTACTCAATCGGGTATGTGCTAGAAACCGCCGACGTTTTTGACATCTGACTTTTTCAATTTCGTCCAAAAAACCCTAATTGTGCTAGAAAACGCGACGATTTAATTATTCGAATATTGATGCGCGAATGAACAGCTGACCGCTTTTTGTTTGCGTTTCATGTGATTGGGAAGCATACAAATTTAATATATGCATTTAATTCAATTGTTTGTAGACCAAAATACTGGAATAAGTCCACTGTTCTTCACTGTCCACTATTTGTGCAATATATTATTTACAATCTCATCGAGTAAACTTAATTATACTTAAATTTTTGCTAAAAAATTTCACTTTTTCAAATTTTACTCTTCTTCTTTTATTTTTGTGCACTCTCGACCACGTACACAATATGCAGACATGCCAACTTCCGCCAATGACCTTATTACAAATTTTTATTGAACTTATCACTAAATACGCATTTTTAAAACAAAATTAAAACATCACAGGCTTATAATCAACAAATGCAGTTAATTTCAACATTATCAATTAATGAATTAAAGAAGTACAGATCTTGGTACTTTTTTTCCTCTAATAATAATAATAATAAAGGAGAATTTAACCAAATCGTCAGTAAAAAACTAACCGATTTCAAAAACGTCAAAAACGGTTTCTAGCACATCCAAAAATGGAATGGGGTTGGAATGAGACGAAAGCGGTTTGTAGCACACACCCGAATAATTAAATTATCAGTATTATGAAAATTGTAATTGCATACTTTTAAGCTTAGAAGTCAATTCAATTTTAATTTCTCTCGACTTCTGTGACTCACCTGATTATCTAGTTTATTGTTGTGGGCGATATTTAAATATTTCACTTTTGCGACAAAAATAAATGAATTTTACATGACTTCAGACAGAGGTACAAGCTTTACGCCCAATGAATTTGCATACATCGTGTTAAAACCTTGTACTCATCGATTGAGTAGCTGTAATTCTATATAAATATAGTACATATAATTCTATCACTTACACCTACTATAATTATGTACGATACTACCATCCGTGTAAATTTCAAACGTTTATAATCAAATGTAGTTGATTGTTATACATTTTATTTTGTTTGCCTCTTCAAAACCCAAATTGCAATTCAGTAAATTTTCTTTCAAATCAAATAATTTGCCACACTAATTGAACTATTATATAATATTTATGATGCCAACACGAATTATTTAATATACTAAGGTATATGTATAGTATACGAGTATACCAGTACTGAATTCCTTACTTAATTTATTGCAATATTTTCAAAATACTCATTAGAAATTTGTATGCATCACTCATTTACCGATGAAAGAAATCAAATAATTGCCCATGTAGTAAAATATGAATCAATGTTAATAATTGTATGATGATAGGTGGGTGCTAAGAGTTGATAGTCGATGGCAGGTTAGAATAACTCAATCAGGTTAGTATACGTGATAAAAAAATCTTTATCTGCTTGAGATGTGTGTTTCTTTGACTATACTTGGCTCGTATAAAGGGTGTGTATATGCACATACAAACTTATTTGTCTTGATACTAAGTACTAAGTTCATTATCTATGCCATAGTATAATAAATCTATATATTGCCATAATCATGTATATATAGGAGTGTCTATTGGGTTGAAGTTACATAGCTAGTGAATGTGAAGGATGGACAGACAGCTAGTTGAATTTTTCTATAATTAATTTATGCAATTATAATTCACTGCTGACGCAAGTATGCATTCTATATTTTTCTCATCGAAGGTAACACTTAATGTGAAATGTTTGTTTTTTATATCAATCAAAACTTGACAGAAGCACACATAAATATGCTATAAAAATTATCGTTTTGCAAACTGGACCTTAAGTTATTGTACTTGCGTATTAGGACTAAAGCATTTTATTGCCATTCCCTTTTCTCTAAAGACAATTGATTCATTATAGTATTATGAGTAGGCAAAAGTGGCGAAGGCCAAGCGAAGTTCAGTAATTGGCGTCATTTGAAAAACATTTCCTACATTCACTTCGTGCCCCATCCAATGTTGAGCAGTTGTTGGTGGCGATGTCTTAATAAAAAAGGCCTTGAAATTTTCTAAATTTCAACCAAATAGTAGTCATGAAAATAAGAAAAAGGAGGCAGCAATGGTGACAGACAGCAACAGTGTCGGTCATTAGGTTAAAAGACTTGCTATGAGCAACATTTTACAATATTTAAGGGCGGAAGTTGTTGGCCTTTCGATTTAGGGTCCTGGTAGGTGGAACGTGCTACGGAAATTGAATATATTTAGGCTTAGATACTTAATATCGACACATTGTCTAATGATTGGCACGAAGTGTGCTGGGGACACTTGAAAATGCGCGTAACTTTAAGTAGCGCTGATATTGGAATCGTTGTTGTGCGAATGTCTTTTAAGCACGCGAATGTCATTTTCTTTTGTTTGGTTTCTATTTGTATACGTCACTGATTGCTACCTTATGAAAATATACTTGTATTTTTCTTGTACGGAATTACATTCGGTTCAATTACGTTTCGAACTCTTGTCTCACCAAATGTCAAGTGCACGTGCGATTGACTTTCAGCAATTTTCTTTGTCATGCAAAGAAAAGGCAATGAAGATCCAATTGTATGAATGATATTATATCGAATATAATATTCACAACCCCTCAAGCTCTCACCCACATTCCACATAGATAGGCACACAATTTATTTAGTATCGCGCATACGACATATGTTTCAGGCTTTCTTCTGTGCTATTTATGTTGCTGCTGGTCTCTGCATCATCTCCAGCATAGAACGTACTTTTGTGGAAAATGCAAACAATCAGAAAATGAATGATATAAAGAAAGACGCTCTGTTTGCATGATTACTTATTTGATAAATTCAAATATTGATTTATAATGATTTGTTTTATTTTCATTTATTTGCTTTCTATGCAAAAACTTCTGTGTGTGTGTGTGTGAAAGGGCAAATGAATGAACATTGTTTCTGTTTATTTCTTAGTGCAAATAAAACCAAAGATTCAATTTAAAAATAAATAAAAACAGTTCGAAAAGTGTTGAATTTCATTGGAGCAATCAAGTGGAAGTGGTATAAAAAAATAACGATATTTTGTTTTCAACTGCAAAACAATATTAACCAAGTATACAAAAATTTCATAAATTTATATTTATGCAAAAGTGAAATTGAAAATACTTAAAGGAAAAAGAAAGAGCAAAATTTATTTTTGCAATTTAACAAACATAATGTAAAGCAAATAATCTTGAAAAATTGTATTATTTATTACAGTTAAGTGTGCTATTTCCATCAAGAAAAGCAATAAAATGCACAATAATTAAACTAACTAAATAAAATTATTTAAAAAAATACATACTTGTTAAGTTGTAGAACAAAAAACACTATTTTAATTTGTATTTTTCAATTAATCAACGGAAAACAAAATCTTGGGAATTTTTTTGCGACAATCGTAAGACTTGGTAAGTAGAAATTCATATATAAATTTCATTTTCCTAGTTAGCCATTTTTGATCGGTATTTATCTACACTGTGTACAATAGGGTGGCCACGGACCTCCAACTAGAAGGGGCCTCCGGCCCGTGAATATTTAACCGGAACCAAGTACGATTAAAACTCATTGAATCATTTTTGATGTATTACTGATAAGGGTTACTTTGAAGGTCTCAATGATCAAATGAAACGCTTTGTGATCGGAAAAGGACACTGTAAATAGATATTTCTTGGAAATATATGATTGTATTGTTTCTTAGTCTGACTAGCACTAGAACGTACATTCCTGACCTAATCTCTATTGCTTCCAAAGACATATATTGTGAACCATAAAGATATACAAAATGTTTGGAAGCCATAGAAAGAATTGCACTTAATATTTGTATTCATGTTTGTCACATCAGCAATGGCAGTTATATGGAACACTAGATAAAGAGTCCATAATCAAGAAAGAGAAAGAAAGTGACAACTTTATCGTGGCTGTGTGATCGAGAAAGATGAAAATGGAACTCTAAAGGCGCTCGTAATTAAACAATCATTTTTAGGATTTCATGAGGTTAAGGATCAAACTCACATGGATATGATGGTGCTAATAACATGAAAGCCACTTATAGTGGAGTTCAAAAAGTCATAGGAGATATTGAGCCCTGAGCTCATAATTTAAATTTGGCAGTTAATTATGCAGTAGAAGGGGGTATAGAAATGCAAACATTTTTTGAAACTGTACAACAAATTTTTATTTTTCTTTGAGCAAATTATTGTGTCATAGTTTTATGTCTAAGAACAAGGGGCTGTCTGGGGAATCTACAAATTCAGTAACAATAAATTTCTATACTTAAAACACCTAAAAACTTGTCACTTCACAGATTTATTGTAATATAACTTAGATTGAGTTTTACATAGAGGGAGGGCCCCATCCGATGAATTTGCCACGGGCCTCTAACTGTGTAGGTACGCCACTGCTCTGTACATTGATTTATTCAATCAGGCATTAGGTAATGTTATTGTAGTATTGAGGCCGATATTACTTGTTTTGCAGAAGCTACTAAAATTAAGATGAGTTCACTCACAACTGATCATTTTTCTTCAGTGAAGAGTTTCATTTTATGACTAATGATATTATATGATACCTGAAACGTGCTTATATATAGATCAGTATATGTATTAATAGTATTATATATATTATAATAACGTATAATTAAATATTCTAGTATCTGTTTGTTACATTACTAAAACCGGAAAAGAAAACTAGTCTTTTTTATATGTATAATTTTACATTAATGTCTCAAAAACTAAAGAGTTTACTCTGTTACTACATGTATAAGTGATGGAACTAATTGAAAAAAGCATTTTTTGCTGTGTATGCATAGCTCAAAGACCTTGAACCAAAATGACGTATTTGATTTGAAATGCATTTTCCATACAATGTTCATTTTTCTCTGCTACAAATGGGCAAAAATAAAGAAAAGTATTAGCTGCTAAATATGCATTCGACTACCCACAAAGCCCCGGCCCAACAAACCAATTCAACCCAAAGACATTACACACATAAAAACAAAAGCCAACAAAAAAAAAAAAAAAAAAATAACAACAATGAGAATAAGAATTCAACGAAACCAATATTGTATCTTGTAGAATGATACTCAAAAGCCAAAGTCATGCATAATAAAAGAACAAAAACAGAAAATCGAATAAAAAACAAAAATAAAATAGAACGCAAGTCAAGGGTATTTGGAATGGGTTTTTGTTTGTTTCATTTTTCAGACTTACTTTAACTAAAGGAAATTTTTTCGTTGATTTCTTTCAACCAAACTGTGAAATAATTTAAGTTCATGGCTCCCTGTTGTTACTAGTATAATATTATATTTGTATAGTGATTTAATTTTGGGATTATACATTTTACTTTTAGTTTGTATAATACACAACCACTCACATTCCCTTCATCATCCCCATCGTCAATTCTTATTGCATTTGGTGTTTCCTCATCGTCATGACTTTATTTTAATGATGCCACATTTAAATTATATGAGGCAAGCGAAATGAAAAATATATATTCTGTAATAAAAAAATAATTATTAAAATCTAATTAGTTTCATTTCCTCCATTTCTATTCAAGGCTCACTGTTTTTGAAAGAAAAGATTTTTGTTGGTGGTCCTGCTACTTTCCATTTATTTTTTGCATCATCATAATTTTTCATCATCAGTTGCAGTTAGTGGAGGAAGATACTTCAAGTAATCAGTTATTTGTTTGTTTGAAAAGAAAACTATGCTTTTTCATATTATTTCAAAGTATTGGAGCTCAAGGATTAACAACTTTACTATAACTAGTGTCCGTTTTTTATTGTTTATTTTTGACACTCGAGGAAATAAAAAAATCAAGGAAATGAATGCTTCTAATTCCACACCTGATAAATTTGTATCTTTATGTTCTGTATTACCATACGGTGTGTACTTAATCTATATATATAAAATAGGACGAGAAAATAAGTTTAACGGCAATTCACTCCAACAACGTTTGACCAATCAGCATGAAAGTTGGCATGTACTTCATGAAGAATGTTTATATGCTATCCACTTTGTTGCAACTCGCAAGTTTTTATTTATTTTAATATTTTTTTTAATAAGAAATGCATTTATTTTGACTCCACTGTAAGTTCTTTATGCTACCATACAAAAATCGAGAAAGGAACAATGACTACAAAAATCGCACACTAACATCACGACGGGGCTGCAGCAATGCGCGCCGGGTTACACTAGTAGGTACTACATATAACAAAATGTTTTTCGCCTTCTGTATGACATGTTCTCAGTTCGTATGGTATATTGTATTTTGAGAACTTTAATTCCGGTGGGCTTTGAATTTATTTAATATTAAATTCTTCTGTTATAATTGGTAATAGAGCTGAGCTGCTACTTTATGTAGATTGAATTCATAAATAATTTGACTTAACTTGCTTTTTGGTTGCTGACGATATCAGATGTAAGCTTTCTTTTCCTTTCTCGATTTATGAAATGATCACTGATGAGATTGGATGCAATAAATTTTTGCTCACTGAAACCCGAAAATATCAGACGTTGTTTTCTCCCTTCTTTCCCTACTTACACAACATGTTGTTTCAGGTATTTTAATTTTTTTTATGATATTGTGAATTGTACTTGATCAAACTTAATGATAGCCAATTTGTTCAGCTCTGTTTTTTTAAACAAAATTCGGTGCAAAGTGTAATGTGCTCATAAGTCTGGTTGCTGCTAAATAGAATTGATTGTTTTTGTGCAAAATGTTTTTGATTTGTAAATAAAAAACCAAACAAATAAAATGAAGCGTGTGAGTTTGTATATGATTTGCACTTGGTCATTTGAAAAACAAATATACAAATGCAGCAAATAAAACAAAAAAAAAAAAAAAACAAACCGCCAAATGAAACCAAACCTTCTGATTCAGCAAATCTTTTGGCGAAACAGCTCTGCATGTGCTACCGAGAGAATACAGGTGCATTAAAAAGTGCGTGCGAAAGAGACAGTCTCCGTCGTCCTACACATATTTTTGTTTTTTTCAAGCCTTATAGAGTCAATGATCAGCTCTCTCACCCAACAACCAATTCTATGTACAACAAAAAAGTTATACAAAATTTGTATGCACACAACAACTAAAGTATACACAGCCAGTTGCTTCTCCTTTAAAATCAAACGTTTGGTACTTCGTGTTTGGAAATGCCAGCCCAAAACTCAATTAATTTCGCTCATAAGGAAGCAAGTGACTTGTTTGCAGTTGAAATTGCATTCATGCAAGACTCTACTCTCGATGCATATTATCGAACTTGTAAATAAAATGCAGTTCAATCCCGTAAGGTACATTTAACGTCCAACTAGGGAGCAGTTTGTCAGGAATATACATATGTCAGCAATACAGTTTTTGAGAAATTGCTCTGAAAACTGAACACAGTGCATATTGGAGCACATGTGACATGTATGGGGACCCCTTTAATTTTTGAATTTTAATTTATTTTTATTATTTGTCGTTATAGCGCCAATTAAGTAACACACTCTGAGAACATTTTAACTCTCAAATCTTTTTACCTTTGTATTACAATAATGTTCTATGCTTTATTAGTTTTAAGATGGGAATGAATTTAAAACAATCTTGATCTGCATACTACCTAATCAATAGTATATAAGTTGTAAGTGCCACTTACAGGCTGATATCATCATGAACTCAATATACGGGATACATTAAGAATCTTAATTTAAGATTAATACTTAATTAAGAATAAAGATGCAATGTTAAGAACGCGAGAGTAGTATATAGAATATTCTGATTTGTGTATGAATGAATGATAAAAACTTTGTCTGTTGGGATTCACATTTGTTTTCGATTAAACGATTGTAAATAAGAAAGTTCTATTGAATATTTTATCTAAAAAATATAGAAAGTTTTCGTATTTATTGGGAAATCAGCATGTTTGTACAATGGGATGAATATACGAGTAATAAGTATACAAGAATACAAGAAAAAAAGTTAAGAACAACGAGAAAAATGCCTATTTGGATGATGGAAGCTTCAGGCATGTAACAACACTATTCATGTACCAATATTCAACTCAGAAGTTGACAGTTTAAAAATTTCCTATTCATGCAATTCACAATTAAAAATGTTGTATGCAAAGCATACTTTTATGCGCGAGCAATAATTACCACTATCATATTGCCCTTTTCCCCCAATTTGTTGTTGTTGTCAGTACAATCAACAGATCAGAAAAGGAACTCGTAAATCCTGCAGGCTTCTTTTGACCCTCTGACATCGTCTTGGTAATTACACATTTACGCCGTGTGTCGTGCATATTGAAAGGCTCATTAAAATGAGAGCGAGCTCATGAATATGACCGCGCGTGGCTGCTGGAAATATTTGTGCGCGCAGCACCCAAGTAAACTGTCTACAAACTGGAAACGTGGTCCAATCTGTATAGGCTCAAGTAAGACAAGTCAGGGCAAGGCCAGGCAACATCATATGCCTTTTTCGGTGTCGTCTTTATTGGTTTGGGCATATGGAGCCTTTGTCGAGTGATGCCGCTTAAGTATATCACGTACCAAAAACTGGCACATGAAGCAATGCCAGCAGATTGCTATCAATTTCATTTAAATTGAGGGCGTTCTACACGCATTCTTAATCTTATATTGTAGTACACGTTACGTTTTCGCCTTGCTATCTTATATCAAAAAATTCTTTCGCATAGAGTATAACAAACACACATAATTTGTACGCCACTTTAAATGCAACTAAGCTAAACTAAGTGAGAACTATGTTAAGGTACCTCTGAATTTTCACATAATTTTTGGTATTTCTAATTACGTGAAATTTTGTGTTAGATGTATATATTTTATGCACCTAACATTTTATGGGAATGCCTTATGACTTTAATCTGATGTTTGTAAAATAAAGCAGAAAGTATAGTTTGGTAAGCATAGTCAGTAATTGGGGAATCTTGTACTGTTAGTAGAAAGATACTACAGTATTTATAATGCGAGTTTCTGTGTTTCTTATTATTTATTATGTTGACACTTGGGGAAATATGAATGAAGGAAGGGAGATCTTATAGACATGCTAGATAAATGACTTGACATTCAAACTGTTACCTCTTTTATATTGAATAATTTACTTTCTTTTGATGTGAGTTCATTGAACGTAGATCTTAGGTTTGACCTGTAATAGTAGATATTTTATAAAGCATAAAGTGACTCGTAAATACCAGCGGCGTAAAAGTTTTTTGTGGAAAAGTAAAGAAGCTTCCCCAATTTCTGTTAACATAACTTAGTTGTTTAATTTTGTCTTAGTAGGTGATTAAATTCCAATCTCGGGCATACTTTTGGCAATATTCTAAAGAGGTTTTGTAACACGGTAACAACAACTTGCAAACATTGCAAAGGATCTCAAAATAAGTGTGGGTGAACGTAGAATCAAGTTATGATTCTGTTCGCGCTGCTTAACTAAAGTTGTTAAAGTATTGCACAAAAAATACACAAGTCATTAGAAAGAGACGAACAAGTAAATTAAAATATGCATGCAATTTACCAAGAAACTCACGTGTGAAATTAAATGCGTCGCTAGTTTCTATGCACTCTACAAATGGTAAAGGTGTATTGAATATCTATAAGTGTAGGCCACATTTAATAACTAATTTGATTTACTACTTGATTGAAGATGACGAGCAATAAAGAATGTGGAATGTGTATAGAATTTGATGACTTTACAATTCGCATGACGTAAGTAGAAGCTCAAAGGTTTGACAGTGCAATTGACAACTAAACTATGATTGAGTTCAATTCTAATGCTCTTTGATTGTACATATATAAAACGAAACTTACTCGCGCTAAAAAAAAGGTATTCCATCTGTCATTAGATCTCTGGCCTCTGTCTCACATACAATTATCCATATAATATACCAAATGGTTCTTAGTAGAATCTATAATCTTTAGAAAACCCTCTTTTAATTTCCAAAGTAATCATGTCACGGTGTTCGCACTCTTCCGAAACTGCTCAACTGCCGATTTTTATGTATATTTGGTAGGTATGAAATAGCGATTTTTGTATGAACAATATCCAAATAATTTAACCATCGTCCATTGACGTGAAGTCATTGACATGAAGTGTCGTGTCACTTTGACATTTCATTCTGCGTTTGCTATGAAATTGGTAAAGGGACTACAATAACAACGACAACAAGGAACAATGGAAAAGTGAACTATGTTAGCAAAGACGAAAAGTACAGTAGCTACATGAACGTTGCTCATAATTTCGCGATACACGACATATACGTGTTTTGTGACATGTTGTCAACACATCGAATTTGTACACATTCAGCAACGCAATGCACAATGAAGCATTGATTGCTATCGAGGATCTTTGCGATGTCATTGCCAATTTACCATTTCGGTATGCATTTGCAAAATCAAAGTGCATCTTATTTTAAAAAAATTAAATGTATCGTGAACTGCAGTACAATACAATAAATATGTCAGTTACGTTAATGAAATACATTGAATGGTTGGTGTTTTTTTAATTTAATCGGCGTTCATCGTCTACAGCGCTCCATTCTGTTATCGACCCCATCCCCACACATCCGTTTGATCTTCATCAAGGAAATGTTGGCATACGTATATTTTCTGTTACCCGGTTTTTTTTAGCGAAGGTGTAACAACGCGCGTCGGAAAAGCTAGTATTAGTTAGATAATTCAATTTATTGTTGTAAGTGAGTAGGGTATAAGATATCGGATATGCCTAAATCACTGTGTTCACGAAAAAATAAAATTAAATAATAGGAATGAAAAAACCCAGTGAGATTCATCTGAATTGAAATTACATCATAATTTTTTTTTTATTTAATGGAAGACAAAAGTTTCATGAGAAGGAAATACGCTGTTTAAATATTTTTCTTGACTTACTTGAGTTGTTGTTTCTGTTGTTTTGTATTGTATTGTACGAGTATATAAGCTTTTCTTATGACGAGTGCCACTCGAACAAAGAAAATGTGAGTTTTCATGTATTCATATGTGTTGAAAATGAGTGCGAGAGTCAGAAAAGCGTGAAGGATTTGTTTTTCATTTTTTTTGTTTTGTTTGTTTCCCCATCACTTGTGCACACTTTTACCCAACATTTACTTTGCCTCTCATCTTCAAGGAAAAGAGGTTAACAAGTTCCTTGATTTGACTTCAGTGGAGTTGAGTTGAGGAAAAAGCGTGAAATTTGAGTTTACTTTGGCATACTTGGCACACAATTTACCGTCACAAATATATGTATGTATATCGATAAATTTTTATATTTTTAACTTAGATTTCAACACACATTTCAAGTTAAAAATTCGAGCTGCGAATTTGGAAAATAGACAAAATTTAAAGCTGTCAACTACTTTAACAACAAATTATGAATGTTGAATTCAAGCTGCTGCTCAAGATACTTTTTTGAAATGTTGCCAATTCATACAAATACAATAAAATATCTATGTACTACTATATACCATACATATATGTTGGTTCTATATACAATGTAAAAATAACAGAATGTCAATGGAAAAGCTAATGGAATAAAAATGACTATTACATACTTAAAAGTCTGAATTTGGATTGGACAAGATTTTAATAAATTTTAATTAATTTTATCTGTACTTAAGATTAGAAACACAAGTATTGTGCAGTTAAATTTAAATTAATATTTTTTCAAATAATAAATATAATTATAAGTATATAAAATTGGATGTACGTATATACTTATGTCGCTTATGGATTCTGAAACTGCTGACCCGATTTTGATGAAATTTGAGGGATAGCGTAGTCTTGAGATTGTTTCAGTAAAGTTTTGTGTGAATCGGACTTGCTGTTGTCGAGAAATCAATCACTCAAGTCGCCTTTGTCAAATATATCTGGTAATTATGTGAATATGTATTAATAATTGATTCGTCTGATTTTTTAAAAATATTTCAATCGCTGCACAATGTACTACAATTAAAAAAGGAACAGCTTGACGTACTAACATCACGTCGGGAGCGTAGCAAAGCACACCGAGTACGCTAGTTATTTATAAAATTCGGGTGAACGAAAGTTTGTGACTTTTTTTTTTTCTAAATGGCTAGACCGATTTTGTTGAAAATTTTTATGTTGTACTTCTGGGGTCACCTAAATGGATGTTAGCTACAGTTGGATTCGTTAGGTGACACTGTTATTGAGATACAGAAGATACAGTTTTTAACCAAATTTTTAAAATTTTTTTCATAGCTCAAAATGTACTAAGCCTATTTTAATAATTTTTTAAAACAACAAATGAATGCTAATGAATCGAGTTGCTTACTTATTTTTCTCTTTTTTTAAATTTTAAAAACACTATTTTTAAGTAAGTATAAAGTTTTTGCACAAAACGTTTTGTACGTTTTTTCGTTGTTATTACTTTGTTTGTTGTTATTGTTGTATTTTGCCACTTATTTATTGAGTACGCACAATAGTATTGCGCTCTTTGTTGTTTTGTTTCTGTTTATGACGTTCATTGAGTCGGTAGCGTAGCAACGCGTGCAGCTCAACGCTAGTAAATATATAAATATTTGATTTCTGTTAGGGATACGAGGATTTACACACTTGTGGGAGATAATAGAAGAAAATTCAAAAGTACTAGTCCAGACGATTTTCTTATTTGGAGGCGGTGGTATAATGGACAAAAATGTTTTTCACCTAGAGGGTATCATACAAAATTGGACTCAAAGCATAATGCGTGTATATATACATATATATATATTTACAATTTCAATTGATGAAAAACCTTAATCTGATTAAGGAGAAATTCTATTTTAATCTGATTGTCACACACTTAATTAAAGAGCATTTCTAAAACTTGTTACAAGGTGTACGTTGTTTGAAGGACTTATTTAAATTTTTGTATTTTTTATCATGATATTCTTGATAATAAAATTTATAAATTTTAACAACATCTTTAAATTTAATATACTAGTGGGCCTCGATTAACACGGAAAACAGCGTAATAAGTGAAGTCGTGTTAAGCGAGACAAGAAGTCAATACAAAAAAGGGGGTTACATTCCCAGAATTCCAACCAAGCCAGAGAAAATCAAAATTTAGTTTTTTAAGTAACTTATTTTTATTTTTATATACTTTTCAACTTTTAAAATTTAGTATTCAAACGTACATATATCATATATAAGTACTTTACTCTTTAACACGCTTTTGCGGTTAATCCATATTACCGATATCTTTTTTAAACAATCCGTCATTTTTGATTGATTTCTTCTGCAAAGCCTTACACTTTTTACTATTACACGGCTTTCAATGTATGGATTTTATGAAGAACATTTCAAGACTTTTGACTAATTCCAAACCTTGTTGAAGCTTTCGAAGAGTAAAGCATTCTATAGCCTCAATATCTTGGGAACATTCCTCGTCAGATTTCGAATTTTTTCCATCTTTCACTGCAGTTTCAATTAATAATTCTTCATCGAAGTCTTTGTCTGCCAACAACACATGAATATCCTCGACCGCCATAAGCCTTGAAGCCATCACCAGTGAGCAAGATTTAAAATTTAATCTGGTCCACTTTCTGGCAATTGAAGTTCGTGGTTTTCAACAACTGCCGACCAGTTTTTCCTCCAACATCCATTTAATGTTAATTTCTTTAGCTCCCTTAATGAAAAATTTAAAAAAATTGTATGTGTGCCATCGTTCACGTGATAGAAGTGAAACTTCTTAAAAACAGACAGAGAGAGAGAGAGAGATCATCTCAAAACAAATACAACAGTACATCATTTGCATACAAAATATTCTGTCCAGTTAATTTAGCTATGTCTGTCTTTCAGTCTGTCCGTCTGTCTATCCGTCTGTATGTTGCTTTTGTTTTCTTTGGCGTGTGTAATTGTTGTCGTTGTGTTTACGTTTGCCGTCTGTCCCATTAGATCAACTGAGAGCTTCTGTGTGTTTTTCGTTTTCTTTTCTTCGTATATTCGATTGTTTATGTACAACACACAATCTGTTTGCTTGCATGTTGTTGTTATAAACATTTTTATACCCACAAACTGCATGCTGTTGTTGTGGAAATATAATCTCTTTTTCGAGACTTTTCCGGTGGATTTTCCAATTATTTTATTATTTATTGGGGATATGGCAATAGAAATACACATTCTGTGAAAATTTCAAGTGTCTACCTAGTGCGGTTCATGAGATACAGAATCCGAAAAACGTTACAATCTGTATTTTTTCATTCAAAATTTGTACTAAATTTTTGCCCAACGCCGCTAAAGAAGTTTCACTTAAAAATTAACCCCCAACCATGTTAGAGCGAACATTTAAGCGTGTCACATAAGCGTCAAATTTGTCACCGTGTAAGACCGAATGAGAACGTGTTAAAGGGGCCCAAGTGTTTTGTATTGTATATTATCACAATCTTCAGTTATGAAAAAAGTATCATTTTATGAAAGGTTTTTTGGAAAACATAAGTTAATGCTTCTGCCGTTTTTGAAAAGGAGGCAAATTTAATTTAAGTATGCTAATTTCCATATTTTCTCTTTGTCCTCAATTGCAAATTAGATAAATAGTACATTCATCATCCCTTATATTCCAAAAATATACATCTTCATTTAATTATTTTTCTGTGACTGGGTTTTGTTAAGTCTTTGGTTAACCATTCAAACATTCATGTATTCATTCATATAAATATATGTATATACGAGCACATACTTATTTACAAATAAGTGGATCTTTGTATGTCTATGTACTTATGTTTTGTGTGGTAATATTTTTTAGAAAGGAGATTTTTATACTATAAAGTGTGAATAGTGTTAAAAAGTTAAATACTTTTACTTTTATTGCTTGAGGTGGTTATTCATATAACTTGATTCCATTAAACTTTTCGTTTGAATAACAGTTTGTGGGTATGAATCTAAGGCTCCAACAACGCAACTGTCCAAATGTGAGTTTCTATTTGTAAATAAGTAACATATATAAACACTACATACAATACAAGTAGTTTGATTATGCGGCGTGAATTAAGAGTTAAATTAAGTTAACACATTCATTCAAAAATCGTAGTTTGCTCCTTGGAAAAACTAATTATGTCAAATAATATTTATATGTTAGTTACACTTTATAAAGTAAACAGAATTAATAGATTTGCCATAAAGGGATATTACGTACGTATAAATAACTTTAATTCATGGATTACAAAAAGCCCATAGACCTTCATAAAAAAGAAAAACAAAATCAAAGCACCCATTCGCAGTCAAAAATTTGTAAACAATTTAAGAAGTTATACGTAGGGTACTACAAAAGTTTTGCATTCTAGCAACACTATTGTGAGTTTCGACAATCTAACGTTTCCATCGTGAAGTTTCTCATTTTATTTTTAGCATACTCGTACTTATAACGTTTTACGTTACGAATTTCGTGAATGTCGACCAAAAACAGCTGTTACGCCCGAAAACATCGATGCTTTGCGTAAACTAATAATGGAAGATCTGCAAGAAACATACATTGAGATTAAGGCAACTGTGGGCACTCATTCCAATGCAATATATACAATATTGCGTGAACACTTAGCTGTGAGAAAGCTAGTTTCTCGTCTGATCTCGCATAATATTACAATCGCTCAAAAAAATGCTCGCGTTGATTGGAGCAAAGAAATTATTAAAAAATACTATAGTGGTGCATCAAAAGATGTATTTAAGATTACAATAGGTGACGACTCATGGATCTATGCGTATGAGCCGGAAAGTACACAGCAATCGACCGTATGTGTGTTCCAAGAGGATGACAATCCAAAGAAGACTGTTCACTCGAAGCAAATGGTGACCTGTTTCTTTGGAATAACCGGACATATCGTAACCGTGCCACTAGTGGAACGTAAGACGGTCAATTCTGACTGGTACACGACCAATTGTTTGCCAAAAGTTTTTGTTGAAAACAAATCGTCAACGTCGGATCATTCTTCATGACAATGCGAGTTCTCACACATCGGCTCAAACAACCGAGTATTTGAAGGCACGAAACGTTGAATTGATAGGTCATCCGGCGTACAACCCCGACTTAGCACTGAATGATTTGTTTTTGTTCCCAACAGTGAAGAACAAATTACTAGGTCAACGATTTTCGACACCCGTAGAAGCGGTTGATGCATTGAAAAAGCATGTTTTGGAGTCACCTCAATCGGAGTGGAGTTGATTCGAAAATTGGTTGAAGCGTATGCAAAAGTGTATTGATATTTTTTGAAAATACTTTAAAAAGCAATGCGTGTCCTACGTACGAGAATACTTATGTTGAAAAGAAATGTTTAACGATGATATTTTTTCTTTAAATTTGACACAAAAATAACATAAAGGTCTCAAGGGAAATTTGCATGCATTTCTACAAATTGCTATGTAAGATAAATTATTCCACACGAAGGTAATCATGGACTTCATCATTTTCGGAATTATTCCTATTTATATGATAATGCAATGTATACCATATGATACAAATATTTAAGATTATTTTTACAACTTGCATGTAAATTACATGACACAATTACGTACCTTAGTCACAGACGAGTGTAAAGAATGAAATGATACCATTAGTTTGCTGGTATCATATGGATTCCTTGCATAGGATGTGGTTAGATTATATTAGTGGAACACAATTTCACATAGTATAAAAGTAACTTATTGATTTGTTGGAGCTAGTAGTAAGTACTTGGAGTCGTTGGTTAGTTAAAGTAACTTTACAATACTTTTAAATATTACAGGCAATAAAACATAAAAATCCGTATATGTTGTGAGTCAGGATAGAACTGCTTTGATGCATAAATAAAAAATTAAAATTATATTAACCAAACGAACCACCATATTCGAAACCGTGTGATAAATAGAAATGGCAAACCTCCTTGGCTTCTTTAATGTCTTTTCTACCTGACACTGGAAAGATTATATCAAAACTATGTGTAATTTTTGTAGGATGTGTAAATTCTTCTTCGATACAATACCTTAGGTTTATTCAAATGTATGTCTTATAACTGTATATTCTGTTATTACGCATATAAATCATGATAATTTATAAATAAAAGTGCATCCATCAATCAGTGGAAATGCATTAATTTAAGTAGACTAGATCATCAAGAATTTTTATGTTCTATAAAGTCACATTTGTCATGACGGTCGACTAAAATAAAAAATAAGATAGCCAACGAAAACATGTCACACCGAGATAGTATGCAGTATTTGTGTTTTAGTAAAATGTGACGTGACAAGTAAATCCGGCAATTTCATTCCCAATTTGTATGCGGGTAGTAGCATTAAAGTTACAGTAATCACAGAATGACTGAACAAATGTATTCTTATGAATGGAATTTATTTGAAAACATGTATGTATGTATATACTATGTACTTATAGTCAACGCTGCTACAATTTTTACTAGATGGGATATAGTATGTATAATTTTATATGCTGTGCTGCCAACACTTAATGACTTAAGGTTGAAGGTTTCCTTTTGCAGTATGAGCAATGAAGAAAGAACAAAGAACACTGAGCAATAAGCGACAAGAGACAATACGGCGACAGCAGTTAAGTATGGACAGCAACAATGTAACATCATGACAAGGCTGCATGCCTACATAGATGACGATGACGATGATGATGCAGATCATGATGGAAAGAACAATGATACAGGCGACAACACCAACGACACATAAAGTATGACAACTGTGCTGGCTTATACTATACTCGTATAACTAGATTTCAAGTACTACATATAATGCAACTTGTCACAGATATTGATGTTTTTTCACCGAAAGGCTGAAATTGTTTAGGTGTGTCGTTGTAGTATTCATCAGACTTACTAACCAACTGACTGACTGACAAGGCTCTCTCAACGTTAGACTAACATTCCGTTTTATTCTCTCGTTCACCGAGAAGTCCATGATGCAAATTAAGTATTTCCGTACTTATGTCAATTTTTATACGATTATGCCTTCCACGTTGCATTTTACTAAGCATCACCCAACCGTTGCTTCCATCGGTTCCATTCGGTATTGCTCACTCATCATTCAGTAAGTCGATTTATGTTTCTTTTTTCATTTTCGGTATTATTAACATCGAAATGGAATTCGTTTATGGCTGTTGTGGATTGTGCATTGAATGAAGAAGGATAATAAAATATTTTCTATTATTTCAATTAGAGTTGCCATGTTTATCTAATACTCTTTCATTGAATTGCTATTCATTTCATTTGTGAATACTTTTACGAGTATGAACAATAAAATTCAATTTCATTTTCAATGAACAACAATTCATTCCAAACTAAGTAGTAGTAGTTCTGGCCACAAGTAGATAAAGATTAGAAGATGATGAGCAACCCACACTAAAAGCATAATGTTAATGGTTTACTTGGCACAAGTGTTCGATGGTCGCCGACGTTGTTGATGGTCAAATTGTGTCATGTTAGTCAATGCCAACATAGATACTCCCACATACACGCGTACCCACTTAATATTCTCTTTCACACTGACTTAGTGGTGTTGGTGGTGGTGGTTGTGGTGGTCAATGTCTCGAAGCATAGATAAACACACTTACCAATGCCTCCAACTAGTAAGTATCTACTATCAAACACTTCATAAAACTGAATTGCTAGTATTGTGCTTTTAGCTTTCGTTCTTCAACTCATTGTTCAGGGTGGCATACTTTCGGGCACTTTTGCGTTTTAAGTCCTTCCATTTTTCTTCGTATACTCAGACATTCAGTATTCAGTATATTTTCATAAGAAAACTGAAGTGAGGTGGAGGCAAGACTAACCTTAACTTTGTTTGTTTTATTTATTTTTGAACTAAGAGCAATAAAAATTAGTCAATAAATCGATAGGCTACTACTGTCTTTGCGTAGAGTGAATCGAGTGACACGCACGCTCTTTCCAATTCAATAAATAACAACTTTCCTATATTATATGTTATGTACTTAGTACATATACTATGGAAATCTCAGTGGAATTTTCTTTCTTCCAGTTGTTCATTTTATTATTCATGGGGAATTCTTTAATTTTTTTTTTCCTATCAATGATTCATTGAAGTTTATTTGTATTGTACAATTAATATGCAAATTAATGAAATTGACATTCAAGGTCCTTGATAAAAATCAATAGAAATAAAGCAGTTTTAATTACACGCTAATTACATTTAAACTATCTACAATTTATTTTATTTAATTAAAATTGAAATTTTAAAACTGAATTCTGGTTTAGCTTTTAGTTTGTTTGCTTCATTTTTTTTTTATTTATTTTTTCTTTCTTTATTTTGTTCTGTTTGGCTTGATTTGTTGTTTTTTTTTTTTTTTTTGTGGTTAGGGTAAGGTTTTCTTGTTCAAGGTTGCAGTAGTATTTTGCGCCAAGTTTGCGGTAATGTGAAAAGTTTGGAAACGGAAGTTCAAACTGTTAAAGTTTACGTTTATAAACATTAAAGTTTGGGTCATGGATATGTTTCGATCAAATTTCATCTTTATTGTAAAAGTGTGATTTTTCAAAACGGCGGAGAAGATCAATTAAGTTGCTAAAACAAATCCAAACAAAATGAAACCATAAATGGATACTTGTTAACTAGTCTCAGTAATTGTGATTTTTTGGGGATTGCATTTAAGCAATTGAAGGATTGCCAGGTAGTTTAACTTAAAGAGTGATTTTTCAATTGTAATATTAAGATATTTTAGTAATAGATAATATACTAGATACAATACTTCGGCAGACGTTGCTCTGCCTCATCTTCCCAAACATTTATTGGATACTGATTGGTTAGCTGTAACATTTATAAAATCATTTCTAGTCAAATATATATTTAGAAAATCCTCTTTATTATTGTACATTACAATTTTATTGTGGACAATTTTTGCTAAATCTTTCACTTCTTCTTTCGTTCTTTTTCACATTCTTCATACTCAGCTTCTTCTCTTGTGACTATAATTGAGTAAATGCCGGTTGTCCTGGTTTTTATTTTAATTCTCTGCACATGACTACTGGCCAAACTCTCTTCATGGCCATGTTTATCATGTTTCGCCATCTCACTCGCACAGCTGTTTAATTCAATTTTTTTGATTTTCCGGCTCTTCCTTTTTGGTTTATTTTTTGTTGAATCGAACAAAACAAAAAAAAAATGAAAATTATTGAAATTTGTGGAAACATTCTCAAGCTTTTGCAGCACTTATAAAGGGTGTCCCAAAATTAACGGAAGAATTGAATTAAATAGTAAGTACAGTTTTTAGTATTTTGATTGTTACTTTTTATTGAATTATGAATTACAGAGAATAGGGTTATTTAATAACATATCGGGCAAATGGCCTCGACGACTTTGCTGGCACATACGCACTTTTTGTCGAAATTTTCCATGACCATTTTGCATAAATGTGGTTGAACTTCGTTGATGCAGCATTGAATTTCATCTTTTTATACACGGTTGGATGTGAGTTTGACTTCAAATAACCCCATAAAAAGAAATCTAAAGTTGTTAAATCACACGATCTAGGGGGCCAATCTGATCACCGAAACAAGAGAGTAAGCGACCTGGAAATGTCTCATGCAGTAATTGAATTGTTTCACGGGCTGTATGTCATAGTGGCAGCATCTTGTTTAAACCACATATTAGCCACATCAATATCATCCAATTTCGGCACAAAGAACTGTGTTGTCAAGTCGCATTACTAGTCCAGTGATGCCTCCAGTCCAAAATCCATACCAATCAGTGACACGTTGTGGATGCATCTGTTTTTCGACAAACACATGTGGGTTCTCCAAACCCCAAAACGATAATTTTGTCGATTAGCAAAGCCATCAAGATAATAGTGTGCTTCATCGCTCAGCAGAGTTCGCAAATAACAGTCAACAGTTTCAGGCTGTCTGCAAAAAACTGTTAAATGCGCACGCAATGCAAAATTGTTAAAAGACACAATTGAACATTGATTTCTATTTTCTACTGTCGTCTTCTCTCTGGTTATTCTGGAGTGATTCAAGAAAAAGAAATTCAAAAAGGTCTTTGAGTACATATGCACTTGAATGAGCGTCTGCTTGTTCGCTTCTCTCTCCCTCTCTCTCTTTGTTGTGTATACTGATATTATCCAACAACATATTGTATGTGAATACTGTAAGGACGTAGTCACATACGGGAAGGGGGTCAGCAGAGTGTGTATATTTTATTACTCATTAAAAATGTCATAAAAGTGTATTGCTGTATCTTCAATAGTTAACTATTTGTAATTAGTGTAATAACATAAATATTTGTTTCCAATAATAAATGTTTTTGTAGTATGAATTTTATTCAACACCCTTCGTGAACGAACGCCCTTGTCTCGCTTCATGAACATGGTGATCTGTATAGATTTGCACGCTCTCTCTCTCTCTCTCTCCGACTCAATCAACTCATGGCACACCACACCAAAAACACAAAGCCATTTATGCTTTCCACTTATTTCGTTCTGGCCTCTCAGAAACACTACTTTTTGAGATATTGACCGAATTGGTCTTTTGGAATGGTTATTGTTAGACAGACATTTTTTTTTCCTCAACTGTTCACTTAACAGAGAGTGCATAAGCAAAGCAACAGAAGTGTTCGGCGCAGAGAAAAACCAATCGGCTTCATTTATTTCTGTTATTTCAGTGAGCAGACTGCATTGAAAATATGTGTTGACTGTTATTTGCGAACTCTGTCGCTTAGGATAATGTTGCTCGAAAAATCAGCATCCACTTGTTGGTGTTGACTAATTGCTTCAATTGTTGTATTAACTGAATTTTGTAAGCATGAGGACCCATATCTTTAGTGAGAATACGCTGTAGAGACATTCTAGAAATTTGCAATTCTTGCTAACGACGCCGAATTGATGTTCCTAGATTTTCAGCAACATTTACACGCACTGCTTCGATATTGACATTGGTCTAGTTTTTGGACGACCAGTGTGTTCAGTGTGTCCAACTGATTCAGTCGCCCTGAATTTTTCAATTAATCTTTTCACAGTTGATGAACCATATTTTTAATGAAATTTTCGACCTTCGGCCGCCAAACTTTCATTATTTTTGACATAATATTCAACAATAAAGACATGTTGTTCTAACGTGTAACGTGTAATTTACTTAATGGGAACTCAATTTTAATTTGGGATTACATAATTTTCTTATGTTTTTCTATTCTGATTTTACTTATATTATAGCAAAATATGGAGTGTAATAATTAATAAGAATATGTAAAGTTTAATTGATTTATTGGCATTGAAGTTAAGTGCTATCATAATAAGTTCAACTTGTTTGACAACTTGGCTTAAGTAAAAAGAAATCACATATTAATCCGAATACTTTGTAGATTTTATATCCAAAATGTAAATAAGCTAACCCACATGCAAATGCATAAGAAGCTTTAAGTAGCTGTGCCATCAAGTTTAACTGCAACATTTGGTGGCGCCAAGAGATAAACTTAAAATGTTGAATCAGAGGAGGTGGATTGAAAATATCTCATCATCATATAAATTACAATTGATTATTGTAATGAATATAAAATTTAAATGAGTTGCAGTCATGAAATTAACTTTTACTTTTACAAAAACAAAAATAATACAATTTTCCAATAATAAAGAATTCAACATCTTGCTTGTGTAAGTTTTGAAACTGCCCACGCTTATGGAATAAGCACACTGTGCTTTGTTTTAAATGTTCATGGAAACTTTTGGCTGTAAAAGAATTTTTTTTCTTTTTGCATATTTTTATTTGCTTTACTAACATCTCCTCATTCAAGGCGAATGGGCTTATTGTGTGTGATAAAGTAGGCGTTTGGGGACAACTTACTGCACAAGCACAACGAGCGAACTACCATAAAAGGCCAAGGGAGTTTGTACTAGTTAAAAATATAATATTTCTATAGCATACAATGAGGCGCTTGTAAAAGTAAGTGTAACGATACTTCTATAGAACAGCAGTTCTTAAACAGTGGTTCACACGATTATATACTATCAGTATCGGGTCCACGAAATTATCAAACAATAACTTTACATCGTTTCTTTTCTGCATATATGTATTAAATTATAATTTACTCCCTGGAGGATGACAGTAAAAGAGAAGATTTTTGTCCAATTGATCAGCATTTTTCTTAAGGTGGTTCGCCAATAAATATTATTCTAGAGGAGTCCGCATACTACTACAAAAGTTTAAGAACTGCTGCTACAGTTGTAGGTATGAAAATTAGTTACAATAGACGTTTTGTTGTGAACATTTGTAAGTTTTTCTTTAGCTAAGTTTTACCTTGCTTAACGCAGATCTCTATTCATATTTTCAAAAGCATTGTGCTCTTGAGTTGGACAAACGTTTTGCTTGCCAAAGACATTACATTATTAAATAAAACTTATTTTCTTCCTACTCAAAGAAGAATACACAGATACTGAAAAGAAATTGAACAAAGAAGTTGTAGTATGATTTTATCCATTGTTTGACACTTGGAATTAATTATTTAGCGACATTTTGCTTGTTGTCTTTTCTTGTGCTTGCGTGCGTGTCTTTCTTGTCAGATTCAGTTGTTGGAACATTAATACCTACCAACATCAAATCACCAATTGACATAATTTATGTTCAACGAAGATACTAAGCAACACCGAATTTAACCCAAAGGGATCAATATATGCTTAAACAAGGTTGGACATTCACATATGTAAGAAGACATAATCTAAACAGAAATTCAAAAAGATTTGAGGATGAAATGAGCAGCTCAGAGAAAGGATGAAATATAAATCATTTCAATTCATTCTGACAGATAAAATGGACACTCAAAACAAAAACAAAGATGTGCGGGTCGTCGTCTATTTCTGAATCCTTTTTCACTCAAAATAATTTGAACCAAATATCATTGCTAAAATAGTTGAAAGGTCATCACAAACAACAAAAAAAGAAAAGCAAACGAAATAACCCCGTTTAAAGTTTACGATTATTGCAATAATCAAAATAAAAATGTTTCTCTTGAAGAGAATGAAAATGATGATGATGATGATGGTGTGGGTAAAGCAATTTTAAGGAAGGCAAAGAATTTTTGTACGTATAATTGATCGATAAAGTTACAAAGAAAGCAAAAAATTTAACAAACGAAAAACGTCCGATTTAAAGAATTTGCATTATTGTGTATTAACATACTACGCACATTGCGTAATCTTCTATTTATTGTAGATGTTGAAACATTTGCTTCTTGTATTTAATCGTAAATACTTGTTAAGACTTTTCTAGCTTAGACTTAACTATCATTGGGACTGCTTAAATTTCTACGGAATGTTAACTCAAAGAGCATTTGTCGGTGCATTGACAGCTGAAACTAAAGTAAAATGACACTCCGGCACTGACATTGAATAAAATGAATGAGGAAAAGTCGACAAAGTTTCCCGCCGAAAAAAGCAAGAAACAAAGGCTAAGGACAAGTACTCTGAGAGTCAAGTAAACTTAAAGTCTGTGGAAGTTACACGTCCCATTTGTCCTTCTGTTCTTTTAACTAATGAACTTTAAGTAATATGCTTTTAGCGGGTGATAAGTAAATTTATTTCCACCTACAATACTTTCCATCATCTCCTGAGGCAAACTGAACTGTTCATGTCAAATTACAACTGAGGTCTTCAGAAGGAAGTCCGAAGTGAAAGTAGTGTACCAGCGAGCTATCACAATCAATTTGGCCTCATTGGGCGCTCAGCATTTCTGCATATTCTTGTACACATATTTTTACAAATACATACATACACAAAAAAGCAAAATATAGCATTTTGCCGATAGGAACCAGAGTCGTGCCATCATTCTATGTTATTATACTTATGTCATGTTGTTATTGTGCAATCTTCCGGAAGACTGACTTGTATAAGCAGTTTATGGTAGTTATCTTTGGCAAAAAGTGATTCTTTTTTCTCATTGATGGTATTAAATACATGTACCTTAGGCAATTCTACAAAGTCCATTCCCCTGTACTTAATTTGTACTCCGTCTCTAGCATTTTGATTAAATGCCTCTATGTACCGAATATTTTGTACACTTCATAAATTTTTCTTATGTTCCTCAAAATTTCGTTTCATTTGTAAGCAGACCATGAGTTCGAAAGAAGTAAGAATGTGATTTAATGATAAGGAAGGATGTTCTATTGAAATCATTGCAAGCATTAAGAAAATATTTACTCTGTAACATCTAAGATCAGAATTGTTTTTAATACACATCATAAAACTTTAGTATGATATTTATAAGGTATTGTATATAACCATGTATTGGAAAGCAGAAAAACTACTATAAGGTAAAAGAAGAAATCAATAATAGCGAGCCGAAGGCCTAAGTAGCCAGTGCTCTTTTCATTATGTTAATAATAAATATTATTACCTTTATTAAATAAATAAATAAATCAATAAGAGAAGAATTAGAATTATTAAGTTTAATAACTTGACTTGATAATTTTTATAATTACTTTATAAGAAGTTTTCTTTTCAGCATTTTTGTTAAAATTTTGTTAAGCCAACCTAAAATTATTAAATAAATTCAAACGAACTTCAATCAAATTAAATTTTATTGTATCGGTCAAGTGAGAGTCGGACTCGCACACGAAGTGTTCCGTACCACCGCACAAGGTTTATATCTCTGTCTGAAGCTATGTAAAATTAATTTGTTTTTCTCGCAAAACCGAAATATTGAAACATCGCCCGAGAGTATGCTACAAAAAAATTAACCAAAATTCAAAATTGATAAGACGAAAAACAAAAAAGTTTTTTTAATAAGAACATTTAATTGATTTTGGGTTTGTATGGGAAGTACCACTCTTGGTAAACTTTGGATCTTGAAATTTACATGGTTTGTGAATATTGGTCACACACTTATAGTTTCAAATTGATAAGATAAAAAACAAAAGAGTTTTTCTAATAAGAACATTAATTTACATTTGGGTTTGTAAGGGGACCGCTCTATGTTTGTAACTTCATTTTATTTTTATTATTTATTATTTCTCTGATGGACGGACGCACGGACAGTGTAGGCTTAGTAACTGGGCTCCGTACCCAAAGGGTGCCAACGACACCTATTAAAAAAGGGAAAATTTTCTGATTTATTTATCATTTCGCTTGTACTATTGTATATACGTCTACGTTTTGAGAATTTAAAAATCTTGTAATGAAAGCTTCCTCAATAAGTATCTAAATTTGATATACACGTATCATTTCATAAGGCACCAATAAAATACTATTTTGGTATATTAAAAGATATTCGAAAAAACTTCAATCTTCTTATATTTTCAAATATTGCAAAAATTCGGAAAAAGATTATTTCATTCTTTTGCTCCAATTTCATTTCAGTTCATAGTAACTAGTCTTTCAGTGCAGTCACTTTATTTGTAACTTAAAGAAAATGATGATAAATACAATTTTTGTAATTTAATGTGTTGAGATGAAAAGAAACTTTAAATATGAAAGTAAATATCTATAAATTTATACATACTGTTGTCTAGATTTCATAAGATTGTAATATACACATACACAGGATCTTTTTTTCTAGGCCATGAAAAAACTAAAAATAAGCAAATGGTAAATTGTCTTTTCAAATATAAGATAACCCCATTTTGAGGGACACTGTCAGAGACTTTTTTTCATTCCATTTACAAAACAATAAATCTTAAAATAATTGAACTTATCGTTTAAATGACTTATTCTATGTTTATGTTTTATCATGCGAATGTATAAATTAGTAACATCGAGTGAACTTACATACATATAAATACATATATTTTTATAATAAGTATAGAGAATCCTGGTTGGGATGTTTTTTTTTCTTGAGATAAATTTAATAATTTATACACATTTACACGCATAAGTGTTTAATTTTTTGAAAGCGCTTTCAACACACGAATTATTGACAGCGTATTCCGTGAAGAGTTGCCATGTGGTATAGATATTTTGCTTTATTTTTCTTTTCTGATGGCGCGGTGTCGCATAGGACAGAAACGGCAACAGTATCAGACTCCAGTACACAACGTTCGGGGACTGTCCTGTTTTGGGTGCTGTGAGACTGTGCAACATAGAAGAAGTGCTTTTGATCATAGTGAAAAATTAAAGTGGAATTCAAGTAGAATTTAAAAATAAATAAAAATTAAGGTGAAAATATGCAATGCTGCCACAATTTGTTTTAACGAAGAGTTCAAAGGTTTGGTCTGTAATCTTTTGTGAAGCAATCAAAAGAAATGTAAAAAGTCGGCACCGATCTGATTTCATGATTAATGGAACTTGTCTGCACTGTTTTTCCATTACGGTCCAGTATCTGGTCTGTTTCAGGTGCAAATGTACTGGAGTCTGGTTCTGTTGCCGTTTCTGTCATATGTGACATTGCACCATTAATGATTTTTTTTTAAGTATATGGCAACTTTTCACTCTCTCTCCTGCACACCTTGATTTGGATTTACCGATTTTCTGCTGTTCCTTTTTGGCTTCCAGAATTTTTTACAAATTGGTAGAGCCATTTTCGAGATATATAATTTATATATTTACAAGAATTTCTCGTTGAAATATATAAGATACAACGACATACTTAGACATATACACCACATACAATGACAATATTGATTTAAATAACATTTCCACTAGATTAAGGCATCTAGTGTAGTACCTGAGGAAGCACTCAAATAAACTTTTTAGAAAACACACAACATTTCACACAAGCACATTTATATTTGGGTACAAACACATACTCACAATATCTTAAACTGACACACATATTAAATCTTTGTGTGCATGTAATACCTAGAGTAGTTTGATAAGATAAAAATAGACAAAATAGAATAAAAAGGTAAAACAAATTATGCCCACTGGTTATAAAATAAAAGTTTAGTGATTTACACATAATTTAGTTAGATGAAAGCAAAATACAAGTTAAATTTATGCAGATTTATATAAAAGATATACTTAGATATGGGATTTACACTTAGAAATCACATTCCATTTTGAAACTAATTTTTTAAACTACCCACTGTGAAGATGAAGTCAGGTGTTTCGGTATTCATCATAAGTTGTTTCACAAAACATTGTTTCTCTCCCTTTCCACATTTAACATGGTATAGCAAGCATCACATTTTCCTCTACTTGTGATTCAACCACATAGATACAAAGATACACTTGTGAATATGTATAAGTGTGCTTAGAAGTTTTTCCGAAAACGCTGTATAGTACTTACTTTTGTATTTTGTATTTTTTTGCTGAATTGTATTATTTTTGATGGCATTTTTATGTTCATCTGTCATTTTTGAATCTTTAGTGCAGTTCGCCTTCATTTCGGCGTAAAATGTGTTCACTTCCTCAAATAGTTTCAGTCAACTTAAATTCCAATAAGTACATTACGAGTTTAGTATTAAATTTATAGGATTTTTCTTAAATTTTGCTTGTATCTGAAACTAAAGTGTAGTAAGTCACATCATGTCATTGCTGGGTAGAATAGTGGAAGACTGTGCTTGACATCTTCATATTTCAATCTGAGCATCAAACTGTATGTTTCAGTGTGTATGCTGCATAATAATAGATTTATAAGAAGGGGTAGGAGCAGTAGGGAAGAGAACGAAAATGCTGCAGCTGCTATTGTTGCAAGTTCTGAGAAAATGAAAGTGCTTTGGCTTGAAACATTCAACGATGATCTACTGCAATGTTTTGGGGGAATATTTCGCAAAATTTGTTATACAAGATGTTCTCTTGTAGTATTGTAAGTATGTAGTAGTGCAAGTCTGTGAGTTATTTTCATCTGACTTTCCTGTTAAGTCCAGTGATAAAGCACCCCAGAAATAATGCTACAATCAATTGTAACAGTATCGCTGTGGACAAAAATAAAGTAATTTAACTAAGTAAAGTTTCATATGTTGGCACCAAGGTTATTCCCATTTCTCACTCTAGGCATTCCTTTGGATTACACTTGCTTTGCTAAAACTCACGTCCCCTAGTAAGCACTTGGCTTGATGTTGCAAAAAGCAGACAAAACAATGACAACAAAATGAAATGCGGCACATTTTAGATGCTAAGCTGCTTCAGAGTATGTACGAGGTGAAATGTGTTTTCAGTTCTTGTATCTTTGGTTGTATGAATGAGTGCTGCGGTGCAAACTGCATACTGATGCTGTTGACTTGTACTTGCCGCCAACCACGTTGACTACTATTTGATTTAACATGTTTCCATTTCCATATTTCTGTTTCAGTTTTTTCTGTTGCAATTGAGATTTCGCAGTCGTTGCAAGCCTGATTTGTACTCACCGACAAATTTCCCTTCATGCAAATTTGCTGGTATTGGAATTATATTTTCATGATTTTTATATCTTTTTTTGTATACATCCGTTCTTTCGAACTTTAAATATATCATTATTCTCTGCTTTGTTTTATAGTTTTGCTATAAAAATGCAACTCCTCACTTTTTTTAAAACTTTATAGATTGAAATTATAGACTATATTATGCATAGCAATAAATGAAAAGAAAAGAACACTTGTGCCATACACGTAGTTGCAGTTGAATAATAAAATAAGATATCAACAATAATTTATATAGAAACAGGAATGAAAACATATAAAGAAAACATTTTTGATTGCTAAAGATTCCGATGAAGTATTATAGCTTCGATTTAAGCATGATCATAATTTTTAAATGAATATTTTATGGGTATACTTCTTTCAGTCAACTGAACAAAAAGTTTCTGTATCTGTATGCTTGCTAAACTGATAATATCTTTTCACTCTACTGTAAAAGGTATTTTTATACGTGAGGTTAAAATGATTTGTGTGTATGAGCTGAAAGTTAGTTTAATCTGATTTTACAGTAATGTAACTGTGTTTTTATATAACATGCTTCGTTGTTATAATTTTTATTAAATTCTCGACTCTACCTGAAGAACTAAGTCGACATTTTTATTAAGTAAAATATATGTTGACCCCAATTGCAATATTTTAAAATAAAGTGTTTTAGTAAAGAAAGTATGATATTTTGTGTTATGGTTTTTGTTTCTAAATGAAGGTAACTACTATTGTTCTAGTTGCGTTACTTTAATTTTGTAAATAGGACATATTCATAGATGGTTCAATCTAGCAAATATGTATGCTGAATTGGGAAGTAGGTGTAAAAAATTCAGTGCTTGGTACACATGAAACCGTGCATTGTATCTATGAATAAATACTTTTTTACGCTCTGAATTAATATCAAATGTTAAAAATGAATAAATCAGCCTCGGACTTAACGGATATAAAAAATGTATGTGACAGAGATTGACAGATGGTTTAAAGTCCAAAAGTTATATTATATTTATACATAACTTAATTTACAAAGGTAGCCTACATCCTCTTAGGCGTCCATGAACCCAAAGATCATCACGGAGAAGGTGCTTGAGCCTCCTCCTGGAGGTTTTTATAGCCAAAGCAGTGTAAATTTATCTGCTCACGGACAGAGAGGATTCTCAGGTCCGTGGATATGACGTCATAGTTAACGTACCAAGGAGCGTTCTGCATCTTCTGTGAGAGTTATACATTCGACTTAGCTGCGGTGTCCCATTGAGGAATCCCATAAGTCCAGGACGGGACCACTTAAATCTTATAGATGGTAACTTTGTTGCTCAGGCTATGTTCAATCCTCATCCGAATGAACTATCGATGCTGGCAGAAGAATTATATTCATCTTACTGTACAATCTACACAACATTAACTGAAGATTTAGTTAAAAGACACGTCTGTGGTCGTTTTGTTCCATATCATTTGAATGAAGATCAAAAACCCGCTCTTGCAAAGCATTGCAAAGACATCATTTCAACGATTTTTTAATGAAAAATGGTTTTGTGTCATCGACCACCAACCGCATTCGCCTGATCTATCACCATGTGACTATTTTCTATTCCCAATATTCCAGCCATTCAAGTTGCTGTGACACATCCCAGAAAGGTACTTTATAAAGTCTATGAATAAATTGGTTGATCGTTCCGAATGTTGCATTGAGTCAAATGGATCATATATATATATTGATATATTTTGAATAAATATAACCTTTGAAACATAAGACCATGCTTGTTTTATTTTATAACTAAAAGCTTCGGTTATTTAATGAACATACCGTGTATAACTATAAAAATATATACAGTTAAGATAAGTACTAATGTATATTAATGACATACTAATGACTAGTGCGCCGAGCTAACATCCTAGAGTCACGTGTTCGATTCCCGTGCAAGACTGGTACTGCACTTTTATAATTCTTCGTAACTTTCCCCCTGAGCTGACGGGCTCTGTCGCTATTGCTATGTAAATAGAGTCTATTCCAAGAGGCCTTACTGTATTTATAAGACAAGCCTGGTGTCAGGTAAACAAATAATGCAAGTCCGAATACAAGAGTAGATTAAGATAACAATATAGTTTAAGTAACAAAGAAACATTTGAATAAATTTCAGGAAGTAGTAGTTTTGTGAAAAGAAAATTTCTGCTCTTTTGAGTGAAACCCATTTATATTAAACAAAAGTCTATTCAAACACATTACAAGGATCCTCTAATGACTTATTGTACATTGAACAATATTTCATTTCTATCTGTCAGTTATGCATATAAATGAAGAAATTGTTGATTAAAATATTTCAACTAAATTGAAATGAATTCAACTTCTTTGGATTTGTGATTGTTTGGTTTTAGCGAATTCGTTTCATAGTTCTATGGTGGAGCATATGGTAGAGTGCCGGTCTTGCGACCCACAGGTTCGAACCTCGATCAAGTTAAATGTAGTTTTATTTCGCAAGTATAGAATTTTATCAATTCTTCACTTTTAATAGTTCAGGAAAATAAAAAACAGTGATATTAAATTGTTCGTAGATATTAATGTTGTATTCAGTAGATTCTCAATAGATGCTTCCCAGTAACTTTACTGCTTCGACTGAAATCAAAGATGTTCATAAACAACACAAAGGAAATACATATGCTTATTGTTCACACATGTCTGGAAATTTGTATCAGATGTGCATAATTTACGAAGAGGAGGAGGTCAAATCTCAAAACATAAGGGTAAAAGTGTAAAGAAAGACTAATTTTTTTTTTATAAATATTCCTGCAAGTGCAAACTTATGCATTTTTTATTATTTATTACCCATTTTACTTTTTGTCCATTAATTCGCATAATTTATACATAAATTTCAATTACCTCACCTTCTTTATACTTGTCATGGCCTCTCAGTGGCAGAATAAGAAGAACAACATCCACAGCAATAAGAATAACAACAACTTTAAGTGTATGTACTATATTTTGCTTTGTTAGAAATTTTTCCAAGTTTTCATTATTATTTACCCTGTAATTTTCTTGTGGCAAATTTTAAAAAAGATTTTCTTCATTCGGTGCTTTTCATGTTATTCTCTTGTAATTCATTTAACTTTGTAGTTAAGATTCTCAGTTGACCCTAAAGCAATTTGTAAAGTTAAATTTTAAATTAATTTTTCATGCCCAAAACGGAAGATGCTATAAATATCAACAGAATCAGAGGTTGCTCTTTATATCCCCAAGTACTTCTTGGGGACTGAGAAAACTTATTAATTTCTTAAAAACAATACGAAGCAAAAAAGAAACACAAAATATCCTTAAAGTCGATTATTGTGCTCATGCTATTAACTCGAAGACATTCACGCCTTCTTATTGCCACAAAACTTTTATTGCTTTTAATTTCGCTGACATCCACCCAAACTTACTTAAATAATCCTGATTTCAAGGAAAAAATAAAGAACATCCTGAATAGCAAGCAAATTGTGAACGGTGTTCAAGAAAAATAATATATTTTATTAAATGTGGTGGAAGCAAACACAACCAAGTGAGCAAACGAAGCATTTGACTGTCTGAATAGCTGACTAACTGTCTTCCTGTCTATCTGACAAAGTGAACGAAAATTGCTGCATTAATCTCATCAGTGGCAACTAATGACCACACACCAGCAAGGACAACATTAACGAGGCAACCAAAGTAGCCAAGGACAATCAGACTTATACGTGTATGTAGTTGTTTAAATACTTTTTTTTGCTTTTGGTTACTCAGCAGACTAAGAGTGCGTATTGTTGCCATCACCACTGACTAATTCTCCCCTAGTCATTTTGTCTACAATACGTACGTGTATCTTTATATTTGTGTCTCTGTTCCTGTTCCTGTTCCTGTATAGTAAGTTTGCTCATTCGCTAACTAAGAAAGGTCAAAAACTTTTGCTGGGCGAATGGTAACGACACTCATTATCCCAGCTTAGCGCTTTCGTTGGTTTTCTTTAGCATCAGTGCCTTCATCATCATCGTCATCATCCTCATCATAATCATTTTCATCGTCTTTATTGTTGCCTTCAGTTTCTTATGTTTTAGCATTAATTTGGTTTGTTCTTTGCCTTTATGCTAATCAGTGTGGCTTTTATTTTTGTATTTATTTCATTCTTTCATTTATTTGCTTTGTTTGCATAAATTATATTAGATTTTGGTTTAATGTGCGAAAAAAAAAATTATAATTTAATTAAGCAATAGTGTGGTATAAGAAAATTCTATCTGAAAAGTCTCTAATCGAATAAGTTACGAAATTGAGGCAAAAAAGGAAATAACAACTTATTAAAATGTTGTCTTCTATTGCAATTGCATTCAATTCTACTGCAAGTAGTTGATTGACACCTAAGTGGATAAGGAATAACAACTCTTAATGACAAATCTTTTTGAGCCATGCTGATAATTAATACGATACCATAACGAAAATTGTAACAAAAATTGAGTTAACCGTATATGCAGTAGTCGCGCCTTTCTGTGAAACGTGAGTGGTCGCGTTGTGAACATTTTGCCGGCCACACTAAAAATGATTTTTCTTTTGGAAATAATAACCTTCATTTAGCTGCACAAAGAATAAAACAAATAAAAAAAAAAATTAAACTTAATAACAAAATCAAACGTTTCCATTATCTACGATATGTAATTCATGAAAACATTCCTGACACATGTACATACAAAGTTCGTTGCACAATAAATTTGCTCATCTTTGCACCCTTTTTTGATCCTTCTATGGCACTGATTGTTCTGCGGTAGCAGTGCTGGACTTGCAGTCTAGGCCGCCCTAGGCCCCAGGCCATGTAGTAAGAACCAACCGCCACTTTCTCAGCACCCATCAAGAAAATGATCGTTCTACAGAACTGCTACTGGCGGGAGTACACATACACATACGAAGATATTGAAGACCTTCAGTGTGCATGGAAATAGAGACATTCTTCTGAAAAATTGTCTTCTAAGTCAGTAGAATAAACGATCATTTGCAATGTTTTGGCCATTACTTCGACTTCTGATGCTCTTGCTCAGGTTAGTAATTAAATTAAATTTATTGTAAAATACCTTAGAAGCATCCCGTCGCCTTTTGAGTTTTTCTGACAATGTATCAATTATAACCAGCGATTCTGAAATTATTGGCGAACATTATTTTGCATCTTTCACCTTTATTAGTCTCACCAGGCAGTAGCTTACGCTTTCGATTGTGTCGAAAATCTCTTTCATATTCCTATACAAAGGACAGATTGTTGGCCACAAATGTATTAGTACCTTTTACAATTCTATGACAATGGTAATGTCAATTTCCACACTCTAAAGTTTTTTGCTTGTGTCGTTAATGCGATCTTGTAAAACCAGCCGTTTCAAAACGTTTTAGTTTCAAACGAATACCACTTGCCTCGCATATAACGGCTCTCTTCTATTATGTGTCATTTTCAATGGGGACTAATGCTTTATGTATTTCATTCTACGATTCGCGTAAACGTTTGCATGCGTCTGTACGAGCTGACCAACTGATTTTTGACGGTGTAATCGGCTTGATGAAATCTCTAACGCTGCGAAAAAATTGTACAACTCTTGGAGTAGAGAAATGTATAAACAAGCCTCTTGGCTGCTATACTCCTAATCAAATCGTTTCAACATTTAGCTTCATTCACAATCTTTATACATAGGAACATGTCAATGTATACATCATATTTACATATCTGTTATACATAAAATCTACGAAAGTGATTTATGAACATTATTGTTATATAATATGGTGCAGACTACACCTCCAACAACGAAACTATTTGTGCGTCTTGTTTATGCATTTTGCATACTTCACGGTTCGTTTAACTAAAAACATGTATAATAAACTAAGCAAAACTAAAAAAGTATTAATACATATTATTACGATATTTACAAGAAAACTAATAATATTCCAAATACAGTAAAAATCAGATACACGAATTTTACTTAAGTGATTAGTCGCGCAGTGAGCAATTCGCCGCACATCGGCAATAACCGTTGCTTCCTGCGGTCACCCGCGCACTTAATTTCTTCTAATTTCTAAATGCTTGACCTTTACAAATGCATCGTGTACAAAAATATACGATTTGTTTAACAAAATGCTCCTAGCGCAAGCACTCTAGGGTTAAGACTTTTTTTAGCAGAGCATTTGAAGTGTAAATACTAGCATTTCATAATATAGTATAAGATAAAAAATTACACATGTAGAGATTATTAACACAAATGCACTAGCATTTCATTACTTAACTTTTTGTTTTATGGGGATAATCGATTTACCAAATCAGGCATTCAATTGACAATCTAAAACATATGCATCTATGTATGAATAATGGAGACAACTCCTATACTCCTCAATCATTTAATTTGATTGTACTAACATATGCGAAAACAAATAAATTTAAGCTTACTATGATATAGTTAATCTTCCCATGTTTTATTATGTGTTTATTATTTTTCTTTAATTCTTATCTAACTACAATAAAGTGGTCTGTCTTAAAGTCAACTTTGCTTACTATCGGTTATCAGTTCATCAATTATTCTACGTAAATCAATAATGTCAACGTCTGTCACTACTGTTACGCAGAGCCTTAATCTCGATAAATGACATACGACAAACAACAACAACTATGAAGAGTGAAACATTCTGTGACCTAAACACTCGGGCGACACTAATCAAATCTATGCTCCCGAGAATAATGCTCCATGAACATTTTGGGTAACCTAATGTGATTATGGCTTAGCACTTAATAATGTACCATAATAATCATCATCATTATCAACATCATCGTAATAATAAATCAAAATAAATACATATAATCGTACACTTAACAGAAAGTTGTCCACTATTCCATGTTTAGTAGTCCTAAGGGTGCCCGTACCCTTTTCATTATATTATGGTTAACATTTTCTCATGACAAACATTGCTTTGTTATCATTTGGATTGATATTATCCTGCTTGCTGCCTTTCCACTATTCTTGGTGTTCTTGGATTATTATTACTGTAAATGACTAATGATGATAATAACTCTTAAGATGTTAAGCTTGCGAAAATTATTTGATTTTGTCGCCCATCAGTTTGTCAGTGCCCATCATTCCTTCTGTTTGTCCATTTGAATTAGATGCGTAATAATATTTTCGACTTCTGTTTTGTTAAACTTATCATTTACATATGTTGTGACTATACTACCTACGACTACTAACTATGTTCGGTGCAGGAGGAATTTGATTTAAATAACAATTCATCTGGTTTACCAGGATGATAGACGCATGTGCAGAAAATGAAGCTTCTATAACTTCTTGGTGTCTACCTTCATCATTTTACTTTGGACTAATTTTGTCAGAAATTTTTGTCAAAATCAATCAATACTTATAAGTGTTTACTTAAAGATAAATATTTGAATATCCCTAAGATACAATGACATGATTATAAATTAAGTATTTTCTTTAAAATATTATTCTATTTTGAACATATTAATCATAATAATATAATTAATAATTTTTAATTTTGTTTACAGATATTTGAATGCGTTACGTGACCGAAGTTAATAAGGTAAGCTTATTTTTCAATTTAGAAATAAATCATTAAATCAATAAATCAATTTCAAATAAAATAAAAAGAAATATTGAAAAGGAAAAATACCAAAAAAAAAAAAAATTAAATACATAACTTTCTCGAACAGACAATGCTGCGTATGAGTATTTTTATTTTTCCCTTAGGTTTGTGTTGAAAAAATAAATAAATCATTTACACATTGCGTACTCTGTGTTATGAATATATAAATTTAAATTTATTACCTCAAATTACTCTCATCTTTTGCCATCTTATAAATACAAATTTTGAACAACATGGCAATTCGTTAACATTCAATTTTTTACCATCAATTGCAGGATTTATTTATAATTTAATATTTTCAATTTCCGGTAGTTTTATTAGCAATTTATTCCAATTGATAATTCATACAAAATAGTTGAAAGATGGATGGATGAATGGATACATAAATACTGTATAACACGCATTTCAATCAATGCTTTGAAATATTTGATTTGTTTTTTATACTTAACGCTTGTTTAGAGTGAATTTAATTTTCGTCTAACATAAAGATTAGAAAATGATGGTATTTATGGTTGGTTTCAAATAACCAAATGATGAACCTGAACAAATTTGTGTTTTGTTGTGCTTTATTATGTAATGTTTCATGTTTGACACTTGTATAAGCCCTAGGCAGCGTCCTATCTAGCATATCAGAACATTAAAGTCAGGTTGTGACTTCACTTTCGAAACAAAAGTTGACTGGTCTTGTCATGTTAAGTCATCTTGACTTTATCATCATGCGAAACAAATGCTGATAAGATAAGACCCAAATCAACTCAACTTTCTGACGAAATATAAATCGATATGATGGGACAACGCTTTTATTTTCTTTCACTTTCTCACTGACTCGCTGTTATATAACTATGTACTTTAACCTTGAAAACCTAATAAGATGTACAATGCTAGCATATATCTCGTTTATTGATTCGGTGTGTAGTCAGTTCAAGTCGACTAAACCCACTTTGTTTAGCTTATTCACAAAACACCAAATGGAACTCGTTTCACTAAGCGTCTATACGACAAATGTGTGTTCCGTCAACTCACTTCGTAAGCTTAGCTCGAGTTGAAAAGACGTTTATACATGCGAGCTAAGTTAAACCGAACTGACAAAGCACCGAATCAGCTATCGTGTAAACGGGATAATAGCAAGTGTTCCTCTTCTCTTTCTAAACTTCTAACTTTTAAAGAATCTTGCTGCGGGATGAATGTAATCATTCTGTTAACCGAGCAACCAGAATCATTAAATATAAATAAAAACTAAATGAATATATTTTATAGTACATTCAAGTTGAAAGCATAACATTCCATTGTTAATCGCTTTATTGAAACTCATATTTCTTAGCTAAAAAATATACACAAATTAATTGGTAAATGCCAATTGTCAATATTGATAAATGGTAATTACTTATGTAATAGTACTATTTAGTTTTCCCTTGAGCCATTTTTATATAAAATTTCTATTAAATCGTTTTGTAAATATTGCAATTTAACTATTCAACTGTTATTTATTGTAATAAAAGATACTTCCTTTGCAGGAAAAAAACAACTACTTGATTAATTATTGAATGCAATGCTTTTATTTACAAATATGCGAGTAAACGTGTATTGAAAATTGATTTATGGAAATTTATTTATTAACAACCTGACTGACTCAGCTAGAAAACTAAAATGAATGCAAATAATTAAGCAAATGTCAAATATTGATATGTGATGCCTCATTGGTTTTTAATCATCAATCAAAGACTCAACCATTATATAATATAAGTGTATACATGCATATTTCATAGCAAATGGAATTTTTACACTCTGAGAACAATAAAAATCGACTATAAAGTTGAGTATCCACTGGGCATCGATTAAATAAAGGAAAATTTAAATTGCATTCATTTCATTTCATACAGAAAACAAAGAATTCATTGCATACCAGAAGGCGATTACATATCAGGCCTGATTGACCATAATAGCACTGATGATTATGCATAAAATCATTCATCAGTATTTATATATAAATGTATTAAACAAAGCGCAGAGAACAGTCGAGGTCATGTGTGTATATGTTAATCACTCTGGGTTTAAATGATTGATTTCGCTGTGCTTTACAACAGAAAGATTATTTTTGGCGAAAACAAAGCTTATAGTATTTCATTTTCTCTTATGAGGAATACTTCACTTAAATATTTATTTGCTTTAAAACGATAGTCATTCTTCTTCTTCCCACACTTTTTACATGCGGCTTAAAGTTAGAAACAGGAAAAATAAAGTAATACAAAATTCAAAATTCCTTTAAAGTTCACAAGAATTTTTAATGGTATATTGCATTATGCATGGCAATGACAATTTAATGGCAAACTTCCGCATCCGAGCGAAGAATTTAAAACGCATAAAACATTGTTCTGACTGATACCAAACCAACATCCAAGAGCATTGGATTGCGACACCCTCGAACTCAATTGCTGACATTGCTTCACATTGAGATATATGTATGATATTTGACTTGTTAAATATTCCCATTCTTTGGCATTTTGTTGTGTCAATGGCAGTAGAGCTTAATTTTCACAACGAATTGCTAAATAAGTTATGTCATTCTGGCATATTTCATTTTATGCTCCTGTGGAAATTTAATAAACTCAAATATGTTTCCCTTTCTTCTTCCCTCTGATCCTTCATATCCTTATGTATTTAAGTTATGTAAAGCTGACTAACCCTGTGCATAGATACTAATGCTTATGACTGACTGACTGACTGACTGGGTGAGTGAGTATAGATAATCATAGCTTTAGCTTTTTATATGCTCAGCATATCCTGCATAAAATTGCTAAATGAAAGCAAATCAACAGCAAGAATACGTTAAAGAACGGGAAATTATTATCATATTAAGTGTGGCAGAAGTAGACAGAAGAAACAATCATATTATCTGTAAAACTATAAACGCAAATGAAAAATGTTTATAGCCTCGTTCGCCAAAACATTGAAAGTATACCCTGGACAGTAGAGAAACACAAAAATAGAAAACAATAAAGGAACATTTCGTTGGCAATTGCAATGAATTGTTTTCAATTGCAAAAGAATGTTGCAATTCAATAACCAAGGATATTCGATTGCTTTGCTTTTGTTGTAACCACAATGTTGACTATTCTCAGGACCTTAACCACCTGTGCTGCCGTCATCAAAAGAGGTTCCTTTAGACTGATCTGTGGTTTTGATTGCCATTTCAGTCAGCATGCTACACTGATGCACTAAAATGCACAAAAGTTGTCATATATTCAGAGTTTGGTTTTCTATCTATTGCATTTTCTCTTTTTATTGTTGATTTTTGCTGACCAAACAGAAAATGTTGAATTGTTGTCGTTAAAGTTGCTATATTTTTTTCTGAACTTTGCTACAATAAAATAGTCCATGTCTATACAAACAACATACAAAATCTCTTACATAAAGATATCAATTAGATGCGCTACAAAGCAGAACAATTGCCATTTACAATTTCCTGACTAACAATGTGTCACTCTTTGTGTCTTTCCCTCACCATTGCCATCATCTTTATTGTGGTGAAAATTTGTGTTTGAAATTTGTGGCTTTATAGTTTAAACATAAAAAGGTTTTATGTTATAAATAAGTTAATTATAATAAGATTATATAACCAAATGAGATCTAAATTGTTATTTTCATAATTTAAATATTATACACACTTCTTCATACCAAAATTGGGTAGTATAACTAGGCGAGCAATTAATAAATTAATTGTGAAAATCATTGAGTAAATTAGTTTCCATTTGGCTTGTTTTTTAATTCGTGAATGGCATTCTGGCGATTTCACTTTTCTACCCTTCGTACTTGCTTCCCGTCGCTCGTTTGTATCAGACTATTACACATGAGTAGTGCGTAATCAAATGAAACCCATTCATTGTGTATCTTCTATATTTAAGAACCTTTTGTTGACCTTTCTTTAGTACTCATATTTCATGTGTTAGTTTCATACAACCAACAACTCTCAGTGCTCCTTGAAAAAGTACCATATACGTAGTGTGAATATTGAGTCATAACATATACGGTTTTAATGTCGTACATAGGTGGTGACAGCCTCCAAAAAAAATTCTCATAAAAATTATGATTGTTTTTTTATTCTATTTTCTCATAGCTTAGCTCAACTTAAATTACTACAAGCTCAGGGAAGTACGTTTCAGAATTAATAAGACCGTTTTGCTTAACATTTACTGGAACTGAACTGATAGGACAAATAGCTGCCATATAAATTTTTAAATATTTTCAATATTAAATGACAATTTTTTACAATTAGTGCCAAAAATTTGAGGATGAAAAAATATAAGCTGCTGCTTATATTAATGTCGAAGTTAATGTTCTTCCATCTTGTCATATAGAAAAAATATTTATCTTATCCATTCCCTGTTATCTTTCATTCCTTTTAAACAAAAAATGTACTCGTAGTCTGTACGTGCATAACTTATTTGGTTTATCATCTAAGCTTATTGAATTTGTTCTATCTCAGCAGCATATAAAGCGATTATGGGAATTACTTATTAAATTCACTGTCTCTTTCACAAAGAAAAATACACACTGCGTGGCTAGCGCCGCAGTTAGGTCAGATTCTTTGGCTTAGCGTGGTTCAAAGCAAAGTATGTATAGAGATAAACATCTTTCAGGACACAAGAAGCAAACAATTGGCGAATAGTACTGGCGTTTATCATATGATAGGCTATTATCGGTTTTATCGTACTTGCTTGGATTTTTTTTCCGTTGCTTTGAGTAAGAATTCATAAAGAATTTTCCATTTCCATTTTCCTTTTTCTATTCTTTTTTTTTTCCTATTTTATTATCGATAAATAATGTTTGCATTAATATGGCCTTTGTTATAACCCTCATACATAAACTGACTGGGCCATAGACTCATAGATACACCGAAAAACACATTACTACAACATACAATAATAATAGACAACAGATGTTTCCGCTTCACTAGACAAAGTGCTTTTTGCTGTACGTATACGATATGAGAATACATTCACGTGCATATTTTGCCATATTTGATTTTCATTGAATACGAGTATATGTATGATAATTCTTATGCATTACAAAATACATGTATCTATGGAATGTGCGTTTATATTTTTATAGGTTGATATTTGTACCCACAAAAGCTGATTTTGGGTTAAGTTTTATGATGACCAATTGAGATCACACAACAATATCAAGCCAAACATATTTATTATGTTAAATTATTTAATAAATACAATATACTTAGTATATACTCGTAGTAGATGAAAGAAATAAGCAGCTTATATCATTTTTGGATGTATGATACACTTTATTTTACTGTAATAAGTATAGTAATATCGAAGTTAATCGAATTGCATACAATTAAACAAACACCGAATGAAAAATACAAGTAATAATTATTATCGAACATGGATAAGTGATGTTGACAAGTGTATCGAATTTTGGTAAAATTTAATTTGAATTTAATTCTGTATTGTCTATCACCATCACGTTTAGTTAGATTTTGTAATTTTTAATTGTTTCATACACAATGCACACAAAAAATATTAAAATATTTGTTAATATTATTGTACCTTATATTATTCTCTTTAATATATGATATTCTACCCTTTTTTCCCACTGTTTCCAATTTTATACAATTCACAATGGTCGTAATCGCCATATTATAGCCATAAAAATAAAGCTGTAGGATTGAAATTTGGCACACATATTTAGTAAGGCAATTATGACTTTAACATTGAACTACGGTTTCAACTACCTCCCATACAAGTCCGTCTATCACCAACATTTTTTTTCTTTATAATGCCATTGCATTTAAATATTGAACGAATTTATTGGTTAATCATCATCAATATCTATTGTTATTCTAAAAAAAATGTATCCTCTATAATAATCCTCTATTTCAATATTATAATAATTTATTGGAGATGGTATTTGTAATTAAATAATGAGGGAGCGAACTCTTTTTGGAACGAACGCGGCTTACTGAAATTGCAAAAGAAGGTATGAAACGAAAAATCATAACGCTGTGTGACTTTTTTGTGTGTGTATGCGAGCATTTTTACTAATTTTTGTATTTTGTGGCTATAGGAATAGTTTATTTTTATTGTCTGTGTGTGTGTGCATTATACAGTGTATTTTAAAATTATACATAGTCACACGGTCAAAGAGAAATTGTCATTCGACAGTTCATTTCATTTAGTTTCGAAAAACTAAACAAAACAGAGACTCTAATATACTTGACACACATACATACATATTTCACTAACACTTCAATGCATGGTCATGTATTCCATGACTGATAAGAACTTGAGAGCTTGAGAGAGATCCATGATCAAAATCATGATCATGACCAAAACAGAGAGAAAACATTTCTTAAAACTGTGAGAGCAAGTTTATTGTCTTTGCATATTCATTCTGTTTGGAATTGTTCGAGTGGTGCATGAAGCGAAAAGATTAAATTATTAAGTAGTATTACTAATCAAATAATATTGATCTTAAATAATATATAATAATAATATAATAATAGCTAGTATACCCGGCGTGCTTTCCTACGCTCCCGACGTGATGTTAGTTCGAAATGCTGTTCTCTGTGTAACTGTAGTACTTTGTGTAGCAATTGAAATAATTTGAAAAATCAGACGAATCAATTAGGTATTAATACTGACATATTGTAATTATCTGATATATTTGACAAAGGCGACTACAAAAATTGCGATTAACTATTAGGGGATGGGGGTGAGGGTAAAAAATACCTTACGACCTATTTTCATACCTATCAAATAGACAAAAAAAAATTCATAAAAATCGGTAGAGCCGTTTCGGAGGAGTTCATACACTAACACCGTGACACGAGATTTTTATATATTAGATAATAATAATAAAAATTTGAGTGGTGCGTGTGTTAAGAGAGAGTAAGTGTAAAGTGTGTACTGATATTTATAATTAATTGTACACACTTTATTTATAATTTTCGGCGGGATATTTTTTGCGCGGGGAGTATTAGGTTTTACTTTGTGTGTGACAAAGTGAAAGAAAAAAATTGCTACATAAAAAGGAAATTCGTTCCGCACGGGTGTCCCACGTCACCTCTGTGACTTTTTTTTTTATAAATTCCTTTCTGAATGGAGATCCTTGATAAAAAATGGATCTATTAAGTCCTTAGCCGTGTGAAAAACATCAATGATATTATTTAGACGGATGTTTTGTCTGGCATGTGATCTCCTACAGAGTTTATAATAGAGTGAGCTATCAAAATAATGAAGAATCTTTTCACTGAACTACAATATTGAACAAAAAAAAAATGCTATATGTAGTGATAGATAGTTTTTATACAAAATCCAAACCTGTCCAGATGTCTTATGCATTTTTGAAAGACTTTCTTGATATAACGATGTAACGACTAAAGCGAATGTTTTCTTCAATTCTCAGTCCAATAGAGCCTCTTACTTCCTTTTTAAATGTTAAGCATTTCTTTTCGGCGAAACATGACCTTGTCCGTAACAATTCATCATCATCAAGTCATTTTAAAATGGCGCAAATATGCGCAAAAGTTTTTAATAGATACTATTTTATAATATATTCCATATTGAAGTTTCGTTACATATTAACAACTGCAGTTGATTTCGGTATATTCACTATTTCTGCTCCACGAGAGACAATCACTTTAAGATTAGATTTTACTAAAAAGACACCACAAGAAAAACACTAAAAACATTCACAAAATAAAAGGGCATATAAAATATTCTACACATGTCTCAAGTAAATACCGTGAGCTTTGTTTTCCATTATTTCAATAAACAATTATCGAAATACGTCAACTTCAAAAACTGAAAATGTGTTTTAGCTGAAACACCTAGTGGGAAGATTTTAAAAAACACCTGATTTTGAAGGGCTGCATAATCACCGGGATGGAAAAACAAAAGCGTTGGTTAGGTTAGATTAGGGCATGCAGGCTGCTCGCATTTACTCGTGAGTTCACCCAGAAGCCTCAAATGCCAATGTGATGATAAAAAAAGGTGTAAGGGAAAGAGGTTAGGGGTAATCACACAACAGTCCAAGGTCGGTCTAGCTATCTCCTTCTAACTCTAAAACCAACTTGAGATGTCCACGAACAGAGCCAGGTTCCCCAAAGAACATCCTGACAAATTTATCCAAATAAATGGGTTTTAGGTAGCCATCTAGTTAAGTGTAAATTACTCTTCTGGAAACACCTTTACAAATCTACAGTGGCAATATGGATTGTTAAACCGATTGATCATTTTTAGGGTTCCGTACTCAAATGGTGCTAACGGGACCCTATTACTAAGCTTCCGTCCGTCCGTCCGACTCCGCTGTATCTCAAGAACCGTAATGGATATACAGTTGAAACTTTCACAGAATGCGTATTTCTATTGTCATGATAAAAACAAATGCTAAATAATAATAACTAAAATAAAGTTAAAAATTAAAGGAGTCCCCATACAAGAAACGTATGCTCCAAGCTTTGTGATTTAATTTGTTTCATATTTTGGTAATTTGTTTTTTAACTTTTGCTTTTGATATTTTTCACAGTTCCCGATTTCAATGTTGATGTGCAGTATGAGTACTGATTCTACCCTAAACATAAGTCAAATCAATAATTTAATATTTGGAGCAATGAGCTTTTTGGCAATTTCATAATAAATGCATATTTATTTTTGAGACAAAAAATCATGTGCGATGCTATGGAACCCTCCGTGTGCAAGTCCGACTCACACTTGGCTGATTTTTAGAACTCATTTGTGTTGTGAACACTTCTTTGTAATTTTTTTTTTTTTTTTTCAAAATAATAATATTAAAAATAAACCATAGAGCAGTCCACTTACACAAACACACATCCAAGCTAACCATAAACTCATACAGTTAAGTGCCCTTATAGACAGGCAATGGAAGCTATTAACGTCACCTTTATTGACTATGATTTTTTACCTGATTTTTTAATTGTACTCATAAAAAGTTTACATTTTGCCAGTTCACACAATTTACACAATTTGGTATTTTTATTCATTTAGCTTGAATACTTTTTGCTGCGTTAAGTTGTTGTGTGTCCTCCTCACCCCATGTGGGGTATTGCTTAACTAAATATAATACAAGAGGGTTCCACAACCGTCTCGAATAAAATATCACTTCGTTGTTCAAGGTACGCAATTTTTGCAATCTTTAGCCAAAATTCTATGAATTTAATTCTATGCTTTTATTTTTTGTCCTTGACTGACCTTGTTAGGCCGTAGCATGGACAAAAGTCCTTGCCATTTTTGTTAGACATTGTCATTGTTACCATTAAATGGAAGTATAAAAATTGTGTGAGGATTGCGTCATGAATCTCTTATCGGTAGATTCAATAAACCAACTGAATTGACTGCAATTAAATTTTAATTTGTTGTACGCTGCAATCAGAGTCGCATGGTTGCTCTCGCCATAATCATTTCAGATCCTGGTAGTACTTGCAGCCAGTTTTTTATTTCATCAAACATTTATAAATCACAATGATGAATCTTTTCAACATTCTCTGCTGATTTCATTCACTTGGATTTTATTACTTAGGATAAGGATAATAAAATGTGAATTATTTCCTATGGAAAACTCACAAAACTTCTCACTGTTTTTGTTTATCTTTGAATTACTGCAAGTAAATAGTCGCAAATGATTTTGAATCCTTTTTGGCGTTGATAAAAATGAAGATACATTTAATGTTGAACAAATTAACTGAAAGACGTAAACCTGAGTATACAAATTGATGTCTAATTAATGTTTGCTATCAATTCACTGAATTTCTTTTGCAGCAAACGAATAAATACTCAAAAATAAAAATAAAATTATAATAGAATTTTTGTTATTTACAATATTAATCATGAAATGAAAAATGTCTAGTCTAAACAAAATTTAAAATGCATTAAACAATCGTCAGTTTGATTTGTTTAACATAATCAACTGCAAAATTATTGAACCTACGATGAAAGATATTGCCAAGCACATGAAGAAAGAAGCCAAGTATGTAAAGTTCATCATTCAACAACTGAAAGCTTCAATTTATAACCAGAAAATCTACAAGTAATCAACAATGAATGATTATAGTACAATATACATTATATTGTATGAGTGTGCGTTTGTGTATATGTGAGTGTGTGTGTGTGTGTGTGTTTAAGGAAATGAGGAAAAAAGAAATGTACAACAAAGCAGTTTAATTTCATCAGGAAATGAACACTAAGGCATTGTAGTCGACTATTTTCTCGTTGATTTGAGGCGTAGTTCTCATGAAAAAGGCGTTGAAGAAATGTCTGATGATAAAATAAAAAAAAAAAATACCAAATGTGCGCGCATTATTCAAAATGCTGATTGTCTGTCGGAATGTTTAGTTATTCCTTGCATGTGCAAATGTATTTGTGGGTATCTGTTTGGTTGTATGGGTGTATAGTAGTATTAAAACTGACTTAAGTTGAACAGTACTAAAATCATAGTTGTTTTGCAAAGCAACGCATAATTTATCGGCTTGTGAAATTCTCTAATCAATCATTTAGTCCAACAGTCATGCGTTCATTCATTCAATAATTCATTTATTTACTCACTTATTGAGTGTGACAGTCAGTTAGTGTCTTTAAGTGTATGGCATTTGCTAAATGAGATTACAGCTGCTACATATTTATGATTTTTTACTCATCCTAAGCAAATTTCTATTGCATACTTTTGCGTGCGCTACAACTTCATGTAATCGTATATTAATTCAATGGGATGCGGATGCAATGCCATTTGGTGTTTTATGTATATGTGATTAGATGAGAGATCTAAGTATGAAAAGTGAATAGATGTAAAAAGTTAAGAATTAGTTAAACTTTTCTAACTGACTTTCGTTGTATTCAAGTATTTCAGAACTTTTTAAACTATGCAAAAGTTGTAATTAAAAAGTCTTGTTTAGAGATAATTTATATGGAATTCAACAAATTCACTGCATAATGAGTTCGTTCATTCAATCGTTGAGATGAACTTTTATAATTTAATTCACTTGAGATTTTTATCTTATTTTCAATTACATCAAAAACTCGAAGGCATAAATCACTTTTAAAGTGTCACAATCAAGGCGGGTAGAATACCATAAGTCATATATCCATGCATTAACCTTATATACTTTTTAGTACCATAATAAATGTTTAACAAATTCCCATAAAGGTTTTTATTTTCGAATATTATTTATTTGTGCATTTTATGTGAATTTAAGCGAAAAAAATGTCGTCACCACAAAACAAAACAAAAAATTACATAAGGAAAAACAAAATGTAAGGACTGTGGAACATTATACTTATTTCTATTGATATATCACCCCCAAAAATGATTCAGTGATGAAGATACCAGAGCAAAACAGACAATAGAAGAATACGTGTTAATAACTACACACTTTTGTGTTTCCTGTTTCTATCTACAAATGTTTAGGTAGACGAAACTGTGTGAATTACACCGTGTTACGTTTTATGCTTTGAAGCATTTGTCAATATACCTTTACCATAACACAGATACACAACTGATCAAAATAGAAATACCTGATTTTTTATTTAACTTTAATAATCTTTATTGTAACGACTTTAAGAAAAACTTCAGGTGTTATATTAAAGGCAAAGTGTGGCAGCATCATCAAGGTGGTTCCTTAAAACCATAAAGAAACCATATTAACATTTAGAAGTGAAACGGCATGGTGTAAGGCCAGATTAGTTTTCCAGCTATAAAAAGAAGAAGGAGGTCAAGATTGATTTCAACAGAAATCAAAAATATTGTTATCACTCCTACGGTTTGTCAATTTTTACAGCATGCCAATTATATAGGAAAAAAATATGTCGGTGATACTAAAATTCGCTAAGGATCACGACCATTGGGAGCGTTTGGAAACGACTTTAAAGACAAAGAATATCTCGTTCGATTTACGTTAACCTGGTAAGCTCTATGGTGGTGGCAATGTTATGGTATGGATCTATTTTCTTTGAACCGTGTCGGGCTCATATTTCAAATCTATATAGGTATATATAAAAAATCGTAAGACTTTTCCTGTCTGTGCACGCTTATCTCAGAAACGGCTTAACCTTTTTGAATGCGGCTTTGACTGTGTAACATTTAGCGTTTATTTTATCGAAATCAACAGATGAACTAAATCAAAAGATATGTATATCATTCACTAGGGAGCCCCTTTAAATTAAAGTTCTTATTAGAAAAAGTTGTTTGTTTTTTAACTTATTGAATTGAAATTTGGACACTACAAGTGGGGTACCTCCCATACAAGCTCACATTATATAAAGAGTATAAGTATAAAAAAATACAATGCCACTCAAACTGTGTTCTTTGTTGATACTCAAACTGTAACAGAGAGATGCTAAGAAAGGAAGGTTCCAGATTGAAAAATGTGGGGTGGGCGCAGGAGGATGAAAAATACTTTACTTTACGATCTATTCTCATACCTCCCACCGTGATGTAATTTGTGTGGCCCTTTGTATGCAAAATATGATAGACATAAATGAAGAAAATGAACTTCGCTCTCATATAACAAAAAGAAAATAATCAATTAAATGTGCAACAAGTAGATCTATACCATGAGCCGTGTTAAAAAAAATTATTGAACAAATAAAAAAAAATAAATAAAAAAATTTAGTTAATAAAATCCAAAACTAAAAACTTATTTAGAAAATTGTTTATGGTGTATTGAAAATATTGTTAAAATGTTTAGCATAAAACAATTACATCAAAACAAGAATTTTAAAAATAATAATAATAAATGATAATGTAATTAGAATTACAAATAAAAGGAGAAATAAAAAATGCCACCGAAAATTTTAACCTTACACTATTGAGTATTGTAAATCTTAGAACAAAGAATTTTAATTCTGATAAAAAAAAAGGATATTTCAAAATTAACCCTTTCAGTACTTTAATTCAGAGATGTAATTTGTGTGGCCCTTTCTATGCAAAATTTGATAGACGTAATGAAGAAAATGAACTTCGCTCTCATATATCAATAAGAAAATAAACAATTAGACGACCAACAAGTAGAACTTATACCATGAGCCGTGTTAAAAAAAAAGAATTATTGAACAAATAAAAAAAAATAAATAAAAAAATTTAGTTAATAAAATCCAAAACTAAAAACTTATTTAGAAAATTGTTTATGGTGTATTGAAAATATTGTTAAAATGTTTAGCATAAAACAATTACATCAAAACAAGAATTTTAAAAATAATAATAATAAATGATAATGTAATTAGAATTACAAATAAAAGGAGAAATAAAAAATGCCACCGAAAATTTTAACCTTACACTATTGAGTATTGTAAATCTTAGAACAAAGAGTTTTAATTCTGATAAAAAAAAAAATATTTCAAAATTAACCCTTTCAGTACTTTAATTCAGAGTATGATGCTATTCTCATACCTCCCACCGTGATGTAATTTGTGTGGCCCTTTGTATGCAAAATATGATAGACGTAAATGAAGAAAACGAACTTCGCTCTCATATATCAATAAGAAAATAAACAATTAGACGACCAACAAGTAGAACTTATACCATGAGCCGTGTTAAAAAAAAAGAATTATTGAACAAATAAAAAAAAATAAATAAAAAAATTTAGTTAATAAAATCCAAAACTAAAAACTTATTTAGAAAATTGTTTATGGTTTATGGTGTATTGAAAATATTGTTAAAACGTATGCAAAATATAATAGACGTAAATGAAGAAAATGAACTTCGCTCTCATATATCAATAAGAAAATAATCAATTAGATTAGAACAAATAAAAAAAAATAAATAAAAAAATTTAGTTAATAAAATCCAAAACTAAAAACTTATGTAGAAAATTGTTAACGGTGTATTGAAAATATTGTTAAAATGTTTAGCATAAAACAATTACATCGAAACAAGAATTTTAAAAATAATAATACTAAATGATAATGTAATTAAAATTACAAATAAAAGGAGAAATAAAAAATGCCACCGAAAATTTTAACCTTACACTATTGAGTATTATAAATCTTAGAACAAAGAGTTTTAATTCTGATAAAAAAAAAAGATATTTCAAAATTAAAACAAATATGAAATTTTTCTATTATTGAATTTTTCTTTTGCGAAAAGTTTTCAATTCCGAAAAAATGTTTGGCAAATACGATAAATTCGCTCACAACATTTGAAGTGTGCATTGAAACAAAATATTGTTCTCAATTGCAAAAAAAAGTAATTTAATCTTCGGATATTCGATTCATCTCTACTTATTACACTCATCAATATAGACAATTATATTAATTTTTAATAAATACATATATTAACTTTATTATTCTCATTATCAAATTGATTTTATTTAAGTAAAAATATAAGTAATTTTTGAAATTTAGGTGTACATTTTTAGTTATCCATTTAAATTTATTCGATCTCAATGAGTAGTTTATACAATGGGCATAGTACTTTTTGTTTAATATTGTTGTTTGTTTTTAGTCGTTTTTTTTTATAATGTTTTTTTTTTAACAATCGTCAGTTTTTTTTTTTATTTGTTTTGAAGATAAGTTTCCTTTTAACTTAATGTTCTGTTAGATGGTTATCCCATATACTCTTGCATCACCATAATTTTAAATTTGCTTTTATAGATTTTGTTTGTGTTTTTAATTTAAACATTTATATTATCTTCAATTTAAATTGTGTTTAGTATTCTGTGATGTTTTGTTTAACATGTTTAAATTTTAAGGATTTTTATCCACTGGATTTCCTTTACAAAATTTTATAAAGACATACATTTCTTTTTCCCTTTTTTTTTTGTTTTCCGATATTAAAATTATTTGATCTGAATGAGTTGGTTTATACATGGTAATCATACACATTTTGCTTGAATAGTTCAAGTAATTCATTTTTGTTTTCATTCCCTTTGTTGCCTTTTACGTAGTTTTCTCAATAAAAAGTAGCTTTTTATTACAATTTTGTAATTTGTATCTACTTTAATTAATTTGTATTATACTTAGTATCAACAAAAAAAAAAACTAACTACGCAACTAATCAAAATAGAAAAAGTCAAACCGCATTTACATAGAAATATAATTTTTCAATAGCAATGTGCACACTTTTTTCATATACTATGTGTGTATAAACAAACCTTTTTTATTACGTGACCGATCAGACGAATTCGGATCGCAATTTTGTCAGTTCAATTGCTTCTTGTTTTGTAGGCCATTTTGTAGTTGCTTGACTGGTTGCTGCGTCCATCCAGCAAGTTGTCGCTCAACAACAAAAGGACAAGTAATGGCTCCTGTTTGGCGCCACGCGTTACAAATCTGGCGTACCGCTGCTGCCAGCAGCATCCAAAGAGTCCAAGCCTGTCAAAACAAGGCACTGCATTGCATAGCTGGGGCTCCATGGTTTGTGCGCGACACCATTCTGCACACAGATCTCAATATTCTCACTGTGAAAGATGAAATCATGCAATGCTGTAACCGTTATCAGCAGAGGCTACAAAACCACCCAAACAGCCTTGCGGCGGCATCAACCCATGGGATTAGGCGACGTCGTTTAAAGACGCTTCATCCTAATGACCTTCTTAACGGAAGGTTGCCACTTAGATAAATGTACACTGCGAAATAATCGCCCCACGTCACTATTCGTAATAACCACAGAAATATTTTATGCTATTTTTGCCATAATATTATAATAAAAAATTAAAAAAAAAAAATATTTTTAATTCTGTTGCCTACTTTTTGGCTGATTATCGAATGTGTTCGTCTGCGGGGCAACATTAAGTAGGGAAAAAGATAACAAAATACACGCTATTACAAACATATTTCGAATACCACGCGTACGAAGTCAGGGGTACAGCTAGTTGCTAATAAATGTGTGGATAAATAGAGGAATACCAGAAACATTCTGCTATCATACTACGAAAAGAAAAGATTAACACGCGACGAGGCTGGTTAAAAAATATTTAAGGACCGTAGTATTAATCTTCTGATTTGGCCAAGTCAATAATCTTGTATGGTGACTTAAAGAAGAATTTACTTCAAAAATATTTTGCTAATTAGCAGCAGCTGTGATAGTTTGTCCAGAAAGCTGATACGAAATCCCTGATTCAGAGACGTAACAATAGGAGGGATCCTAACATTTATTACTGCAACATTCTGTAAAAAATAAAAAAATGCCTAAAATAAGTCAGTTCTTTAAGAATTAGGATTTTATTGAAGAACAATCAAATCAACATATGTGGGAACATTATGTTTGAAAGCCATAGAGACACACGAGGTGTAGAAAAATCATTTACATTCTTGTTTGGTATATCAACAATGGCGGTTACATGGAATACCATTTGAAGAAGAATAGTCCGTCATCAAGAGCGATAAAACTTTTGGCGCCAAGACCCCTTGATGTTAACAAAAACTTTTGTTGAGTTTCTTTACATTGAGAGAGGGCCTCATTCGATGAATTTGCCCCCAATGGCTTAGTTATGGCACTGCCCTGATTAGACATGTCAGGCCTTAATTACCAGCATGCTAATGAGAGTGGTCAAAGTCATTGGAAGAAATTGATGCTTTTAGAGTGGGTATTAGGTTCAGGTAAAAGTATGCATAAGATGTGAATTCAAAACATTTAGTTACTTTTTAAGTTCTTACAAAATGTTCTAAATAAATATTTTTTTGAACAGATTATGGGTTAATCAAATTGCATTAGACAGTTTGTTTACTACAAAGACTTTCTTGCTGTTTGCGACTGCATTAAGTTCAGCAAAGAATATCGACATGGATGAACTACAATAATCAGAACAAATACAAACTTACGATCAGCCATATGACAATGCAAAATATACAGCAAACTTAACAATCAAAACAAAACAAAACCATGCACCAAGAAAACAATGAAATCCTCATTCAGCCTAGGACATCCAAATTTTATAACGAAACTCATTAATAGTTATAAAAACATCCACAATACGCTAAATTCCAGCAATAGATTCTTTATACCATACTAGCGTTCCCGTCGTGCTTTGCTACACTCTTTCTTTCTTTTGAATAAGTGATAAGCGATGTGATACTTTTCACGAAGACGACTTGATTGATTTTAAAAATAAGTATTCAAAAACCTTATACATGAAAAAATACATACATATGTGCCAACTTTCATGGTGATCGGTCAAACGGTGTCCGAGTCCATTGCCGTCAAACTAAATTTGTCTTCCATTTTTAGATATACGTGTATATATCCTGTCATTTTTCACACCACAGCATCACAACCACCTGGTTATTAACACTAGTTATTGGAAACACTAAGAAAAGGACATTCTTTGCGCTCTTTGTAATAAACAATATATACGGATGCTGTAGACATGATTATATTAATTAAACTACTTGCTTTGAACACAACAGTATTTAGTATTAAGTTTATTGCCAAATGGCATATGATTTTGTAAGAAGCGCCATCTAGATGCGGCTAGCGTCACAATTAGAGGGACTTCTTCTACAATGAAGGATTTTTTTTCTTTTGCGTTGCAAGAACTTTGTGAAAATGAAAATCGAGAGAAATTTGTTGCGTATTTCTTTTACTCTTAAAAAGCTTTTTGTTTTTCTCTGTGCAGCTGTTTGTTATTATTATTTTTATGTATAGAAGGGCCAGTTAACTTATATGGGAGGTGGATAGCTTTTGAATAAAGCTTATTTATCCCATTGAAATGGGTGTCATACAAAACAATAAGAACCTTTTTTTTTTTTTTAAATTATTGTGGTAAATCTATCATATTTATAGTAGAGGAAATGAATAAGTAGAATAATAAAAGGTAGTAATGTTAAATGAGTGTATGTATTCAAGGACTGGCTAGAGGTTAACAAAGCATCCGATTGATGATGTCCGGATAATCGAAATTCAATTTCATGAAAATCGTTTGTAACGATTTCTTAATTAAATTTTGTCAGAAGTGAAATGAAGGGGAAATGAGTGTTGAAGAAAGTATTCAAGAAATTCATAATTGCACACCCAGTAACATCATGGCCATCGTAAGTATAAGAGAATAGACGTATATTAAAAGAGAAAATCCAATGGGTACAAAATCAGCTGTTTTAATCAATACAAAAACCTCAGTAGAATTTCATTATTTGAATGTAGAAACTTCTTCTAAGCATTTAGAATTACAATGATTATTTTTTTGTACAAAATTCTTAAATTAATTTAATCAAAATATATCAATTTATTTTTTTAAATTTTAATTTTACGGAAAATAACTGCAATATATTTTAATTTATCTTAAGTTTAATTTTAATATAATTTTCATTATCAAACTGTTAAAGCACAGTTGATGATATTCAGTATTTGTGTTTTTCCATTTTTCTGTTGTTCTTTGCATGGCTCTCTTAAGTTCTTATCACAAAGTTCTCTTTGAATATTTTCGCAGAGTGTGCTTTTCTCTTTTTTATTGTACTTGCTTTGGAGCTTTTTGCAATGCTTTGATTGATTCAATGTCAGCAATTCAGTTATCACGCTCTTTCGCATCCTTATAGCCAACACAAATCATGGCAAGCGCACAAAACGGTGAAAGCAAAATAGCAGCAGGAAGTGATTTGCAGCAACACTGTCAAGTCAGTTAGTTAGTTGACTGGTTACGCGTTTGCCGGAAGGTACACAAATAACACGGCCAAACAATCAACCGAGAAATCAACCATTCATTGGATTTGCAACTCAGAGAGTAATGTCTCTTTTGTTTTTGAAAAATTAATCAAAGAATCTTAGTGTGACAGTCAGTTTCAGTGCGTGCATGTGTGTTTGTGTGTACGTGTATCTCTGAGTCTTTGTGTGTATTTGTGTTAAGTTAACTTTTCCAATTGTTGAATTGTTATTTTGATTAGAAAATCCCAAATGCATTTAATTTGTAAAGAAAATCTTATGTGAAATTTAAAAATTAAATTTTAATATCAATGGAAATGAAAATTTGAATTCCAAATAAATAATTTCTTTAAAAAACTCATAATGCAATTGAAATTAAAGATTGATTCGTGTCAAAATATTATTATAATGACCAAAGCAACTAAACAAAAAGTGATAAATAATAACACAGGCCTTCTAAAATTCTTTGAATGTTTTCATATAGAATCTATAAATCTATAAACTTCTAAATTCAAAATATAACCTTCGTTTTGGTGCATCGCTTCACTATTATTTTTTTTTTTTTTATTTACGATTGATAAGTGGAAATCGGTCACAGTTTAATCTTATAACAATAATATCATGACGATGCATTTTATTTGTTTCCATTCATGAACTTTAACTTCATCACAGCGTCATCGAATTATTCAACAATAATCTCTTATTATATTGAAGTCCCAACGGTTGGGCTACCTTCTTCCATTCTTTGATGTCTTTATTTTCTATTTTTTCAAAAAACATCATGGTATTTCCATGCAACTGCAAGCAGTGAAGTAATGCTTTGATAAACAGAAAAAGGATACAAAATACTATTGCTTATTAGAGGCACTATTTGCATCGGAACTTCTTGAGTGATACCAAAACCTATTAGTGTTATATTTATTAATTTATTTAATTCATGAGAAATTATTGGTAAAAAGTTAAATAAAAATATTGAAACTAATTAAAGAAAAATAAAATACCTCTGTCTCTGACCCGTTGGGGGAAATTTATTTCTTAAATATCTAGCTATTTAATGGCTCACAGCCATTTGTGGTCAGAGACAGACATTAGATGCCTTATCCAAAATTGTTTTGTGGGCGAAGTTTCAGGAGAAAGGATGTGGTACATTATATTTTAAATATCACATAATACACGAAATGGAACATGTGAGGCAAAAGAACAAAATTCCAAGTGATACGACTAACTAAGTTGACTCAAAATCACCGACGAAACAACAATACCAGTAATAAGTTTATGAAGAAAGCTTATTCCTAAAGAAACTCGGCGATTACTCATCGAAGAAAGATCTGTAAAAAGAAGCCTGCCTAAATTTAAAGCACGAAGTGCAAAAAGAAGGAATTGCTTCTGTACTGACTCAATACGGTCTTGATGTATTTTGTATTGAGGGCTCCAGACGCACGAACAGTATTCGAGTCCTGGGCGGACTTCAGAGATAAACAGAAACTTAGTAATGTAGGGATCATTAAATTATGTAGACCATCTTTTAATAAAACACAAATACTTTTAGCTTTATTTTCTTAACCTTACATACATCAAATGCATTAATATTACTTTTACAATTGACTAAGAAAATATCATATTTGTCCAATTTTCAAATGTAAATCAAAAAATAAGTTGTGACGTGTTGTAGTGAAGCGAAGATCATACATATTTGCAAAGTTTGGAGGTTCCAATCTAAAGATTCTTTATAAAAATATTCAAAAAGCTTTTTCATTGCAGTCCTGTCTAATAAATTAAAATAATAATTATGATAAATATACTTTTGTGGTATTATTAAAAATTTTGTAAATTTATTGTACTTGAAAGATTTAATTTTTCAAAAAGAAATAACTGGCAAGAATTTAAGAAACACAATACATCAAAAAATTAGGTTACAATGAGCAAGACATGTATACTATTGTATTTTACATCTCTATTGACAATTTAACAACATTAAATCTAAAATATATATACTAAACTTAATACAAAATGTTAACGAGTAAAACTAGCTGCTAGGGCCTTCGACTCGCTATTAATAACATCTCTGGCCTAAATTTGTTTGTTGAAATTAGTAAAGTAGTTATACATTTTGGAGATATCTGGGTGATGATGGCATTTTGAAGAGTTGGGATGAGTTTAGGGAACCAAAGAGGGGAGCTCTTATGCTCCCCAAGTGTTGACAGTAGTCCAGAAGATGGCCACAGTGATACTGTCTACATAGAACGGTCTGATACGTTAAGAACGAGTTGATGGGTATCCCATGTTGATAAATAACTATTGCTATATTCATATACCATTCTCACATATTGCATATGATTTTCTTGTACAATAATTTAAATATTAGTTCACCATAACAAAATTCTCGTAGAAGATAAGGAACAATCTGGACAATTTTGGACTTTTTTGAATTATGAAAAATAAAAAATATTCAAATTTTTCTTAAAGGTTAGTTTAGGTTAGGTAAAGAAATTGTCAAAAAGTAATTCAAGTGTGTTGAAATATTTTGAAAATAATCCATTTTAATTAGTTCAAATGGGTTGCACCAAATTTTGTTTTCTTCGAAACCACTTCATTCGGCGTACTAATTTGAAAATATCTAATTGCCAAAAAGCAAACTAATTAACGAAGAATGGTGGCGCACACTAAAACAATTTTACTACAACTTGATTTCCCTTGACAAGAAAAAACCAGAAACTTTTCAAAATCATTATAAACACTTGTTGCACTTCAAAGTCTTACATTTCCGAAAATAATTTAGCAAGCAATTACGAGGCCATCATCATCATCATTGGGGGTAACAGCAGCAACATTGAAAGCCAACAAAGTTATGTTATGTCAAGGTTATAATCTTTGTATATGTTTCCAATTCTGTGTGTTTGTGTGTATCTGTGTGAAGTATTAAATTTATTTGAACCTGTTGCTGCAGAAACTCATCACCACATAGTATACTATTCTTACTTCTGACATAGTCAGACGCAGGCAGTGTATAGTTTGACTATGACTTTGGTTGGGTGAATGAAGCCAAATGCTTGCTAATTGCAAATATTTGTGCAATAATTCTGTTTACAGAGCGTAGGTAGTAACAATTAAGCGTACTAACCATAGCATATAACAATGATGGTGATAAAGACAAGTTTACATATAAGGAATGTTGACGAAAGTAACTAAAATTAAATTGAATGTATTCAAATTACAATTACGTAATCAGAAATGGGTTAAGTAAATAGAGAAATATTGTAAGAAACTGTGGGAACTGTGTAGTGGGATATGAATACCTATACGGTATGTGCTGCAAAGAATCTAAGATATACATTACCTATTTTCATAACACACATTCTACTATGGTATAATAAAAAAAATTACCGTCTGTGCGCCCTGTTGTATGCTACAAATTGTATTACATACCACAAAGAAAACAAATGACAACCGACTGGAGAAAAATAAAAATAAGATTATTACTTCACAGTGCTCACACCTTTTGTTTACCTTGCTACATTAATATCACCATCTCTCAGCTTCCGTTCCCTTTTCCTTGAAATGCACCAACTTACAGATATTACTATTGAACACCTTTAAACATCGTTATCATTGTTTTAATAAACATCATTTTTATTATTAACTTGGCGCCCGCGTTGACCCAAACACGACCCAGTATTGTCGACCATGATAACGACCATTTGACCCTCTTTATATAGACGAGTCGAGTTCAGTTGAGTTGAGTTGAGGCAACCCTTTTCTTGTGGTGTTTGGTGTTGTGTTTTCCGGGATGACAATTCTCCATAAACGTTTTGAATAAACTACAATACGTTTGTTCTTTTTTGTTGGGTTGAAAAATAAAAAATAGCAGTCAGACAGTTGAAAAAATGCAAAATGGAGAACCGCCTGAAGACGCGGCTTGATGGCAACACTTAAGTTACAAATAAGCCCAAGTTTATACATTTTTTTGGCAGCCTTTTTTATTTGTCTTCTCGTTAAGTCAACGCATAAACAGTAATTTGCTTTTGTTTAGCCATTTTTTCTAAATAAAAAACAAAAGCAGAACAGTTGATGATGATGGTGAGTTATGCGCGTCATTTCATGTTTTCCAGTGTAGTGGACAAAGGGCTAAAGCGACTGGTTTCGGAAGGTAGTAAGGGACCTAGAAAAGGATATCATTGTTTACACAAATGAGTGTGCTAGTTTTGGTTTTTTATAAAGTATATATTAGGAACTCTTAAGAGTGGAGTGCTTTAACTACTCACGAAAACACACAATTGCCCATGGACATGCATTAAAGTAAATATTTTGTAATCAGCCTTTAGGCAATACTCATGGGGCATATACCATAGTGGTATGTAATATGAACGATAAGGAAGGGTGTGTGTAGGTGTGTATGAACATATTTCCGAATTAATTTACCAAATTAAAGCCGGCATGCTTATTCAAGTCAATGAGCTAAGCAATTTATCTGATGAAACTCACTCATAGAAACAGACACATAAGCAGAGACGAAGACCACATGCTGAGAGGGCACTATGCCTAAAAGTATTAATTAGTATTGCGCAAGGATAGCCTCAAATTTAACCTAAACAACAAAGCAAAGCATTTATAACTATGTATCTATCATCATAAGGAAATTAACAAAGACAATGACGGAACAAAAACAAAACAAACTTATAAAAATACCAAAAAACCAGAAAGAAAGAACGAAAGTAAAGTTTTATTAGTAATCATAATAATAATTACAATAATAGTGGAAATATTCAACTGAAATACATTCAGATTCCCCACAGATTCACCTATACTCGTAGACTTCTATAGAGAGAATAAAGATTTTACCTGTATGATGGAAGATGAAGTTCATAACTTTTGTAAAGAGAGAGAGAGAAATATAGTGAAACCTTCGTGACACAAACAATAAATTCAACAAAGCAAGAATTTTACCACTGGCAACATTGTCTCCAATAACAACAACAGCAACAAAAACTATATTCAACAACAACAAGAAAAATCACCTGCTAGAACGCATATACGAGATGTGTCTTAAAAGTATCCGACTTATGTTCATAACTCCACGCTGGCATTATTATTCTTTATCTGGCTTCAAAGCAATCCTAACTGAACAGCATGTTTCGGCAGCATCGGTGCTTCCACATTCTGAAACAGTTCTGGAAGTCAGTTTGCCGAAAGGGCTTTAGTTCACATGACTTTATGTCAATGCAAACAAAGTAACTCGTTGAGTTGGTAAGTGCGGCAGGTGATGAGCAACCCACCCCACCCATCCATCACTCCGGCAGTTCGAAAACTTTTGGGACATCACTCGTTAATTCACTTCTCATGAGTTGAGTGATAAACTCACACACCCTGAAGCCAAACAAATCTACAATACATTCATTCTCAGTCGTAGATACGGGAGAGAGATATCACACCATAGCAGTTATACAATATACATTCATACTCATATTTGTGTATGTGAGTGTTTCTTTATTTGTGTGGCTTTTCATAAAAGAAACTTTAGAATGTTTATATTTTCTACGTTTAGTTCTTCCTGCTCTACAATGGGTAAAAAGACAAACAATTTTATTCAAAAACAAGTTAGTATGCAGTAGTAGGATAGGCTCAACTGTGGGATATTATATTTATTCCTTTTAAACTCCTAGTTTGGAGCACAAGGCTTCTCCATCGCACACGATTCTGGGCTGTTATTTTAGCGCCAGCCCATGTGGTGTTGACATCAGCTATTTCCCGCAAGGTTGATCTTCTCCAGGTGTTCTTTGGTCGGCCGCGGCTTCTGCTTCCTTGCGGGTTCCATTAGCGTCTAACCAATCTAGCACCACTTCCTACGCTTAATCTGTTTCAGTATAGGCTCTTCATTTGTTAGACGCCATAGTGCTTCGTTTGAAATAGTGTCAGGCCACAATATTCTGCATATGATCCTCAAACACTTGTTTCCGAAAGCTTGAAGTCTCTGCGTGGTGGAGTTCGAGACCAGCCATGTTTCGCTTCCGTATAGTACCGTTAATTTCACGCATGCGGAGAATATTCGCAATTTCGTGCGTCTGGAGCAACTGTGGGATATTATATATCCACAATTATTTCCAAAATAAAAAATGGGAAAATACATATGATAAAATATACCTTTAAATTAGCTTGTTGGTTAGTTTTCCCAAAGTATTTGAAACATTTTTTGAGAAGAACGTTCGCTGTTCTAGACAATCTTGCCATTATACCGAAAAATTAGTTTAAATTCCGAAGATATCAAGTTTGGTACAAGCAAAATAATAGAAGCTTTTGAGAATAAAAAATATTTTCTCTGACATTCGACAAACATTCTACAGAGTTTGGTATAACGGCATATTATACAAAATTGAAAACTTCTTCTTGTGTCATACTTATTTTCTGTTGCTACAGTCTTATCTTAGTAACCATCATTTTTATATTGTATATCATCAATGTTGGTGTAGCGCAAGAGAGTATACTACTCTATACTATTCAGCCGATATGCTTGTCATGGATTGTACTCGTAGCTACGCAGCTCAAGCTTTCTCTTTTGTATAAAGAATTTGAAGCAATTAGCTTGATATCTGTAAGATATAAAAAAATTATATATATTAAAAACAAAAATGATATCACTTACAAAAACTTTTGTTGCGATCTAACAAGGAAATTTTAAAGGCAATTGTTTTCAATTGTTTTTATCTATTCAATATTGTGTTTTGATACAATAAATCTCAGCTTTGTTTTCTATCATTGCCCACAATTTTCAGCAATCAAATGTTTGCTCTTGTTTCTTTGAATTTATTTTTTTGTGTTTGAAATTTAAAGAATTTTACATGCTGCATGACAACTTTTTGAAGTAAACATCTTGTGTGCCTTGAGGTTTTATTGTTCGAGTTCTTATTATATTATATTTATTATGGTTGCTTACAAACGCCAACTGTATAGATAGGGCCAGACATAACGAAAATTGTCCATTTGTGGTATTTTAACATTTTTATGGGGTAATGTTGGTGTCCGCCGCCTACCACCAGAAAACAGATTCAATTCGGTGGCTATGATTTTCTACCAGAAAATATAATAACAATAATATGATTACATTGCCACAAACAACCACCACATACCACATAACTCAGGCATACATTGTATGTATGTTTATAATACATACATAAGTAGGTCTTAGATGGAGCTCTCTCCTCTACTTACTTACTTTCGAGTATTTTCAGGCAATTTGTTTTAATTTGAACCATTTTAAAAAAGTGTTTGCGATTAACATCGGCAACATTATCACAACATCCTGTCTGTGTCTAGATAAATGATTATGTTTCTGTAGAAGTTTGTACTAGTATGTCCCTATAGTATATGTGTATATGCATGCATGAGTTTCAGTATACGAGATACATGAGAGTTTCTGAATACTGATTGTAGCAATATTCTAAAATCATCATACAATGATTAAATTACATACCCCCGTTCTTTCCCTAGTATTTCGTAATTGCTTGTATCGAGTTTTATTAGTTCGATTTTGTTTTTGATTCTCATCATCTTTAAATGCAATTATCGTAAAATTTTGCAAATTAAATTGAAATTAAAATATATAATTTTAGTTTTAATGTTATTATCAATGGGAGATCCTTCAAGTTATACGAAAGTAAATTCATTTAAGTGGATATAACTACTGGAATTTAAATTGTAAAGTGTTCCATAGAATGTTTGATAGCAACAGTCATAACAGTTTATTGAATGAGACTTAAATTGTAAGTTAAGATATGAGAATCATTGATCCTAGTGAAATATCTGAGATAAGGTTTGCTTAGTTTATTTATATAACAAGCTGCAACGACGTCTCAAATCCAAAAAAAAGTAATACCTCCTCCTGCATATAGAATTCTAGTGCCATTCAAACAATTAAAACATAAATCGAATTTATCTTTAGTTCATGATTTTTCTAATAAGGAGAGGAAAACACAAATTGTTCTATGGGGATGTTTATTTGGAAATCTTAAATTGATTGTATTGATTGTAAATTAAGAAATTTAGCTTTAATATAAAAACTGTTACAAAGTTGTTACAAATCAGAAGTCTTGGCATATTTTTAATTTATTAAACATCCGTTTTTATACTCAGAATTCAATACAAAGGTACTGACAGCAAATAATCAACAAATGGAAATAGTTCCAGGCAGAATGAATGCCAATAAAAAGTATTTACTTATTAGCTTGGCCCTGCCATTCGTTGCGGTGGTATCCCGATTGATTAAGTGGATTGAAATACTTAGGTAATTGATGGCTTCATTTGCTTCCACAACAGTGTTGACGGATTTGTGTATTTTCAGCCTCACTTTGAATATAAGCATTCTGTATAATTGACAGAATAAAATTGTTAAGTTCCGCAATGTCGTTCACTCAGCCAATTGTAATTCTTAAGATTGGTTTCATTATTTGAAAAAACTTTGCAATCAATTCTTCTTTTGACATCACCAAATTGTAGAAAGTAATGAGGCAATGAAATTTTTCCTAGAGGCAGATGAAACACTACCTTACCATTCTCACCTGTTTGCGCCATTCTTTGTGTTTACGTTCATTCTGTGATTCTCGTATTTCCTTAGTTTCATTAGCAGATACCCGTCGATTCTGCAAGTACGTTTATTGTTCTGTTAGGCATTATTGCTATGAACTATGATCGATCAAGAAAACCACAAAAAATGGCGCAGCTCAAGTACAATAATATTATGTTGAAAAATCTAATAAATTGTGAATACATTCAAATGATATAATTCATATTCTCTCACTGAGAATTAATTAGTTAATTCCTGAGACTGCACTATGTGCATAGATTTGTTTGGAATTTATCCAATGGAATCTGAATTGCCACTTTCACATCCCGAAATCCTGGGACTTACAAGAGCCCCGAAAATTGGCAACCCTAATATGTACATATTATTTAACAACCAAATGCACATAAGATTCAAGGTGCTGGAATATCAGATTCCATCGGTCTGAAGGCATTTAAAGGCATATAGTGCAGCTTCCTTTTGATATAAATTGTTATTTTCACATCCCGAAATCCCGGGAATAATATTAATGTGATTTTCTTCTTTTTTGCGGTTAGGGAGGTCGAAAATGCCTTCGCATCTTCAGAGGTGCCGTCGCACCACCGGTATGTAGTGATGCCAATAAAAAAATACCCCCCTTGTAGGATATGTGTCCACCCTGGAACTGCTTTCGCAATACTCAAGGTGGTATCTTCTTCTGACTTCATATGTCATCTGTAACACCTGCGTCCAGTTCCCGCTTTTTGGATCGTAAAATCTTTTCAATGTAATGAGCTACTTGTGCCCAGTTTTGTTTTCTTATCAGCATCTTGCCGACAATATTTGCTGCATTGGCCCACACTGCTTTCTAGCTCTTCACGCTCTTGTTGCCATCTGTTATATTTGAAGAAAGTGTGATTTGTATCATCGACTTCTGCGTCCCCAAAAATACAATGTGCATTTACTGCTTTTCCTACTCTATGCAGGTATTTTCGAAAGTAGCCGTGTCCCGATAGCAATTGTGTGATATAGAAATTTACGTCACCCCACTGTCTACTTAGATTCACTTTTGGGATTTGTTTAGCTGTCCATCTTCTTTACGTTTCTGCAGCCCATCGCTGCTGCCACAGCCGTATCGATTGCACTCTGACCGCTTGTAATCCCGGGAATAATTGCGAGACTTAGTTTTTCCTAATTTACACACACAAAATATTTTCAAAAACATATTTAATTATTCTTTTCAAAAATTCAATAGCATCAGTACATAGGGGTTGGCCATCTTTTGATCTGATTTTAGTTTGATAATTAAATTGTTAAAAGTTAATTTTTTTTAAACGAATATCACTTTGTTTGATAGAGTGAGACTTCCAATTAAATATGAAATTAAGACTGTATGACCTTGTTTGTATAAGTTTTATATTGCAAATTTGACTACAATTTAGTTACTACTTTTATGAAGTGATTATTATTTGAAGGAACACTGTATACACATCCCAAATACGTACTAGGTCAACTAAATATATTCAAAGCAATTCACAGGAAGTTTATACTTTTTCAAGGCAAAAAGCAGTATTAAAGCCAAACTCCACTCTTCGCATTGAGAGCAGTAATTTATTGAACTTGAATAAGCGTCAATTTTACACGTTTTAAGGGAATATTTTTATGCAAAATTAAATTGCAAATTTTATGGTTGGAAAAATTTACTGAAATATATTCCGGGATCTCGGTATCTCGGGTACATATATATTAAATCATGGATGTCTAATAGATATAACGATCATCAATAGTTGAGCACTCACTTGCAAGTAGAAACATTTGAGGTGAATGAATACTAGGCGATGAAACATCAAGCTTAAGTGTGAGGGATTATCAAATTACTTTACACCTCAACAAATGAAAAACATTGAGATATAAAAATAAGGAAGCCAATAAAATTGGTTAGATAAAAACAATAGAACTTTTTTCAGAGTTTTCATTTTGACAATTAAATAAATGGAACAGTGTTTCGTGTCTTTTCGTAAAATATATGTATATACGAATCACAAGAAATGTTTAAATATATAAGCTCTATTTTTTATTACACATATATTTTTATATAGTATTCTTCGCCAGCAAATCTCTTTATCATAGACATTTATTTTCATATGTATGGCCACGAAATGAATTAATTCAATTTATTTGGTGCCAAACTAAACTAAAAACAAACAAAAAATATGTAAATAAAGAAATATGCATTTAAATTGTATTTAAATCAAATCATTCAACAAAGAAAAATATAATAAAATGGAGAAAATGGTATGAAAAATAAATTAAAAAAAAAACAACCTGTAAATGTAACATCAAAACCAACAAATATATTTCACTAAATAAAAAGATCAATAATAAAATGTCAAATTCGCAAAACGCATCACGTGTGGCGTCGACATCGTCACCGCATTTGTGTCGTGCAGTGCCGGGCATAGCAACACAAGTGTCCCCTAAAACCGTGGCAACAACAGAAGATCCAATAACAACAATAACTAGGAGACCCACGGCAACACTAACAACTCGAATTGATGAAACAAATAAAATAACAACTACAACAACTGCTGCAGTATCTATGGATGCATCCATATATACTTCTAGTGACTTGCAACGACAACTTCATCAACAGCAGCAGCAACAGAATTTGCAAACTTGCAGTGCTGCTACCACATCCTGTCCTGACTCACCCATCCGGCGTGTATCCTCAAGCTTGAAAAATTCAGCATTGGATTTTGCGTCGCGTTTTTTTAACAAATGCAAAGCAGCAACATTCACTGTCGATGGTGCAACATACACTATAGGTGAGTTATTTTTTTGTTGATGAGTTTATGGGAGGTTTGGTAAATATTAGTCATAATCATCATCATCATCGGCATCATCACTAATATAATCGAAAAATTCAAAGGTCAACAAGTGTCTGAAAACATTTTGTTTCACAAGGCAACCGCTCACGAATCCTTTGCCACAAGTTGGACGCATGAAAATACCATATGTTTAGTATGCATTCGTATGTACTCGTAATATGTGGTCATTACATTTCGATTCTCATGCTATTGAAAGAAAATGTGAAAAATATTATGTATCTCGTGTCTTTGGCATTGCACACAAGGTCAATGTCGGCACCTAAACCTCTACTGACGTCGATCTTAATATCGGTCAGGTTCATTCGTCAATGCGCAGGAATTTTTTCTTTTTTGTTTTATCGATTTTATTACTTGCACTCGAATGTAGAACGAATGTCGCTGAAATTTGATGACTTGTCAAATTAAAGCAAAGGCTGTTCTGCCCCCCCTGCTCTGCACAGTAAAATTGATTACAACTGTCGGCCCAAAATCACGTACATTGTACGCAGTACATAGAGAGACAGACGCCTTCGAAGGTGCTGTCACACAATTAAATTTAATAAGCAAAAAGTTCAATTCAATACAAATGTGTTCTTTGTATATAAGAATGTATATATACGAGTACATCACATATATTTTATGTACGACGATATGTCAGTTTAGTGTAGAACATCCAATATAATCCGGTGTGGTATGGTTGTTTGCTATGTGTGATGATTGGTAGGTAGATAGCGTTGACAGGCTTGAAGTGATAGCACAGAGAAATGGCAACAATGTGAGATCGATAGAATGCCATTGAGGAAAACACAAGCAAAGTGACAGGAAAACGCCCTTTAGCTGATTTTTCTACTTCTTCGCCGTATTATTAGTATACAAGTATGTATGTGCTCGTGTGTCTTTTGATTCAGATTAAATAATACGAATTTCTTATGCTTAGTTTTTTGAAGTATTGAGACTTTGTGCATATGTACATCATTCAGACTCGAAAAACTCACATTGTGCACACACATTAGGGTGGTACAGAAGATAAATTCTGAATATATTTCAATATACACAGATACAATTCCAATTCAATTGGTTTACCCTACTACATCTATCTATCTATCTATTGCTGACAAGCTAAAGCTGTCCCGTGTGAGAAGTTCTTTACAGATTTTCATTGGCTTTGCGGATTTCTCACGACGTCTTCAATACACTGACTTTGCTTTCGTCGCTGTTGACGTTGATATATATAGTGTAGTATACATGAATACATATATTTATATTTTTTTTTGTAGACATAAAATTCTTCTTAAAAAATTTTTATTTAAATACAAAATCCAATATATTCATACATTTTATGCGGTTTTGTTAAATCGCTATATATATAAAATAAAATGTACATTAAAATTGGTTTATATCGTAGGAAAAAAAACATACTAAATACGAATGCATAAGAAAACACATACAGTGAGTCTGACTTGTACATGAAATGTTCCGTAGCATCGTGCAAGGTATGTTATGTGACACCAAAGGGGGTCAGGAAACAAACAACAAACAATCGGTACAGCAATTTCATAATTCTCAAGCGCATCATAATGCTCGTCTTGATGCACATTATCAAACTTGTGAACAAAATGCAGCTTAATCCCGTAAGGAACGTTTTATGTTCAACTGGGAAGCAATTTGTCAGGAATATGTGTTGGCAATACAGTTTTTGTGAGAATAGCTATGAACACTGAGTGCAGTTCATACTGGAGCACACGTTTCTTGTATGGGGACCACTTTTATTTTTAAACTTTATTTTAGCGGTAATTGAATTACACACTCTGTGAAAATTTTAATTGCTTACCTATGACGGTTCATGAAATAGAGCTCACTGACGGACGAATGGACGGACAGCGTAGGCTTTTTAATAAGGTCCCGTAGGCACCCTTGGGGTACGGAACACTAAAAAGAAATTCATAAAGATCTGTATGTGCCTAAAAACTATAAAAACTACAGCTTGCTTAAAGCCCAAGCCCAGCAGCTGAAATTGGATAGTTCTTTATAGGAAAACTAGCTTGCCCGGCACCCCTCTCTCCGAAAAAAACAAAAAAAAATTAAAATTGTTTATGTTACAATTCTGAGAGCGAACAAAATTTCTTGAAGGAATTGTCCAGTCTTTGTAGATAATGGACTTTGGCAATACTCTTGTACGTATAAGAAAAAAAAAACTATTTTTTAATTTTTAATGAATCCAAAAATAAAAGTATCCTATGACATTCGTATCATTCTACTGGTGAAAGAATTTTTAAAATCTGATAAGTAGTTTCGAAGATTACCCGTATCATCCAAACAAACATTACCTCCATATTATATCAGTACAGATGTAATAAATAAAGATACAAAAATTCGCAAAATAAATTTTATACGAGCCTAACAAATTTTAGCGAATTTTCTATCTTACGAAATATGAAAAAATACGTATATGTATGTATTTTAATAGTTGAAAGTATAATAAGTGTATCATAGTTTTTTATTTCAAATATTATGAATTTAATTGCCAACACGAATCGACTTGGGGCTGTTCTTTGGTTTACTTTTATACTGTTAATAACTTTTAATGAAACCTCATCAACCACTTTTTGAAAAATTTATTAAAGAATAAAAATAAGTACATATAAATATGAAAATCCAATTCAAATAGGATTAAAGAGATCGGCGGCAAATCAAAACTTGCTTATTCATGATATTTGCAATGAATTCAATGTAATTTAATTGCCTTTAATGGCAGTTTGTTAAGTACATTTATTTTATTTTTAATTATCATAATTACGAAATTGATTGCAAAATATGTTAATACATAGTTAATTGAAAGTACATTAGTATTTCTGAAAACCTTTTTTTATTTATTGAAATTATGCATAATTGCATACTTATGGGGACGATAAGCATGGGAACAGTTTTACTAGTTGATACATTTACATTAAGCTCTTGAAAACTTGCTTCAAAAGATGATTTCATTTACTGAAAGAGTATAATCTAATCTCTCTCCCTCTCTCTGTATAGATATGTATATACATATGTATAAAAATAAAATAAAATCATTCAGCCGTTAAATTAAATAGATCTCATGGTTATGATAGTCAATGTTCATTGTATTGTGGCAGTTTAAAAAGCACTTAATTTGCACAATTGTTTCGCGGCAATTACATTTTGCAAACAGTTTAACTAAGCCTTAATTGCGACAATACCAACACTAATGGTACGATATATTTTCTATCCATCGGCCACAATGGCGTACAATAACATGAAAGTGTGGCGAAAAAGCTTAAAATAATAAAATAAACACATTTAGACACATTTTACCAATCAAACTTACATACCGTATGGTGTTAGGAATATTATTATTAGAAGCATTATTAAACACTATGAAGAAACGAAATGATCCGGTATACAACTAATAAATAGCCAAATAATTTGGTTTTTAATGGGTGGTGATTTCAATGCTAAGCACACTTTTTTGGGAAACATAACCAACATATAAATTTTTTCATACAATATACGACACCTTTCACTTTATATAAATGGCGTTCAAATTCCGCACCAAAATATTGCTAAATACTTAGATGGATACCAAGCTGAAGTGGAAAGAACGCGTTCAGAAAAAAAGGAAGAACTTGAACTAAAATTTAGAAACACACGCTTTTGACTTACAAAAAAAAATGATTGGACTAATGGGATTCCAGCAAGATAATGCAAATACAAAGGTTTCAAAACAAGGTGCTTGAAATTGCAGTGGAACCAGATCTTGGCATCGAATTAGTCGCCACTACAATACATAGTTATGTAAAGTCTTATGTGGAATGGCTAAACTCCAAACTTCATACCACGCGTTTCAGTTTTTTTTGTCGTTATAGGCGCAGGCAGGGGCGGGCTTAGCCGTTGCGAGGCTCAGAGTGGAATTAGTTTTTGATGATACTTGACGGCAAATCCAAAGTTATTAATAAATAAATTTTGAGTTTTAAAATTGTTTATTAGAAATTAACAAAAATTAATAAACACAAAAATAACAAATTATTGCATTAATCATAAGGTATATTAACGTCTGACAAGAATCAGGGATTCAGAAATGTTGTTTGCTTCTTATCTAAGACTAAAATCATTAATAAAATCATAATAATGTAATAAATGATCTAAGTAATTTTCAGCTGAAATAATAGCAAGAGCTGAAAGTCGATCTTGTGTCATACATAGTATACCGCAGATACGTTTTATGAATTTTTAACCTGCAACAACTTCTTTTTGCATACGCAACTGTTACAGGTGTCGTGGTTATAATTCTCAGGACTACTTGATAGTGGAGTAAAATTCGGTCAAATATTTATATTTCGGCATGGAATGCGCGTGCCGTTCAAAATAAGAAACGTTAAACTTTATTGCTCAAAACGGAGTTGGCATTTGCCTACTCAATGAAACATGGTTAAAGCCTAGTGATCGCTTTTCTCTTCCAAACTACCTCATATATAGGTCTGACCGACACGACAACATGGGCGGAGGCGTCACTATTATTATTAAAAATTCTATCAAGCATAAGGAAATCCCAAGTATAAAAGCCCATCTTGTTGAAAACATTGGTTTACAAGTTGATATTGACGCAAGCACGTCATTTAAAATCTTCTTCGTATATTTTCCTGGGCAGTCTGCAAAATGTCTAAACAAAAATTGTAAAACAATACATGACCCCAAACATAAAAAGGAACAGTTTAGAAATTATCTCCTAAAGATCTCATGAATTGATGGAAACTTTATGTAAGGAGGCGACTTAAATTGTAGAAATTTTCAATGTTACTGTTGCAGGGCAAACTGTTTTGGTAACATATTGCAAGAACTTGCATCATTTGGCAGGTTTTCTATATTATATCCAAAAGAACCTACCTATTTACCAGGATTCTATAAATCAAAGCCGTCTACTTCAGACATAATATTAACCAACTACTTCAAACTACTTCTGCGCAAAGTCACACGTACAAAAATTACAAATTGTGCAAAACAAATTGTTAAAAATGATATTGAATCTTCCATACTTTTTCTCCACATCTTATCTACACAAAGTAGCGAATGCAAAACATGTTAAGGAACAAATATCCATTGCCAAAGAAATTGTATACCACAGCATTAATCTTACGCTAAAGCTAAACAATGTATTTTCTTCTTTTGTAAATAACTAAGGCATTTTATTTGTGGGATTAAATAAATAAAAAAAAAAAAAAATGATTTCGGCAACAAAATAATCTCATCGTTTCCTTGATATGCACGGTTAAAGATATTTAGTACTTCATACAATTCATGTCCATCAATATCAGATCTGTTGCGTACTGTTACAGATATTTGCAAGTTACTGCATCAAACCAAATATGCTGCCATGATGGTCAAGTGCCTTAAATATAGGTTGGCAAATTGAGCGCACATTGTCGACAGTAATAAGAGATTATTTTGAAAATATCTTCCGCAGATATACATATGTATATTTAAAAATGTATTCAAATACATAACCATTAGTACCTACTTTTTTTCTACTTGGGTTGTTGGGCAAGTACGCAAGGCCTCTGCAGGAGCGAGGCCCTGGGTGGTTGCCTTGCTCGCCACCACCAGGGTATAATTAAATGTATTCATTCTTATGAAGCAAACAATGCCATCGAGCCCTTCTCCAGTGAAAAGTTGAGCTACTTTGAACTTTCAACTTTTGACGATAAACAGCTGTTGAATGTTTTAGTGATGGCACCTAACACATGTTGTGAAGCTTGTGACATTGAAACGAGTGTAAAATGTTATTTAATGAGCATATTAATAGTGAAGCTTCAAGGTTAATCGATTCAAGTGGTTCGAAAACAAGGCTTAAAAGCAAAATTCCGCATAGAGTAAATAACACCTGTGCAATCACTCAGAGCACCAATAAAATAATTATATTAATTGAAAGCGTAATGCATACTGCTCTTTAGTACAAAAACATTTAAAACAAGGTACAAAGAACAAAGAAAAAAGTTCAACATTATTTCCATTGTATGTACAAAGCAACTAAGGAATTAAATAAAATGATTTGCAAGTAAGTATGATTGCGCTTTTCCATAAGGCAAAGCAAAGCGCATTGGTGCAAAAATATGAGCGAGTGAATGCATGCTAACATATGCTAACCACTGCTTAGAGTGGAAGAACGAATAGGTAGCCCATGGGGCTAGTAACTCATTCCAGGTAGCTACAAGCTACACATAACTTGACGTCCTGGTACCTGGTGCTTTACTCATAACAATTTGATATAAAATGCAAAATGCATATAGAAAAATCTAAATATGCATAATCCCTTAGCAATGGCATCGAAAGCTAAGTTTATCTTTTCTGCCAACTACAGTATTGTTTAACATTCATCTTTCTTCAGAAATGTTTTTAGTCAATATTTTTTGAACACAGAAGATCAAGCGCAGCCGGGTGCGTTGTCACTGTTGAAATAGTCATTTTTAAATTTGGCAACCAATCTTACAAATATAATAATATTACAAATATCGTTTCTTGTTTCCATAGCCTGAAAATTGATTGAAATTAAATATTTTATTTAAACTTATTACAGAATCTCATTAATCAGCAAATCATTGAAAAGATTAATATTTATCTTAACTTATTATGAGTTTAATTGCAATCGCTATAAATAAAATTGAGACTTAAGTACATTTACGTTATGTAAAACAAAAAGCTAGGGTGGGAGAGAGAGAGAGGGAGCTGTTGAGCAATTCAGGCATGAAAAAGTACAAGAAATTAGATAAATAAACGAACAGAATAATCACCAGTGAGGTGTCCTCAACCACATTTCAAAACAAGTATTGTATAACTTTGTATTTAAATGTGAAAATTAAAAGTAATGATTAGCAAAGGATATTGTGTGTTTGCTCCATATGTATGTACGAGTATATGTATTTAGTTTAGTTTATTTGTATCCATGCATAACGGGGTGAATGTAATGGGGCACGCTCTGTTGAGCTTACAGTTAATGAAGCAACCCGAATTGCCCAAAGTTCAGTTTGATTGTGTTGCTTTACATGTGTTGATTTTCATTTAAACAAAACATTGCATAAATGGCGTTAAATTCCTCTCAGTGTGGTATCATTAATCAACATGGCTTTAACGCCATATTGTATGGTATTCTTTTTATTGTGAATCGTTACGGTTTTATTGCTTGGTGGTGGTCGTTGCTGGAACATTAGCTACTGTGACTGTGACTGTGACTCTATTTCATTGAACTAAATACCATACAACTTTTCATTGACGCCATTGATTTATTTTAAGTATTTTTCTCGTTTCTAACACACATGAATAACTAACAAAGTGACAATGCCAATCCCTAGTTTGCACAACCTGTTGCCCATTGGGCATTTTAGTTGCTACATCACAATATTCCTTTTGTTATTTGTGGATCTCACTTTGTTTGCGTTTCTATGGCAGGCAACGTTTATTGATTTGTATAAATATTTGGCAAATGTTAAAAATTTATTCAACTGTAACCGTAAAACGAAAACCAAATTGTTAGTCAAACTTCAATTTATCTTTTCGTTTCATTCCATTCATTCTGTTGCTTGTTGCCTGCTTCCTGCTATGCTATATGATGTTTGTCTGTTTGTCAAGGCCGACAAAAAAACAGAAAAATCGATTTAACGCTTAAATTGATTTCCTCTGTTAAATGGTGAAATGAATGAACGAATGAGGAAATATATTATATTGGTATACGTGTGTATGTATGCTTTGGTTTATCAAAAGGATTCATGGTCTTTGGTTAATGCTCTTCGCTTTGTGAAATATTACAAAGAAAATCGAGCAGGGAAAGAAGAATGAATGAATGAATGAATGCATACCATTTGTGTTTCTGAATAATACGAGTAAGATATATATGATATTATTGTTTCATAGTATATGTATATGTGTTTGCTTTGGTTTATCAAAAGGATTCATGGTTTTTGCATTCCATTTGTGTTTCTGAATGGGTGGAATTGCACTTAACTTTTTTGCATATTCCCATGCAAATTGATCTATTGAGACTCCTTTTTTCTTTATCTAATAGAAAGGTAAACAGAATCATTAGCTTTCGATGAGTACAAATCATTTGAGCATGTAATAGTCTGACAAGCTTTATCATGGATAATTATTGTGATGATGAAGATAATGATGGTTTGGTGCTAACCTTGTAAAATTGTGTGTTTTACTTGAGGCAAAGTTGACGCACAAAATTTAAATTGAGCTCTTCAAGAACATACAAAATCACCTGTTCGTAAATCCAAGTAATCATAAGTATCCTGATAAAGCCTGCGGGTGAAACTAGTTGAAGCATTTTGAAAAACCCAATGTTTCCACTCAGCTATAAATAGATTATGGCAGCTTACAAAATTCAAATGAATCACACTCACATTTTGAGTATCGAGATTGAAATGATTGTGTGGCCCCTCCCATCATTCATTCACTTGTTTTACGAAACACCCAACAGTATTATAAGTTATTATTATATTGTGGCAAAAATGGATTTGGCTGTGTCAAAATGTTTTTGTGGTTTGCGGGCAAATTCCAAACCGAAGAGTGTCGTCAACAGCCGCCACGATGAACAGGTCGAATATGAACATGACAAAAACAGTTGAGTTTTGTGGTAGACTCTTTGGTTGGTTGCGTTTGTCAATATGCTACACCTGCCAGTGTTGTTGTTATTTTTGATTCATATTTTTGGGGTTGCTTGTTGTCGGTGAACATTTTTAATTTGCTACAAATTTAGCATTAATTTTTTAAAGGAAATTGAAATGTTCAGACATACGGAAGTCGAAAACTGAAAGTGAAATGTCATGCAGAGATTTTTAAAGGTCTGCCAAGATAGACAATTAGAAAAATTATTAAATACGTTCTGACTATTTGGATGGTATACAATAAGATCTGAATTCTGGTACTTTAGTGTTTATTGACATTTTATTAAACTAAAATTGAATTCTGTTCAGAATGTTTATTTGTGTTTAACAAAATTTGATACATGGTGGCATTAAAGTAAAATCGTAGCTCGCTTAAATGAGCTATAAACAGAGAATAACAGCGTAGGAAGTTCATAAAATGTATTTCTCTGTAATTCTTTTTTCGTTGCTTTTAAAGGCTATAAACATTTTTGTGTGCATTCAACGATGTGTAAAGGACATGAAATTTGGAACAAAATGAGCACATTATAAAAAATAAAAATAAAAATAAACATAAGAAAACAAAAACAGCACAAAGAAGAATTAAAATTAAATTGAGGAAAATCTTTTAACCTGATTTTATTCAAGACATGACTTTGTTCATTTGGTCGCAGAAAATGTAACGAACAGAAAAAGTGAAATGTGATAAAGCTAACTAGAGCAATTCGATGAAATTGAATAAGCTTCGATTGCTTAGAATTCAATGTTTGCGCCCAACTTCTCTTTTATATTCCCCAAATATTATTTTATCTTCCTCATCACCGAAGATACTTTATCTACAGCATTTTTTGTTTCTCTCTGAATTAGTTTCGTTTTTCTTCGTTTTTACATTGCACCTAAAAGCATTCACCGGAAATTGAAAGCATTTCAGTCCGGTGCCAAAAAGAATTGCTAAAAACGAAATGGACGAAAAGTGAAAGTAAAAGTAAAACCGAAAGTAAAAGTAGGGAAGAAATAAAAAGCAAACATAACAAAACAAAAAAAAAAACTTATCTTTATGCATCGACGATGCGAAAGCAGTTGATATCATAAGCACTACACTACATGAACATGTAGTTTTTGTATACCCTTCGCGAGTTAAAAAATGAATGGTTATATCGCTGTTTATAATTGTTTGCAACTCTTAGGAGAGAAACAGATTTACTATAGTAACCGACATGGTTTAGGAAATAGATAGCTTCTATATAGACATTACTATTATATGTATATATTCCCTCTTGTTCAGAGCTGAAGCTCTACAAATCTTGGTAAAGAGTAAACAATATCATAAGGTCCCAAGTACCATTAATATCCGCAATAAACGTTTCATATTTTGAACAGTTGTTAAAATACTTTAAGTAGAATCAAACGAGAGTTTTATTTTTTGAGATACCAATCGGGATCAACCTTCTAAGTAAGTTTCTTGGTTAAATAAGTGCAAATCATTATAGTGGGATGGAAGATATTCCAAGTGTGATTTAAAGCCTTTTTTATATCACCATGGTTTGAGGAGTTGCTCATAGGACATGAATAAATTATTGTCTTGTGATATGGAATAGCCTTCCCAGAAGCCACTATATGACTTCCCTTGTTTTGTCCGTCTAAAAGGCAGTAAAAGATTCGATGAAACTGAAGTTATTTTTGTAGTTTATAGATATAACATTTTATATTCTCACTACGTTGTTCATCTGTGTATGTTGAAAATTGAAACTACACGTAGTAGTACATTGAAAACAGAAAGCGGTAAATAAAAATTGAATATTTTGCACCCATTCAAAGGACGAATATGTTGTGTTGTTGATGATATTGCTGTGTAGCTACTATTTATTGAACGCTTCGCTTGTTTTTGAGTGTATCTTCATATTATCTAAAAAAAAAAATAATTTATAGTAACGAATTTAATTTGGAAAATTACTTTTGGGGCGAGAAATGGTTTTCATAAGTATAACTATTTACATTTTATCGTGGTATATTATTTTTTCTTATATTATTATTCATTTTTAGCTTTTCAGTGCGCTATTCCTCTTTGTTGGTTTATTTATTATACAATAAATTTTATTTAAGATCAATCACTAAATTTGCTGATGTTCGATAAATCTAGAGTGATATCGTTTAAGTCTTCTCACAGCACTGCTGTTGTCTAAGAGTATAAAAGCTAATATTGGAACTGTTATGTTTGATACTTTAGTAAGAAGCAAATAAAATAAAATATTTATTATATATTTCCTTACTTTGTGTAAACATTTCACAAATTATTTCATTCAAAATTTCTTAACTTATGGGAATTTTAGTATTTTTACTTGGGTAAATATTGTAATTGTAATTCACTTAAGATTCAGTTTATATTTATTATTAAAAGGATCACTTGCTGACATATGTACATAAATTTAATCATTTTGACTTAGATACTTGCATTGTTATCTTTTATTTAATCCTAGTCTGCAAAAAAAACTATGTACCACTAAAATTGAGGTAACAGGATTAAATGTTTACTTCTTATAAAAAGCCTATTCCATTGTTGAATCTACATGAATCGATTCACATTCTATAACAACTACTATCATTTTTCCTTCTGGTTGTTGTCCGATTCAATAGAATCATATTCAATTCAATTCGGTGTGAATGGCCTATTGAATTAAATCTAACTCGAAGTGATTCATATTTAAATTGATTCAAACTGGAAGTGATTAAAACTCGCGTTCTTTAAACTGAAGCGGTGCTGTGATGTACTCGTTCCTAATTTTTAACTACATTGATCGAGTCGGCTCGTTACTACTCGATGCAGCTCTCTAATTCAAATAAATATTGTTACAAATTACCAATTTGTCTGACAGTTTTTAAAATTACACAAACTAGAAATCTGCTGTCAGTTGGCGAGCGGCTACCAATTGGTCTGGCGTGAGGGTGATGCGGCTTGTGCAGAAATCTGTCGGAGGCAAGTGGCGACGTGGTGATCCAAGGGCGACTTGCAGCTCAACATAGGCTACGTCTAGATCATTGTGAACGTGACTTTTCCTAACATACCAAGGGCACCCAGTGATTGTGCCCAGTGCGTAGTTCTGTAATCTTTGCACTTTCAGTCGATGGGAGCTGGCTGCCGTTCCCCATATTTGAATCCCATATCTCCCCTTATTCTGCAGCGGCAGGCGGCTTCTACATAGTAGCCAATGAAGGCGACGCATTGTGCTTCTACAAGTCGCTACTGAGACTTGTACATCTTTTCGAAAAGTGAGCTGCCTATCCAGGATTAGACCCAGGTATTTGGCTTCAGATTTTTGCTCCTAGTTCCAAAATATGAGTGAAAGACTTAAAGTTTGAACTTTCCTGCTATAAACATAGGTACCACAATAGCGTAGTGTGTGAAGCGCCGGCTCGGCCGATGACACAAAACGACACAGAGTGTGATCAAGCCCTCCTCCATCAGGATTTTAAATTTTTGTTTGTTTTTTTCTTTTTAAACTTTGTAACTACAACCAAAACAACAAACATTGTTTTCTTTCAATCACATTCGACCATGTACGTAACATAAACGTGCATTAGCTGTTAAAACCAGCAATACTGATCTCCTCATTTCTTTATGGATTTTTTAAAAAAAATACTACAATATTCGCAGAGTGGGAGTTTGAACTCACTTCCTGCTGTTTTTTACAATATTATGAGCCGGCAAATACGAAGCTACTAATTAACAGTAGAATTAGAATAGAAAATATTTAAAGTTAACAGAGAAAGAGTCAATTATACGTTATTTAACAGCAAACAACATAATTCTCATTTTTAAATGGTTTATTTATATACATCTTATTTTGCAGCGTAAAATATAATAAGTACAACAGTTATATGAATCAAACTTCCATTAATTCATTTAGCAATCTAAGCCAACGTGTTTCACACCAAAGGCTCGTGAGTGTTAAGCACACTCACATATTTTTTTTTGTATTGAAAGTCATTAGGATTTTATCACATCATAACATATATCGTTTAAGGGTTTGCCCAATTGTTTTCAATCAGATGCAGCCAGCGAGTCATATAGCTAGTCAAGTTCAAAAGAACGGTTAATTGTATCCATTCTTATTCCGTTACTATAGAACTGAACATTCTGTGAAAATTGCCAAAAAAGATTTTTTTTAAATTTAAAATGGTTTAGCACTTAAATTTTACTGCAGATTAAATTCGTTATCCAATAGCCCGATAGAAGTGTGAGAGTTAATATTTGATATTCATTTCACTTTATTATGTATTGTTATACTCTTCACGCAGTTAGTAGTATGTATTATAAGTTTGTCAAGAAGTTTGTAACACACAGAAGAAGACGTCGGAGACCACATAAGGAATAAATATTCTTGATCAGCTCGATGAGACAAGAAGATTTAGTCATGACCGTCCGTATGTATGCAAACTAGTCCTTCAGTTTTTGAGCTATAGAGTTGAAAGTTTTCTTTTTACCATCCGTTGTACATTTGCGCCATCTACATATGGCTGCTATTGGTGTATTGAAATTAGTATGAATACTGACTCGATCAGTATCAAATAAATTATAGTTATAATGTTTCTGTGTGCGTGGCAACTTTGGCTTAGCCAAAGACAACCTTCTTTCTGGTTTCACACATAATTGATTTTTTTATTTTTCTTTCTTTTTCCTTTCAGGTAAGCATTTCTATTCCCTATGGATGTAAGTAATTTGAGATCAAATGGAATGTGTGAGAATTCAAGTGTAATAATTCTTTAATTTGAAATACAAAAACGTAATCAAATAAATATTGTTTGATGCATTGTCATTTAATTAAGAATGAAAAAGAAAAGTCTAAAACAGTCAAATTTCTCAATTTTCCAATTACGAACTTTGTGATATTGACAAGCAAAGATAAAGGAAAAATTGACGGAAATACAAATTAAAGTAAAAATACTTTAATAGTTTTTAGGAATATATTTTAGTCCTTATTTGTTCCATGTATCCAGGCTATTCAATTAATAATTTTAAAGTTCGATAAATGAAAAGTTGCAAAGAAGGAAAGTCAAAGAAGATAAGGTTGATGAGAAACGTATTGTAGATGTGAACAGATGACATTGCGTGGTGTATGTTACAATGGCAATCACCGATGACTCTTATTTTCCTGGAGCCACCAATACAGAAAATGTTTAACGAAAACAAAGACGAAATAAAGATAAATGAAAAGAAATAAAAAGAATGAAACATTATAAAGATAAGGAAAAAGGCAGACGCATGATTGCAGAATGCAAACACCCTTAAAGACCAAAGTAAAACAAATAAAGGGAGACTGAAAACAATAACACAGCAGGTGGTATTTTCCTTGCAATGTTTTCCACTACGATTTCTAGAGCACACAGGAAAAGCAGTACTTCATGTTGTCAGCAGTAGGAAGGTAAGTCTTAGGATGTGGAAACAAAAGTGTTTGCGAGGAACGAACAAGTAAAGCAGCATTTTTCATGTCGATTGATACAATGATTAAAGCTGCTCAATTTTTGTTTACCATTTTTTCGTTTCTCCACTAAGAGTTTTATATGTAAGAGTTTAATATGCTATGAATACACAAGTGAGTTAGTGATTGGATGTAAAGTTTATCTACAATTCCTTAAGATTTGAATGTTGATTCGAAAGTCCTATAAGAATTTTATTATTTTTAGGTTTCAATACATGAAATTCAGAACTTAACTTAAGTTATCACTGCCAGTGAACCTGTTGGGATAAAAAATAAAAAAGAAATATGGACAAAAGATGGAGAAAATTCAATTATAATAGAAGCAAAAAAACAAAAGGATAAACAAAAGCGCCAACATCCTTCACAAACTTGCGTTTAATCAAAATGAGGTTGGTCTGACCTTGGTGGTTTGTGTCTGTTTCCAGCTCAATGCTCAACGATGCATCCACATCCCCATCCGGCCTGCTCTGATTTAGTGAATACTCAAATACACAAACTCACAGCATTGTTTTAGTCAAAAGTTTCTATAGTCACACAACAAGACGCTCTCAGTTTATACCCCTTAAGTTGACTTTGACAAAGTTAAGTGAATACTAAAGGCACAATATCTTTGCATGTGTTTTGTATTGATAGTTGGCAATGAAACTTTTGTATAATTGTCATCATTCTCATGTTTGTCATCATCCGCAAGATGAAGAAGACTTTAATGAAAGGCGTCTCTAATAAAGTTTAAAAAATAAATAAAAAAAGTAATTTCATTGCTAAAAAAAAAAATACAAAAAAAATTTAAATGTATTAAAATTTGTAGAAGATTTTATTAAATTTTCTCAACACCCCCCAGCACTTCAATGCTCATTTAGCAAATGCTAAGTGCTGCCAATTGTGCGAAAATTGCGTTGCATACTTTTCAGAGCTCCCACTTTGCATAAACAATGAGTCACGCACAATTGCGCTTATACTAATGCGCTTTCTGTTGCTTAGCCCATCGCTGGGTTTCAACGGAAGTATCGTAACACTCAACTGTTTGTCTAAGTAGAATTTCCTGCTTAGTTCTAGCGAATTACATATACACATCTCTTGCCCAAGTACCATAACATCTGTGTGTGTGTGTAGAACAAAGCCATAGAGGATATGATTATTTGTTTTGGGCCATAATCGGCTATTCATTGTTTTAAAACGTTTCAGCTTACATTGTCTACCCTCTTTATATCCTTGCATATGTTTGCTTAGTTAATTCACACATATGGTTTTCTTTCATACTACGAGTATAGTAGACGATTTAATGTCTATGATATATCGCTTTATTATTGTGCTTGGTATTTGCATTTTGATTCAGAGAATTCTGTTGTATGTTAATTTTGTATAATGTCACATCTCTTAGTCTTTTTGAGCAAATTGTTTTATGCCAAAATATTATCTTTCAATTTAGATTACGCAAACGCAATGTAGGCTACAAATATCATAATAATAATTGAGTGAAAATTTAAATAAAGAATGATACTGTGAAATAACTAAAAAATTATAAATTAGACTTCGCATTAACTAAATGCTTCCATCTTTCACATGTCACTTCACAAACGCATGTTGCATGGAATGAGTATGGAAGATGACTTTTCTGATAACCCCAAGGATGTGCTGAGTGGAGCGTGATTTGTAGTTTATTTTCTCACTCAGTGAACTCACTCAGCCAGGCAACATATATGCCACAAGGGTCGGAGAGGTAAGCAAGGGAGATTGAGTGCACTTGACTATTTATGAGATCGTGTGGTATTTCATTCGCTTTACCATGCATGGAAGTGCATACATATATTGAACAGTTTTATCGGCACTTACCATTTAATGTCAGCATTTTTCATTTAGAGTTAAATACTTTGTTGCTGGAAGATCCTAGGGAAGATTTCAAGTCAATATATTCTATTCCGATAAACGAATCCTCATACTCACACACAGTTGAGAATAGTTAAGGTTAGGTTATGCAGGCCGATGCCGATTACTCGCGAATTCACCCAAAAGCCTTTGCGATGCCTAATAAAATGTGAAAGATTATTGGAATTGTGACGGGTAAGAGGTAATCCACTACTGTCCAACAGCCTGAGGAGTCTACAAAATGAGGCAGGTCCGCCAAAGTACATTTTGCGAAACTACTCAACTACTCGAAGAACGGTTTCCTACGAAACTGGATTCGTCTACTAAGAAGAGTAGGGCAATCACAGAGGATGCTCTCCTGTTCCTTCTCATCTTCACAGCTCTTGATGTGGAACATGCATCCTGTGTGCCATAAGCCATAATAACTGTCGTCAACTTCCGAATCCTTTTCTTGTTGAAGTGTAGGAGCTCAGAGGTTCTCTTCGATTGATAGCAAGGCCGGATTGTCCTTGCGACAGTGGAACCAGATTCATTTGCCAACTGCCTGCTAGATCTCTCTTTTTCAATTCTAGGCATGATAGGATATCCTGTCGGGGTCTGTGAATATCGGCTACTGCCTGAGATATAGACAGTGCCTAGCTTTTCTTAGCACACTCATCCGCCATCTCATTTCATTCGATGCCGGAGCTACCCGGCACTCAGATGAGTGTAATACAGTGTTGCCGAGCCTGGTTAAGAGTTTCTACCTTACTATGATCTTGAAGCTGTGGGCCGACAGAGCTTTGATAGTGACCTGGCTGACAAGATAAATCACCTTGCCTTGGGATCTCCCCAAAGCGTTAATTAACTTTGATGCCTGCCAGATCGCGTAGTTATGTGCCTAGAACACGCTACATCGGTCAGGTAGACGGTACGGGTACAGGTTATTATGTTTTAAATAAACAAACTCTATGATATATCCAAGGTTGTTCTCACACTTGATTTTCTTTGTAAAGAAGTAAGTAAGAACAAGTGTGTAAAATAGGTACAAAGAACATCAATGGGAAAGTAAAAATTGTTTAAAATTTTCCCTTTCAAATCAAGAGAAAAAAGCTTAATTAACGATAGAAAAGAAACGCTATATAAAAACAATAGATTAATTATTCCTTAACATTATTAAACTTTCAAGACTTTATTCAGTTTCTTTACTTTTTCAATGAATTTAAGAATAAAGTAAGAAAAACAAATTGATTTTTTTTTTGTTTCTTTTTTTATTTTAATTGTGATGAGAAAGTAGATAAGAAAACATTAAACAATGAGCACATTTGTCTATTCTTAAAAAATGAACAATGCAAGCTAAAAGTTTTCATTCTTCCTTCAACTTTTTTCTTTATCTTCTACAAGTACAAATATTGTACCCTATACTATTCTATGTTTGCCATGAATAGTAAACTTCATTTACTAGAGACATCGCTTAATAATGCATCTATGAATCAAAATAACCATAGTTTATTGTATAAAATTTCATCGCCATATCAATGTAATTACAATTCACTGGTGCCAGAAATCTCTTTCGATGGTTTTGAAATCTCTGACGTTTATAAATACGATTTGGTTAAATTGTCCCGTCTCTTATTTGAAGTTATAAAAAAGAAATAATATATCAACAACCGTAGCTTATTGTTTTCCTCGGTAATATGCATTTAAAGAACCCAGCATTTCAATTGTTTTAAGTATAAATTTGCATTTTAAATCACAATCAATTTTCTAGCACAACTACAGAGAAATTGAAATCAATCGCCATAAAAACCGTCTTCAATTTCTGACACATGACTGATTGTGAAGAGTCAGTTCTATGTAGACAAGTCCCTGAATTTAAAACATTATGCATCTCTTACTATATCCTTTCCACAAATTATATTTCATTGACAATTTTATGAAACACGAGACTAATGGCATAGTTTTTCTCTAATGAATACCATTCTACTCTCCAATGTATACCATAAACTGATTTATTTAATTTGTTTTATTAGTTTAGTATACAAATATATTGAACTATGTAATTATATTATTATGAGTCTATCTAAAGGACATTATTTTATTATTTCAATAGGGTAATAATATAAGTGAAGTGAACAAAAACGATAGCGAAACCGAGTATAATGTTTTTCATTTGCTCTTTTGCTTAAGTTTTATATAAAAAAACAAGCAGCTATGTTGCTTGTATTCCACTTTGCAACTACTGAACAATTGTGGATCGCAAGATACGGTTGGAAAATACTTAAAAAATACGAAGAGTCTGAAACACGCATTGCCTTGAAATGTAGAAAAAAATAGAACCAAGAGTGACAGGAGCTCTACAACGATTGGTATACCCACACAGAAACACATGCTACTCAATTGTTTTTTCTGTTGATAATAATCAACTTAAGTCATATAGAAACCAAAACCACATGTAGTTAAATTACTTCAATTGAAAATCCAATATAATATAGTCTCTTGTTTGTTTAGAATAAAAACGACAAATGTTGGCAGACACAGACCTCAAGAAACAGGTTGTTAAAGAATAAATATTTATAAATTGTTACAAAATGAATATGACAAACAAATCAAATTTTATTTGCCATAAAGAAATTACTGATTGCGGTCAAATGGAATGGACAGACAAAACAAATATTGTACGAGTATTGTACATAAATCGGTAGATACACAAATGACTAGAATGGAATGGGCATGAATGGTTAGTCAATGAACGGTATAAACATAATTGATTTCATATTACCATCTATTTAATTCCGGAAATTATTATGCTGCAGTAGCAATACCGTTTCGTATATCTTACAAACAAACAATTGAATTGTAAAGTTTAAGTTTTAACGTTGATAAACACATATGTTTGTATTTAGAAAAAAAAGAAAAAAGATTTCGAAGGAGAAGACATAAACAAGAATCAAGCAAAGTGTGTTAAAGTGAAAAGAAAGTTACATTTTTTATTGAATATAAAGAGTCTGGCAATGGTTGAAGGTACCCTTGAAAATAATATTGCCATCATCATCATCATTATCATGAGCATCAACAACACTATTGTCGTCGTCAGTGCACTCATCAGCAGCTTAAGCTAAACTGGGATCTTTATAAGGACTAGTTGGTAGTTGTTCACTAACTTTGTTTGGCAGCTAGTTTTGTTGTTCGTTCTGTATTTTCCTTTTTTTTTTGGCATACAAAGTTTTCGAACTTATTGAAACGTTTTAAGTGGAAGATTCTTTATTCAATCTAAACTGATAAAAAATTTACTTTGTATTCGAATCTGTTTAAATTTTCTGTTTAATTACTCTAATAATAATAATAACGGGCCCGATAGCACAGCGACCAGTAAGATCTATTGTACATGGCCCTATTTAATAGAAACCCTATATGTTTAGACTTTTGATGAATCTTAACATATCTTGGGGTTTGTTGTTCCACAATTTGTGTGGATTAACAACAGTGTCACCGAGGTGGTGAAGTCTATGTCTACCGAGTGCAGGACACTTGCAGAGTATATGCTCTGAACTTTCTTTATCCATTTCACAAAATCGGCATATGTCAGTGTCGGAAAGACCTAACTTATTTTGATGATACCTTAGGTTGCAGTGACCCGTGAAGTATCCAGTCAAAATGCGTAAGTCTACTCTACTGAGTGAGAGAAGCTTATTCGAGATACTCTTTGAAAGAGTGAGGAATTACTCTAAAAATATCTTTGAATTTAAAACCTTGTTTTTGTTGGTACTTACATTACCGTAACAGTAGTAATGAAAACGAATGAGTGTTCTATTAGTATTAGTATATCAGTGTAGCAGTAGGTAATGTATTTTCTAGAAATTAGTACGAATGGTATCAGTTTTAGTTTTCAGTCTAACAAGAAGTATTTGTATCAACGAGTAGTTGTTCAGTGAAGCCAATGTTTAAGCGAGTAGTTGTCCATGAAGTATTACAATCAGTAAGTAAGAGTATATAAAAAATGTAGAATGAATGGGTTCAGTTTTTTTTTGTTTTTATTTCAATTCAGTAACTTAAACTCATGCTTAAAATAATAATAGCAATGAAAATTGAAAAATAGTATAAGATACTTATTTAAATCTCTGTTATTAATTCGAGGCAATTTTACATCGGATTTCTGAAATTAAGTTTTTTGCTGTTGAAAATGCCCTCTCTGACGCAGCACTACTTGCCTAGCAGCTAACATTTTGAAACTTGTCTTGAAAATAAATTATTATTTATAAGGTCTTCATTACTACTCCACCATTGTAAGACATTAAATTCTGTGCTATAAAGAGTGTTCACATTTTTATATCGCAGTATTTCATCATTAATGCTATCGTAAACATTACTTCTTTGGTAATGTTGACAGTAGTCAGCATTACTTATATCTACTTCTGCTATAGGTGGAGTATTATTTTTTTCCATTGTGCTATTGGAGACAAAACCTTTCATAAATTCACGACAATCGTCAATTGTTTTCTTTTTTCAGTTTCAATAAATTGCGATATACATATGTATTATTTGTTAATGGAAATAAAAATAAAGCGGTTTTATGAAATTTTTAACAACGACATTCTAAGAGATTGGCCACATGTCTTTACACTTTTGTACTATGTGAAATTCACTAGCATCTGTACTACATTCCTTTCTTAAACGATTGATATGGAATGTAATTAACATTTCCATTGATATTTTAACCAAAAATCGGGGGTTTTTTTATATTGGAAGTAAAGCATCGAATGCCTGCACGGTCTACAACCGGATTGCTCGCTAAACACTCCCACCCCATGTCCTATCGTCCTCCCGAAACTGTCATTAGATATTACGTTGCAAGGAAGTTGGGAACATTGCTGCTCAAAAGTCAGTTGGTCCTAGTTTAGTAGGCCATCTATTGTGTTGTGTTGCTGTCGTACGTGGCTGATGGCTACTCGTCAGTATTCTACGATCATATATCGTCTAGCCTTCTCTAGATCCAGTCCCAGTTGGCCGGAGATGCTAACATGAACTGCAACGTACTTCCTGGCTCATGTGGATAGCCTACTGGAACAGCAAACCGAGCACATTGGAAAATTAAGTGCTCAGCGTCCTTCGGTTCGTCCAAAAGTCGGTGTGTTCTGACAGATTTGTGGCAATTGTTTTTGTGAAATGTAGCCGGGAGAGCAAATGTGTTTTGTGAGAGATTTATAACATACGTTTTTGCTATATCCATCGTTTCATTCCGTCAAAACGAGCAATACCCATAGTATTCGTTCAGAGAGATTGACGCACCCCATAGTTTTCGTTTAACTTTAGGAACAGTACCCATAGTATTCGTTTTGTGCGAGTAAGTTAAAAAATATTATGGGAAGGAGTCAATTTAAGACTAACAAATCACATGCTCTCTACTTAAGAGCATTAACGACTGCGACGACCGTTTGTTTTCAAACGTAGCTGCAGTACCGCTTATTTTCCTACGCTGCGCAACCGTTAACCAATGAGCGAAGTCAATGCCCTACAGCATTGAACAAAATTATATCCTTCCTAGTTACCTAACTTAATTTGTATAACAAGAACTAGTACTTTACTATATTGTATATTCGATTCTCATTGCATGAAGAATGCACAATACAGAAAGTATATAGAAGTAGTGGAGTGTATGCACTGAAGTGAATTATAGCGAATGGATTAATGCAGGTCTCTAGAACACAAGTACATGGAAACTTTATTACATACCCTATGGTATTATCATATTTTATAACTAGCTAAGCCCCCGACTTCGTACGCGTGGTTTTCGAAATATGTTTGTAATAGCGTGTATTTTGTTATCTTTTCCCTAATTATCAGGTCTTTAATGTTGCCCCGCAGCTAAAGAGGAAAACATTCGAAAATCAGCCAAAAAGTAGGCAACAGAATTAAATTTATGAATATCTTTTGATTTAGTAATATACATAATACACCAGTCAAAACCGCATTTCAGTAGGTTAAGCCGTTTCTGAGATTAGCTTGCACTGCCACGAAAAGGCCTACGATTATATATATATATAGACAATGCGATTAATGTAAGCCCAATACACACTAATCAAAGATCCAAGGGTATAAATATAATTTTCTCTTGTCACTAAATCGTTAATTTCACTTAACATTGAAATCAGAATGTCAGGAATTTTCTAATAACTGACAAAAAATATGGAAATTTCATTTATTGCAAAAGTTATTCAAGTCTTATTCTTTATGTTGTGTTTAACATTCTTAAATTTGGTCATTTTTTTATTCGTTGATTTTCCTTTTCAAATATTTTTACACAATCAATTTGCGAAAAGTAAGACTGAAATAGAAAAGCATTTTTCATTAGTTGACAAATAAAAATGGAAGAAAATAAATAAAATAAATAAATTTTCTATTCAAATTAAATCAAGCATAAGGGCGAGAGAGGAATTGAAACAATGTTCCACATGGAAAAAGTTATTTTGTTTGTCATATTTGAAAAGAGAAGAAAAATATTTAAATCACATGAAATGAAAATATGCAAAGCCTTTAAATTGAGTAATCCAATCGCATTAAGTTAACAACAACGTTTCGTATTAGTTTCAGTATCAAATTATGTATGGAACAATCCTTTTTTTGGTCCTTTTACATCTACGAATATATTTACTTAGTTTCTTTGAAACTTGTCTGCCTAAGAAATACCAGCAGTTCTATCGTTTTTAAAATCTTTCAATTCAACTTATTTGCTTAGGTCGATAAGCGCTTAACATATGCAACAAATAGGGAAAATCTAACATATCTTTAGGCTTTTATTTTAAAAAGTTTTATTGATTGTTTCCTTTCTGTCTTAAGGGAAACAATAATAAAATAGTTGTAGAAAGTAACCTTAATCTCTAATAATTCATGAATCAAATCAAATATACATACATACATACATACATGACTTTAATTTTGATCAGTTTTACTTCTGTGGACTTTAAATTATGACATATGGTGGGGTGATGAGTTAACTCTGACAACTATTTTTTTTATCTAAAAATTTAAAGTTTCTTCATCGCGTTAATTTTACTTATATTTTTTTCTTGGGTTGGTTATTATTGGGTCAATTGCGAATGGGTGGCATCCTTGTAATTTTTTTTACTTACAAACACGAAACATTAAACTAAATTCTATATATTAAACTTCTTCTTTTTCTTTAATCTATTCATATAATAAAATCGTAGACAGATACTGTTTGTCCACTGTGTTAACGTGAAAGCCACTCATTGGACTCAAAATCAAATAATTGAAAAATAACAAGCTTTATTCTGAGAAACATATAGCGTTTATTACATCAAAATCGACCTACAGAAACAAATATACGTATACGTATTAATTAAATTAAAACAATTCACAATATTTCTGGCTCTGCATAAAAAAACAAGATGTGGTACTGCTGCTTCTTGAATTTTGTCTTGTTGTTATTGTTGTATTTTTCTCCCTCATCTTAATACAATATATATAATTCGAGTGTACGGATTTATAAGAATCTTCATCTCCTAAACGGCTGGACCAACCTTGATGAGAGCGAGTCAAGAGAGAGATAGTGAGTTTCGTTGTTTTTGCTTTGCTGATCCTTGAATTTCGTATTGTTAAATATTTTTCTGCTGATTTAATAATAACTGAGTACGAACAGGAGTACATATTAGGCTTTTCGTTCTTTTCTTTCTGTAAATGTTTGTAGTCGCCAAAAGATAATCGCCTTTTATCATAGAAGGCAGGACAACGTCTGCCAGGTCAATAATGAGGTTTATTCACATAAAGAAACATGTTTTAGTGGAAGCTTCTTTATTCGAATCACAGTTTATTGATTACCGAATCATTCGGCTAATCATCACTCAAATCTCTGATACCTTTGTTAGTAGTTAGCCAAATTTCGTTCCTAATTTTTCTATTGTTTAATGGTACCTTTTAAAAGATTAAATTATGAATACCTAAAGTGTAGTAAGTTTGAGCATGTCATCATCATAGCATAGTTTGAAAATTCTATTTTTGTATCAGCTAAACAATGTTTAATGTTGTCGAAAGTTAAAAGAGTCAACTTTAAATTTATTCCCAGACTTAGTTAAAACTTTTGCCATTCTCACATTACCAGAGTGTATTAGTATGTATATGTATGTGCTTGATGTTAAAATAGAAATGCAAAGTTTGGTCCTAACAAAGGTTGTAAGCACTTTACATGAGATGACGTTATTGATATTAATTTTAAATTAAATTTTGTATGATGGTCGGATTATGAGGGCTGTTACAAATAATCGGCATGTAAAAAAAGAAGACCATTTATAAAACGTAACATAATTTCAAGAATTATGGTATTATGATAGTGACACAGATAATCGGACGTACGTGCCATGCTCATTCTAATTCTTCTTAAGAATTTGCCAGAAACACAAATAGATTTGATAATAATTATGAAATAGTAAATTTATATTTGATAAGATCACTAACAATCTTACTAGAGAACCCGGCGTGCTTTGCTACGTTCCCGACTTGATGTTATTGTGTTCAAATCTATTCTTCTCTTAGAAACAGTATACGTATAGTATATCGTTATAGGCTCAACGGTGTCGAAGATGATCTCAGCAGCTCCAAAGTGCATAGCATAAAAACCTTCTCCATCAAAAAATACATCTATGTGCCAACTTTCATGTTGATAGACCAAACGGTGTCGGAGTTTATCGGTCTCATATTTATATGCGGACAATTTTTATATAGAACTAGCAGACCCGGCTACGCGTTGCTTGGGTCAGTTATATTGCGTTGAATGAATATTATTCTAAACAATTTTTTGGTTTTTTTTTTTTATCATTGGCTTGGTAATAATTTAATGCATTAATTTGCCTAATTGATTTACTATAGAAATCGAAAAATTGGCACCATCTATTGGTTCTTGCCCAACCTAGATAACGTAAATATTGAAGCGCTGGTGCATAAACTAACTTACAGGGCAATCTATTAAAAATTTAAAAAACATACAAAAAAACACTTAATTTGAAATTAAAAAATATTGAGCTCATAAATCGAGATGAGTCCTTTGCTATCTTTCAAGTTGGATCAAATTACGTCACTATAAAAAATGTCATCACGATCGTTTCAGTAGTTTCGGAGCCCATAACTGACAAACTATGTGACACGAAATATATATATATATATATATATACATATAGATAGAGCAATTAGCCAGGCGTCGCACGGTCAGCCGAATCTTTCCTTGAATTTGTGTGAAACAAATCCTCTTCAATACGATTATAAAGAAAAAGAAGATTGATATATAAAAGATATTTTACAAAGAGGACTTGTTTGAGTTTTAAACATGTCTCTAAGCTTTACTTATATGCAAAATTTCTTGACAACAGCAAGTCCGATTCGCACCAAACAGAAACACTTTTTGAACTATGCTAGATACTCCCTTAAAATTTCATCGAAATCGGTTCAGCAGTTTCGGAATCCATAGAGAGAATATACACATACATACATCCAATTTCATATAGAAATATACAATACATTATATATTATTATTTTACACCTTTCATGTAAGCAGTGAATTGGTATTAACAATTTATTGTAATATTTTAAACGAATTGAAGGAGAGTCCATCTGTCTATCTATTTCCATTAAAAATAGTCTCACAGTATATAAGTGATCGATTTGAAACACATGGGTTCTTATTGGCATACTGGAAAAGGAAGCCTTAAAAATGTGTTTTAGTAGGATTAACCTCTACATTGCCAAGAATATCATAATTTCATAGAAAGAATTTGAATAAAATCATATACGAGTATGTATAAGTAAATATGTTATACGATACAATCAAAAAAATTGGACCGAACGATACATACAATACTATTGAAAATACATATAGCTGTCTTGCATAATTTGTCTTTGTTTAACTAGTTCCTATAACTTTTACAATTCGTGAAATCTTAAGACATACCTGACTGTTTCCAATATGGGCCAATATATCACAAGCTGCCATGAAAACTGAACGATAAATTCAAATTTTTGAATGGACATCTTCTTCATATCTTCATATAGCTGAAGATGTCAAACTTCACTAAAACTTAGTTTTTGTAAGAAAAAGTTTGTTATTTGGTAACTTTTTCTTAATGTTTTTACGTTTGTGTCTGCATAGTACGTAAATCTTAGGTAGAAACAAAATATGTTAGTCTTGTTATTGAATTATGTAGTAGGTATACTCATATACTATATAAGTGTATAATGTCCATATACTTATGTACGCATATGTACGTTATATTAATATTTAACTTGGAAATTGATGAAGTTTATATAAAAAGTTTTTTTTTATATTTATTCTTTTTCTGGTAGCCAAATAGAAATTGCATTGTCAATATTTAATGTAATCAGACATTCATAAAACTGTATACCCAGGATTATAATGAAAAAAACAGAAAATGAAACCAAATAATATAATCATTCCGAAAAGTCATTAAAATATGTTATTTATCAAACAACCATAAAATAAATTATTTAATGTTTATTAATTAATATTACTGACCTTTGCATTTCTGCCATCATATTTCTGTGTTGTTTTTCCTAGAAAAAGAAATTAAATTTCCATTTTTTTCTCACATCCAATCTACATTCAGTTGCATATAAATTGTATAACAAGCTTAAAAATAAAACTTAAATCTTTTTATACTCACATTTGCGGCCACATACAAACACTTTAGTACATACACACTTATACAAAATAATTCAAGGTGTCAGGCAGCAGTCTAACAGCTCTTAAACACATTTTCGCAATATCAAGTAAGTAGTATAGGATATGGTAAAGAGCATCATTCTGCTTTCTGTGGTGACAACACTTAACGATAATACTTTTACCTGCATCAGTTGAAAGCAAACTACAAGGTAAGGTTACCCACACGTACACTGAGTGTTGATTCAATTCAAATGAAAATGCTTTAAAACCGAGTTTTACTTACTAATGGTTCAGTGATATAGTTTCTGCAGTAAAACTTACATATACATCATCAATAATATTAAATTCAATTGATTTCAAATGTTTAAATTTGTATAGCACGACTAGTAATGGCACAATTAATCGAAAAGTTGCGATTAATTGATTAATTTCTTTCAAATTGCGATACAATAGTTAGCTTAGATCGAAGGAAAAATCAAATATTTCCATAATCAGGTAGAAAATTTGATTAATTTCAAAACAATCACAGGAAAAAGTGACGTCACTTAGGATTGTTTCCATGGAAACAAAAGTTGATTATAATCAGATTTATAATCAACTGTCGATTAGTCTTCTTAGCAGTGTTGGGAAATTTCTGCCTTTTTTAGCTCATTTTGGTTCTTTTTCTCCTTTTTCTTTCCCGCTAAACATAAAAAAGCTGATAATCGCCAAGTGAAGCGTAAGTGAATTTTATATTTTAGTCATTTAAATCAAATTATATTATTATACAACAAAAAACAAGGAAAACAAAATCAGTGTAAACACCTGATTAAAAATCAGGCAATTTTAAGCAGCCTAAACCGACTATAATTATATCGAAAATTTCATTTAGATTAATCGAAAAAATAATCAATTAAATTTCAAATAATCGACACCACAAATGAAGAGTTAGAGCAACCTTAAGACGAACTTAGCTTCTTTTTCATTGGTCCGGTCCTCGTGAAAATGAAAACTATGGACCCCAAGCTATAAACTCTCTTCCATAAATATTGTTTTTTAATTATAACTTCTTTTTTCCAATGCGAGTGCAACCCTTACGGTAAAACGTAACAGGTTAACTTCTAAGTGCCTATTACAACTCTTATTTTTGAATTCTGTTGAGTTCCTCCTGGGGTGGTTCCGGCAGTCGGCCCTCAGTGAAGTCGTCTTGTTGAATTGGTACTTCAGGTGGAGGAGAAACACAAAAACACGTTCTTCTTCTTGGTGTTCTTAATTTCTTCTGTCTTTTATTTACAAAGCTTAACCCAGCATAAGATAATTTCAAATGACTAAAGATAACTTAAGAGGATTAATGAAAACAATTAACCCGAATAAGAGATGCAGATAAGGAAAAATTAAGAGACTTTAAAGATTAGTAAATATGGAACATTAAAGCTCTATTCTATGAACAGTTCAGCGCCAACAAATTCAATATTAAACAAATAACAGTGCTATGTTTTGTGTTTTTTAATAAATGAAACACTTTATTTTCATAATCAATACATTGTTTTCGCATTTGTTACAAATTATTCGATTAATCAATTAACTTGTCGCGATAAATTGCATTTAATAAGCGTTTCCTTTCAATTAATCATATGATCAATTAATGGATGAATAGTTAAGAGTTCTTATGATTAATATTGATTACAATAAAATAAATTGACTGGCCCATATCTTTCACATAAAATTTTGTAATTTTAATTATCTAAAAAGGCAAAAATGTTTATCTTACAAAATACTTCAATTGCACTAATCAATCCATTACCATTTCAAACGTAAGTACTATAATTATTTCATTGAAACTTTTCAAAATTTACTATTGAAATGAATATCCAAAGATAAATACTTTTTAACAACTAAACAGCATATAGTACATAACAATATTGCAGCTATGTAAATGATATACGAGTATACAATACTATCCTTTCTATACTGGATACATGCTGTAGTGTAAATTATATAGTATTAATAGTACTTTGTAGTGATGTTTGTAACATATTAAAGCAAACATCACACACTTTTTCATAAGGGATATATGGTAATGGATAAAGATGCCAAGCTAATGGATAAAGATGCCAAGCTAATGGATAAAGATGCCAAGCTAATGGCTAAGTGCTTATAAATACAAGCTTCAGCATCAGTGAATTATTATACTTTTTATTTCCCATAAAAGGGAAGTCTCTTTATTAAGATGTGCTTCTTAATGTTTTTATTTGTGTGAAAGGTATGTATGATTCGGTCGAATCGAGTATTATTTTTATATATTTCTAATCAATGAAATTCATTAAAAAAAAATTGTGAAGTAGGATTCTCTTAAAATGATAGACTCAGATGAAATTATCCAGCATTTAGTTAAAAACTCAATGAATGAACTACTACTTTTCTTAATCAATCAGTGAGTAAACGAATTATTACTCTTTTATTTAGATTTTTCAATAAGTTTCATTGAATACAGGCATAACACTTAAATAGAAGTAAGAATATAAAACAGAAAGATGAACAGAAAACAATAGTCTAGTTTGAGCCAAAGATTTTACAATTTTTCATCCTCACTTAATTAGTATGCTATCTTTTCTTCATTTCTTTAATTAGCTTATAATCTTCTACTTATGTAAGCTTTGATGATAGTAAATAAATTTGATCTTGAATTGTAATACATAAGTAATGCTAGCATTAAGAAAAATGAAACAAAATCAGTGTCGAATTGTGTGGCAGGTTATTTAAACAACTTTATAAGTTTTCTGTTGTTCCATTGTGGAGAGTGCGTCATGGGTGGCCTTTGAGGCCATTCCGCCCGGAATTTCGCATACTCGCGCAACAACCCAAGGTGAAGAATATTAATACCGAATAGTACTAATATTTATTTGAATTTTGAAAGAACTTTTGAAGCAATGCAGTAACTTTCGATAATGTCTAACAGCAAGAGATAAATCTGATATTGATGGACATGAATTGTATGAAGAACTGAATATGTTGATCCATGTAAATGAAGGAAATAATGACGTCAATAAATGCTGAAATATAAAAAGAAAACAATTTAATCAAAGTGTATCCAACTATCAAAGAAGTCCTGCGAATTGTAGCAACGACACATGTAACAGTTGCTTTTGCAAGAACTTTTTGATGTTCAAATTATAAAAACATATCTGCGGAATACTATGACACATGATCGACTTTCAACTGTTGTTATTATTTAAGTTAATTAATGATTTTGGTCTTACAAAAAGCCGTAAGCATCATTTCTAAATCCCTGATTAATGTACCTTATTTTATCATGATTAATAATTTTTTATCTGTGTGTTTATTAATTTTAGATAATTTCCAATAAACAATTTTTGAACTTTAAATTTATTTATTGATAATTTTGCATTTCCACAAAGGCAAAGGCCTCACATACATCTACCCGTACGGAGCCTATTAATCTCAAAGGTCGCCCCTTTACTGAACACGAAAACAGTTGCAATTGAAAATCTTTAAATCAACTCATTAAATTAAAGTGTATTATTGTATGACTGATATTTCCACGGGATAATATCTCAAAACTAGAACACAAATTTAATTTTTTGAAAAAAAAAAAAAAGTATTTGTGCCGTCATACTCGTAGTCTGCCTGACTGACAGTCACTATACAAACTGATCATTTTACATTCTACTACAGAAGTTGGTTATTCTGGTTTATTAATATAAAAATTGTTTAAAATTGCATGATGGAAGTAATATAAAACTGTCCAGTTGCAAAAGGACTCTTTATATTCAAGCTTACGTTTCTTCTACTAGTACGAGTATTATGTTCTTTAGTCAAATACAACAAATAACATGATGAAAAAGTATTTTAAGGCTTTTGTGAGTGGGATTGAAAATGCTTTGAGTGGAATCACTATTATTGATAAAAACAAATTTCATTGCAATGTGCATCATTTAAATGTTTGGCATTCACGTTTTGCAGAATGAGAAGAAGATGCATATTTTATAGAAAAGAAAATAAGATTATTGCTGGCCAGAAATGGAGAGAGCAAGGGCATTAAATATTTTTATTTCACAATGGAGGACAAATGCATTCGGTATGAGAAATGCATTCGTATTTGACTTCGACAGTATTATTGATTAAATTGGAATTAAAACCATCAATGTCAATTTAAGTGTAAGTCAACCAAAGAAAAGAAGAAAAATATCAAAAGATTGTTTGCGAAAGATGCAAAAGAAAATTAAAAAACCGAAAGAAAGCTTAAATAAAAACCAAAGATGAATGCGTATAAATTACCTTAAATAGCATGGTTAATATTGATTTGTGTACTTCACATTTGTGGCAACAGCTACCAATCAAAAGGATTCTGCGGATGTTGTGATCAGGAAAAAAGCATTGCACTGAAGTCGGCAAAAAGAAATGCGATTTTCCCAGCAAGAAGATGCAAGGGATTTAAAATTTCTAGTGAATTGTGCATTGGGTAACTCGAAGGACAAAAATGACAGGAATATTCAACTCGTAGTAGAATTACGATTCTTCGCAATTGTTGTTAGTTAGTTGCTGAAGTTGACAACAAATGCCACAGACGACAACGAACAGAATAAATGTGCACAGAGATTTCAATTCCCAGACAAGAAGGAAACACAATGCACAATATCACTCCCTCTATATATACTATTGTATTGTAGTATGCATTCACATAAATGACAATGGCAACAATTGCAAGAGCAAGCTTCAAGTTCACAGAAATCAAAATCAAAAGCTATTGAAATCAAGCATAATGCATCCAAACACCCATCAATATATACATAAAAGGTAAACAAATACAAATATCCTGCCTTGTCGGAAGTTGTGAACTGGCTTTGTAGTCAACTTGTTCTACAATGGACATGGACATAAAACCGTATCCTATTGCTCAACCTTAATCCATTAAGCTTTCCTGCTAACAGCAATCGGTTTACCTCCTTATATACATACATGTTGCATGCTACCCACTCATCATTTCTATCATTATCATCATCATCATCGTTGCCATCCATACATAAGTCATACAATTAACATGCAAAATGGCATTTGCTTTATTGTAGACTTTTAGGGCACTTCACCCGGTAACAAAGCACTGAAATTATACTTTATTGCTCGAAACAGTTACTCAATGCGTAGCAATTAAAAAAAACGAACGATTTGATTTAACTTTTGTTGCTACTCGTATTAATCTTAGCATTCTTGGGACTTTTAGGTTGTTCACTTTATTGTGTTGCATGCATTGATGCAGTAAATGAAGCTGGCAATAAATTTTGCAACCAATTTTCTATTGTAAGTTATGCTCAACTGGCACGAAATTTGACTTTACTTTTTATTTTTAAATTTTTTAAATCAACATGACCAACAGAAGCACCACTGGCAACAACGATAAGAGCACTTAAAGCACTTCAAGTTGAAACCTTTTTCAATGGCCTTGCTCAAAGTGACATTTTGGCAGAAATCATTAAAAATTAAAGCAACATATATAGAACCGATGTCGTTACTTATATTTTTTTTTCCTGACACACACACACACATACACACCTACAAATTTCATATTCAACCAATGACAACGGGAAAGAGACAAACAACTTTATGTCAACCAAAACTTTTCTTTTCAAAGCATACTTTTCGGCGAATTGGACAAACGCCACTGCTCGTGCTCGCTCACTTAATGGTTAAACATAATGAACAAAAAAAATAAAGTGACGTTGATTACGATAAAGATGATGATGGTGATGATGATTCAGATGACAATTCAGATGACAAAGAGTATAAAAACTGTTGCGGTCTATCAATACACAAAAGTTTCTGTGCTGTCAACATAATTTTTGGACATCAATGACGATGCTGCGTGATAATTTAATTCGTTTATTTTGTCAGGCCAGGATTCAAACAGCATTTTACATGTCATATTAAGCTACCTGAGGACAAAATTTAACTTCTTGTACTTCACTCAGTATACTATTGTACTATACCTACTCATAGTATTTGGTCTCAAGTTGACTGGCATCTTTTGCTTCCAGCTATTTGGAACTTGTTTTCTCCAGTTTGGCAATTGTGAATATTAAGGAATATAAAGAAGAAGGAGCACTTTACTTTACTTAAATGTGCTTTCTTCCTGCTTGGCCCTGTTTGCGTAATGTTTTTCTTCAATGTCATTCTCAACTTTTTCATTAGTTCTTTTTACTTGCGTTATTTAAATCCCAACTTTTTTTTTCCGTAGAACATCTTTTATTTGAGTCTTTCGAGTGGTGGTTAAGCGAGTGAACGAGTGCATGCCCTTGACATAATTTACAATTTAAACAACAATTCTCATTATGCTACAGCAAGTAGGCAGATACTCAGTAAACCAGTCACTCAGTCAGCCAGTCAGACGTACAGTTAATCAGTTAGACAAAGACACGAAAGTAGTGGTTCTTGATGGTTGGTATGCTTGGCAAATTATTTTCGCATTAGCCTAGTGTGCGTACGCAATAAGTCGAATACATTCATTTAAATAGTACGTGGTACAAAGGTCTTTGAATATACTTAAGAGGAATGTCAGGCCATGAACACAACCTCTTGATAATGGCGCTTTCTTTAATCAAATCTATTTTTATCTTAGTCACAATCATAGTGCTCTGCTGTAATTCCAATCTTTCGACATAAGCAAATTCATACACATTTGTCATTATTAAAATTTTAATTGAAGAGTAATCTCTCACTCATCCTTCCTCCCTAGCTATCCATCCATTAAACACGGTAGAACATGAATTAGAATTAGAAAAGAAAGAATTATGTGAAAGTTAATAGTTTTCAATATTTATTATTTATTTATTTTTCTATTCATATAATTTCTTACAATTTCTTTTACTATTTTCATATGTTTGGCTAAGCTTCACCATAAAAACTGTGAACCACATCTATTCAGATTTAACAGCATTCATTATATTGTATATATTCTTTTGATTTACACCTTCCACACGCTTAATACCACATTAATGTTATTATGAATAGAAAATTATGTTTAAAATTCAGCTATTATATGCATACAATATGTAACATTTATACTTTATTTCCATTTATTCTTGTCCCTCCGTTATTTTCTATCTTGCAGTCCATCGTCATACATATATGTAGGCGCTTTTACATTCAGAACACTGTTGGCCAACAGCTAATCTGATTTACGATTAATGATTAAAAATCAATCCACTTTCGCTTATTTTAACACCCACTAACTTGAACGTTATTTTTACCATTGCCTATTGAATGAACCATGAACTAAATCAAAATGTTCTATAACTTGAAAATTTAATCAAATTATTCAAATTAAATCTTTTTTTTTCGAGTATCAAGTATCAGTTGTTTTATAGTGTTTTCAGCCCGGAGCGGATTCGAATCCATTGTGATGCAGCTATTGATTCGAATCAGTTTCGACACCAGCCACAATGGAAAATGACATTGTTGTTGTTGTTGTAGAATGTGATTCGAATCAATGAAGAATAGTAGCGCTTTGATTCTAAAATTAATAATGGTCACTCGTATTAGTGTTGGGCCTTTTTTAGGTGATTTTTGCCATTTTCACATAACATTTTTAGTAAAATTTAAATTGTTATTTTTTAAACTTTAACAAAATAAGTAAAAGGAATGAAAAAGGGAGCTACAAGAATTATACGCATACACTGAAAATGTTCTAAATCATGTATTTTTCACAAATTTTTAGTTTTAATTAATCCAAAGCGCGCTCAAAGTTCCACGTAGTATAACCAAAGTTGTAAATCAACTTGATTCATAATAACTGGTTTTGTGAATACATTTCACAGTATTAATTTTGAAACTTTTATCTAATATACTCATGCATATTGTACATCAATATCAGTTTTTATGTTTCTGTCTTTGTTTGTAATCCACTTCACCTAAACAGCTGATAATTGACTATTGAAACGAAGGGGGCAGATATTAGAGATGTCATCATAGACACGCATTACCAGCTGGGCGACTGTGTAAAACATCATGAGCGCCGCAGCTGCAGTTTCACTGCCCCAAACTGCTCATTAAAAAGTTCTTTTAACTGTGTTCATGTCATGCCCGGATGTGACACTTGCGGAAGCCACTGAGACGCGCAGCCTAAATAACCAGTACACTTCCTTCCAACAAATTAGGTCTGCAGTTGCACACCCTGCATCAGAGTTTGATAATTCGGGATTAAATTTTGTAAACGAGACCATCTCAATCTCTTGTAACTAGCATCTGCATTACCTTGAGCAATTCTGCCAAGTTATTGTTTTGCTGCTTCATCAATGCATGCCAACAATCTGTTGTTCCTTGTGGCGGAGCCGATCCCATTTCTGATGTCGGAGATGGATTAGCTGCTTCATCAACACTAAGATCTCGCTGCTCTTTTATTGCTTTCATAACTTTTCCTTGATAACTCTGACAAACTCACGCTTCTCCACACTTTGTCACAATGACTCTTCTTTTTTACCCACTGTCTTTTCTTCTTCTCTGCTTTTTTTGCCTTGCCAGACCACAACTATTGAAGCTAACTCGCTTGCTCGAGCATTTCAAGTTTAGTAGTGGTAGACCTCACCCGAGCAGAAATGCTCGACGTCAATAAGGTTACCCTTTTTCCTTCGACATATACTTTATGGGGTCTCCGATGTCTCCTTCTGTGGGTTAAAAACTTCTTGATAAACTTATAATACTATTCACTGCGAGAAGATTATAAAAATAATACAATATATCATTAATTTATACTTATTTGTATTTCCAAAATATAGGAGAAACAAGAAATAAACTTCAAAATTTAGATTCAGACACTAGAAATATGATGCATATGAGATTCAAGAAACAAATAACATCTTCATATGCTTGTACCTTTGTTGCTTGAATCCAGGGTATTCTATAGTCGTCTGAACCCACCAACCATGGCTCTGTTAAATTGTTTTCCTTTTTTATGTATCTATTTATGTATGTGTGCTTCATTCATTCGTTCCTTGCTTTTTGTTCGTGGTTACGTTCAAAAAGATGGTGGATCATTTTAGTGCAGCCAAGCAACATCACATCATCAGATATAGACATACTACATAGAGGAAAAGAGGACAGTGAGTAAGCAACTAAGGTCGTCATCACAGCCACTTGATAGTCTACGTTGACATCTCATTATGGTTGTCAGTGCTTAGCAGTAGTGAGAGTCCTACGTTATGGTAATAACAATGGTAGTGACTTATCCAAGCACCCACCAACAAACACATATCAACATAAACCGCATGTAAATGTGTGTATCTTTCAGTGTGTGTGTCCATAGTTTTTGTTGCAGACAATTTGCTATAGCGCAAATTATTTCTGTGAATTTTTTTAAATCTTGCTTATCCTCTGTACTATGCTACAATGTCATTGTGGAAAAGAAAGAAAGTAAAAAATCTTACAACACATTTTTAGTTAAACGAATTAAGAAGAGGACTTTTCATCAAAATATACTGTTCTACATATTGAATAGCAAAACAACCTAGCTGAAGTTACAAATAATAGTTCATAATTCTTTTCAAAATATTTTATTCAAGATGAAGAATGAAAAGAATATCAGTTTTTGTAAAATGGAAATATGTAAATTATTATGAAGTATATATAGTTCGTCTTGTAAAGAGGTGTCATACTACATTATTTCATGAACTGTTATATTGTTAGTAGTTAAGAATTTCAATAGTCTGGAACTTAATACTGTTCCATAAGATTTTAACTAACTTTAACTTAAAAAATCAGTTTTAATAACTAATGCATTCAAATTTTATTCCTTTTTTGTGAATTAAAACTGGTAGCTTTGTTCATAATTTAAGTTAATGATATAGTAGAGACTCACATAATGTATAAACATTTGTTATACAGGTCCAAAGATCTCATTTATCTTCTCACTGAAGGTTTTACTAAACAGTGCATACACACATTCTACATTTAATAAATCATAATTTAATCTGAAATGTATTACTTAATCAAACGATAAATTTACGCATAACCCAATACCAGCGCAACGTCATCTTTATCCCAAATCACTTTAATCCTTAAGTCGTATCGCTTTCTCGCAATAAAATAATGAATGTACGAATGAATAAAGACTCACAAAAGAACAATGAAGTACACCTTAAACAATTTTGCAACAATAAGAAAATGGAAAGAAAGAAAAAGGAAAAATGTTTTTATTAAGTATAAAGGAAGAACATCTGTGGCATGTCGATAAACTGCTTGGATTAGCCAAGAATCCGTAAAGTAATAAAAATTTATTGCTCCAGACAAAATCGGCAAATATGAATTAGACAGGTACTCTGAATTCTGATTTCATTGCCTTCATTGATTCATTCATTTATTCAGTTATTGACACATCTACGTACATACCTTTAATTATAAGAAAACTAATCAGTTAAGCATTTCATGATGCTGGAAGGCAGAAATGCGGGTTAACCCGGAAATTTTATTTTGTATATTGATTCCATAGATTTTCTTGATTCAATTGTTGAACAAACTTCGATAGACAGCTCATTAACATAGCTTAGAATTAACCAAATAAATATGGAAAAATCTCGATCAATACTTGTCTTTGTCTTCTCCCTAATAACAGAAGGAAGGAACATTAGCTGATAGGTGGGTACTTTACTCTAGAATCAGAGAGGCAGGCAAATCAATTTCGACAATGAAAAGTGCTCAATCAGCACGATTGGGTAAGCACCTTGGAAGAAAGTTGAATAAAGTGAAGTAGCACGAACGCATGAATTGACAGCTGAGATGGATTAGTATAACAGAGCACACACATTAGACAAAAGACTAGACTTAACCGCCAGCTAATATGCTATGAAATTCACTTCAATTGTCACGTATTTTTCTTGTTCTTTTTTCAAGGTCTAAAATTACTTAATGCACTTACTAGCAGGGTAGTTGTAGACCTACCCGAAGAAACAAACAAAACACAAAATTTTTTTTTCCGCAAAGTTTTCAGCTCCATAGAATTTTTCCAGAGATTTTAAAAAGCTTCGATGCCTTGTTTATATTAGGAATTATCGAGCTCTTCCAAATAGCCAACAACCGCATTCATTGTCGGCAAACCTTTTTTCCATCAAATTGGCCATTTTTTAAGGTTCCATTTCGAAAGGGTACCGACGGGACCCTATTACTAAGCCTACGCTGTCCGTCCGTCCGTCAGAGCGCACTTTTTCATGAAGTGTAATACTAGGTAGGCAGTAGAAAAAATGTGTAGTCCAATTGCGTTTATAACGACAAATAATAAATATACAATAAATTTAAGAAATTAGAGGGGCCCTCATACAAATCCAAATTTAAGTTAATGTTCTTATTAGAAAAACTTTTTTTTTCTTTGTCTTATCGAACTGAAATTTGAACAGTATAAGTGTGTGCACTTCAAGATCCTAGAATATTTAAGAAGGGGACCTCCCATACAAACTCAAACTCAAATAAATGTTCTTATTAGAAAAATGTTTTTGTTTTTTATCTTCAATACACGATGGTACGAAACTCTTAACATGTCAGTTGGACTCACACTTGACTGATTTTTCTTTCTTGATTTCATCACTCAAGCACATAATACTCATCGTTGTTTTCCCTTTTCCTCTGCCACTCAAAATTTTACTGTTGGAAACAAAGGTGCAATTTGGCTTTGATGTTGGATGGACGCAAATATTGTATCACATAACGATGACCAATTTTTCCACTTAAAGCGTTCACTATAAATGCTTGCTAAAAAAAATTCTAAACATGGCGTTGTCAAATTTCATGCTTCTATATGTCAGGTCGTGTACTCTTAAATGATGCATGCCAATGTCAATACTTTCTTTCCCCTGCGCATTGGTATCACTCAAAATCATCATAATAACAATGGCAAGCAACAAAAATAGTAAATATATCATAATACCAGTGATGATGATGAGTAATAACAAGAACCGTTACATAACTTATTGTACATTGTTGTGCTTGTTGAAAATCACTCGAGCTTAAAATTGAGAAACAGCTGCTTTTTTCTTTGTCATTTTTCACTGGTATCTCGCACCATTCTATTGCCTTATCAACCCGGCAACTACCAACTGCTTCAAAGCTCATTTAAAGTGCTGCAAAACAAAGTAAAAAGTAAAAAAAGCGGAAGAGCAAAGGAATATGTAATGAAAGGTAGATGGAGATGGAGAGCCTGCGATGTAGCGGATATAACACAACTATACAGACTAAGCATAGCACAACTGTGCACTTGAGCACCAAAGCACCAAGAACATCAACAACAAAAAACATTAATGGTGTTCCACGCTATTTCCGTTTCCGCTGCCAAGAGCATATCCGGCGTAAACTATTGCGACTGCTGTTGCTGTAGAAAGGAGTTCCGACCCCACCATCTTCTAATGATAAACAACATAACCACAATAGCTAAATGAATAGCAAGAATAACAAGAATAATGATGCTTAGCACAACAATGAAATTTCAAAAATTATTTCGGTAAAAAAGATTTTTCAGACGACTTCCTCCCTTGTGTCTTTGTTTTCTTGTTATGGTTGAGATGTGAGTAGAGACTTAAATGAAATTATTAACAATAAGAAGCAACAACTATTGTACTGCAAGTATTTAAAAAAAACCCGCAAAATATGAAAAGAACAAAAGGAAGAGAAGATAACAACAATTACGTCCTACAGACAAATAGGAAAATAAACTCATAATCTTGATATTGTAAATTATATATTAGTGGTGCTTAGCTTACAATTCACTATATAATAGCGTGTGCCACCAACCTGTAACTAAAAACAACTCTTATCTTTTATCCATGATAAAATATTATCATCAAAGACAACGGCATTTTCAAATTGTTTTTGTCATTGTCACAAACTGCTATGCAACATGTTCTAATTTAGGGAAAAAATCTCAGCCACTTGAGCGATGTTTTGTGGTATAAGAGAATGCGAGACTAGAAGTAATCAAAGTACTAAACCGCATGAGAGATTTACAATACTCGTCATGTGCGCAATATGGATGTCGCGGTTACTGACAATGCATTGCAATGGGGGAAAAAATAGAACCGTGAAAATACTAATTAAGCACTCAATTGTGTTTGGCGAAGTTTCATAGCAGCAAAGCAGAGTTTTTGCATCGATTCATAACCATGGATAAAGCATCACTTCACACCTGAGATGAATCAAAAATGAAAACAATGGATTGAAAGGTGAGAACAAGACAGTTACATCGCAGGCAAGGGCAGTGGGTTAGTTTTATGGAATAAGCGTAGGATAACTTTCATTGATTATCTTTAGAAATGAGAAACAATTAACGGCGAGTATTATACGAACTTATACAAGCGATTGTATTATGAAAAAAAAAAAATAAAATTAGTTAAGTTAGCGTCGGAATCGCACACGAAGGTTTAACATTTTGAATGCAAGTTCGTTGGACGTAAAGCTTGTACCTTTGTCTGAAGTTATGTAAAATTAAATTGCTTTTGTTTTTGTCGCAAAAGTGAAATATTGAAACAGCGCCTACTACAATAATATTAACCAAAATGAGAAATAAAAGATAAAAACTGCACGCCGTGCATATTGGAGCAGACGTTCCTTGTAAAGGGAATCATTTTTTAACTTTATTTTGTTTTTATTATTTGTGGATACAACGGCAACTGTGAAACACATTCTGTGAAAATTTAAACTGTTTACCTATTACGGTTCATGAGATAGAGCTCACTGACGGACGGATGGACAGCGTAGGCTTAGTAATATGGTCCCGTTGACACACTTTGGGTACAAAACCTAAAAACAGACGAATTTTGGGCAAAAAGAAAGATTTGTTTTATCAAAGTAATGCACCAGTTTACAAATCCGTAATCGCAATGGTTTAAATCAACGAGCGTCATTGGATTTTTGGTTTCTATTTTAAACTTGAAGAAATGGCTTTACCATCAATAAAGAGACAAAGTCTGCAGTTAAAGGCTATTTCAAAGAGATTGGCGATTCTCAATATAAACGTCGAATCTATTGAAAATCGCTTGGAAAAATGCATCTAGCTAAAAGGAAACTGGTGAATCCAAACTGGGCGATTCCGTAAGTTGACTAGTCGCTTCCCTCGTTGTAACGCTCATAACAGTATGCAGCGCTTCGTCCAGGAACATCTAACAAATGCAATCCCTAAAGAGAGCCGACTGACTCACGGGCCTTTTTTTTACAATGCTTATAGTTAAACAGCAGATATTCTAATAAAGCTTAAGATAACTTAAAGACACTACAAGATAAATAATATAATAACTCCACTTTAGAGAGCAATAAATTCCAAACTATGATACAACTAAAGTTTAAGAGAATTCAATAACAATTAACAATAATAAGAGATAAAGATAAGTAAACATTGTATTAAGAGACTTCAAAGACTAGTAAATATGTATATGCAATTCAAGAGAATTATTGACTAAAACAATGTTCTTATTTATTCTTATTATTTAAACAGTTTGGCGCCAACAGAAACTATTTAGAGAAACAAAAAATATTTTTACCAATAAACTCTTGTGTTTTCTTTCTTTCGTATGAATCATATATATACAGGGTTTTCCAATAAGAGGTGTTAGTTTGATATTAAAAAAAAAATAGCATTTTTTGAGATTAATGACCGGATGTTTATTTTATTATAAATAATGGAAAACAACATCAGCCAATTGACCACTACGACCACGCTTACAGGACCACACACATCCTTTTCATGAAATTTTCCATAACCAAATTGCAAAGTAGCTGCCCTATGTCCTTTATTGCCTCACGAATTCCATCTTTGAGGTCTTGAATCAACGCTGGGCTGTTGGCTTAGACCTTATATTTTACGTGGCCCCAAAGGAAGAAGTCGCAAGGTGTTAAATCACAAGATATCGGTGGCCAATTGTGATCACCTCTTCGAGAGATAACACGGTCCAGAAACTTTTCCCGTAAAAGATTAATGGTTTCGTTGCTTGTGTGGCACGTACCGCAGTCTTAATGAAAATAAACGTTGTCCAGATCAATACCATCCGATTCCGGCCATAAAAAATCATTAATCATCTCTCGATAGCGCAATCCATTCACCGTAACTGTTGCTCCAGCCTCATTTTCGAAAAAAGTAAGGTCTATTCAAAATAACACCCCGTTATTATATATATCATATGACCAAAACAAAATCTTGTGTATCAGATGATCTTAAAGAGATATTCTAATTATGGTTCATACATATGTGTAGTGTACGTCAAACCAACTGCAGTTAAATCTGATTTAGCCAACAAATAAATAGGGCACATAAAATTCAATTTCAAGTTGAAAGTGAATTATTATTATCACTTTGAAGAGAAATATACTTTTTGTAGAATTTTTGTTTATTTCTTTAATATTTGATAAAGCAACTTGGTGAAAAATACAAAAGGACATCATGGATGCAGAAGAAGGTTCCATCATCTGTTCACACGTTCGCATTTGATAATTTTTCCTCAAAGTGATTTCATTTTTATCATGTTGATTTGTGTTGTTTAGAGATTTTCGTAGCTCTTGCGGCTCGCTCCTTTAAAATGTTAAATATTTTGTCATATGTCAAAATGATTTTGACATTTATTAATGAAGTGTAAATATGATTGATGTACATGTTTCTATTGTGTTAAAGTAATAAAAGGAGAACAGCTTACAATATTTCGATTTTCTTATATTTTATTGAATTCAAAACATTTTTCAATAAACCGTTATAACTGTTGTTGCACTTGTAAAACATATGGATTGTGATTGAAAATACTGTAAATGATAAAGTGACAGCCCAACTAAACCATTAATATCAAAAGAAAACTCTGGTTGAAGAAGTTTAATAAATTTATTATAAAGAGTTTTTTAACTAACATAGTCTACCGGGTCAGTTTTCGTCTGTGCACTGCATGTTCTCGGGAACCATAAGTTAGTTAAATTTAGAAAAGTAAGATAAGGATGAAATGATGAATAAAAGCGACTATAGTTTTGTTAATATACGTAAATTTGAATAACATAGAATTAAATTAATTATAAATAAAAGACTAGTATCTACCAATCTACTAAAACCCTGAAAAGATTGAACTCAAACTGAAACAAACTATATGTATACCCCGTTTATACGATATCTGATTCGCTGTTTAGTTATTTCGGTTAACCTTAGCACACATGTATAACCATATTTACAACTCGAGCTAAGCACACAAAGCGAACTGACGAAACACATATTTCAAAAGCGACTTAATTTTTATAACTCTAACGCTTAGTGAATGGAAATTCATTTGTGGAATGGCATGTGGTATAATTATTTTGCTTTGTTTTAATTTTTTAGGTTTTATGTACTTAAAAATCATTGTAAAAAAATGAGCTACATTATATTTTATGCATATGGCAACCCTGCACCAATACACTCGGTTTCAATAAGCTCGCATTTACTGTGCACGTATAAACACCTTAAACCAAAGTGGCTTTAGTCAACTCGAATTGACTAAGCACCGAATTAGCTATCGTATAAACTAGACAAATGGATGATTTGTTGAAAATGCCATATACATAACAAATACAAAATTTATAATGATAGTGTACTGTAAAGAGTGGCTCATTTTCTTTAGGGGACCCAAACAGGAGACTGATTATAGCCTCAGTCATATTTTAAGGAGAAATACAATAATTGGTGATAACATCTTACCTTACTGCCTTACATGGGGCTTAAAAAAGAATTGTGAACTTCTTATTTTATTTAATACGAAATCATACAAATTGAATTTCTACGTTCCCTGGCATTTGGCCAAGTTACCCATACAAAATCATGCCTATAACTCTAAGTGTATGATAAACCATAATAATGGTTCCATGATCGAACTGACAGTATACTGCCACCTTTCCTGTGTATTAGATCATATCATTCAAAAAATATAACACATTTCTTATAAAAGAAACTTAAGAAAAAATCTTTAAACCTTTGAATTGGTATAAATTTGAATAGTCTACAAAAATAATTAGAATCTTTCATGCAATGTTATCTCAATCAAGCTTGATGAAGATTGATTGTAGTAAAATTGCATTTGAGTAAAAGTTCTGACATTTTGAATCTAAATGAGGAATCTGTATGTCACAGATATTTTGGTATATATAAATTTGTATTTAGTTTGTACTAGACCAATAACAATAGTTATAACAACACAAGCAACATAGAAAAGGATTTCAATTAAAATTAACAAATTGCTGAAAAGTTTATTTGCTTGATTTGTAATTTCCTATATTCGAGTGAGTAAATACAATTTACCATAGATTCACATAAGTGTGTCATTCTAATGTTGTGTATCTTATTTAAACTATGCAAAACTAGGGAATTGTTGTCATCACTGATGATGTTCATGCTGATACTGATAATATGTAATAGCAAAAATGAAACAATAGATGACTGACATTTGTTGCTTGATAACTAATGATGACAAACATTGAGAAAACGTTGGACTAATTAGCTGTATTTCCAGAAATAATAATGGAAAGGATATTAACATTACTTGTGGAATTTATCTTTATTTATTGCCTCTAAAAATGGTTGCTGAACTCAAAATGAAGAACAATGGTTAAGAATTCTTTAGATACACTAATTGTCTTGGTCAACATTTGCTATTACAACCGCTGCTACTACTATTTATGGATATTTATTTGTGCGCTTATTAAAAATATATTAAGTCCATCCTAGTCACTTCCGTTCTCAAATAGGAGTAAGGACAAAAGCAAGTACATCTCTTTGTGTTTAATAGCTTCTGCAAACTTCCGTCTCTTTCGAAATAATATTCTTCCTCAATCTTGTTCTCTATCGTTTGCTTTTTAATATGCAAATCCTTTACTTAATTAATTACTGTGCACCGGAGAAACAGAATGGAATGGAATGGAATATAATTGAATGAAAGCACAAAAGAGTGAATCAAGAACTCTAGCTGATGCTTTTGGATATCATTTCGCTCCTCGTATCCTCTTCGACTTAATTTGTATTCAGCATATTAATTAAGTATACGACATCATGTTAAGGTCCTCCAGCTTTGCTAGTTAAACATACTTCATGTAGTGAACATGATGAGATGTGATGCTATGTGATGACATGATAAGACCTTAACACCTGTCATTATTAAACGTTGCCTCATTTCTGGCTTTGTTTGTTCGCAATATAAGCGCACTTGACCTTAACGACTCCAACGTATTAAATCTACTTTTGTTGCTTTGAAAATTCTACTAAAGTAAATGCATTTCACACAATAGAAAAGTGTCATCATATATCGTGAAAATAAACTTATTCACACACACACACTTACACACACACTGTCGCACCTACACGACATAGAGACGGTGTACTTGCTAACAACTACATTCACATGAAGCTTATGAGTATTTGTCGCCGTAGTTGGTTTAGAAAATACTAAAATATGTAAATATTTGCACAAGGCCAACATAGCCTACATAGTCACCGTAGCTTTCATCATGCATTGCTATAATCATCCTTACCATAATTATCTTCATCATCATCATCATCATTGTCATCACCAACATCGTCATTGTTGCTGCTATTGGACTAGAAGAACTAGGATTGCAAGCAAACACTTGCTGCACAACTACAAGTGTCTGCACATGGTTTAACGATTTTCCTTCTACTTACAATATTTTACAACAATTTAACCAATGATTTAATTACTGTTATCACTTTCGTAGACTATTTCTCTTTTCTACCTAATGTCACCTGCATCACTCATTACTTAATGCAATTTTAGTTCCATCTTATGTAGATAAATTAAAAACAATTTCAAATAGGCGAACCTTGGTTATGAAATCCTTAATTAAACTCTGTTTAGTTTTTGGTTAAAAAAAGACTAGAAAAATATACTCTAATGTTACCAAGCCGTGTAAAAAAATTCCTTGTAAGCCGTGGGATAGGTATAAAAACTAAAAATGCGCAAAGTTTTTAAACATAAAATGGATTACACAATCACTCTGAAAATAAACATATTTGTATGATTCTAAGCTATCAATTTTCTTTTCTACTTTTCTATTGTATGTAAATGAGGGATTCTTATAACCAATAACACATCCCTTGATGTATTATATTGTCCAAATAAATAAATATACTGAAATAGGATGAAATAGTATATATGATACAGAAGGAGACATCGCAGACCACATAAACTATGTACCTACCATATATTATTCATCAGCTCTACGAGACGAGTTCATTCCGTCTGTTTGTCTGTGTGTATGCAAACCAGTCCCTCAGTTTTTGAGCTAGCGTGCTGAAAATATACAAAGTTTTCTTTTTACCATACGCTGGACATTTGTCGGAATCAGTCGAATCGGACCACAAGATGGGGTACCTCACATACAAACTCAAATTTGTTCGTTGCCTAATCGAACTTGTACACTGAAAGTGTTTGATTACTGGATCGCATAGCTTCTGGTCACAATGTTGAAATGCAGTATTATGTATGCATGGTCTTGAGCTCATGGTCAAAGAAATGTTAGGCACATAACGTAGCCAAAGATATCAGTTATTATGGTTTTTATTAAAAATAAACTTTTCAGATTTTAGAAAATATCTCTATTATCATATTTTATTGTTGATTTTTGCATCTTAAAAACTCGTACTTAGAGGTCTATAGATATTGTTTTATATTGCAAATTCAGGCAGATAAACAGAAACCATTTTCTCTTTTTATTATGCTCTCTTAAAATTGGAGCTTTGTTGCTTCAAAGCTTTCAGTTCAGTTTCGTCAAAGATACTTGTATAGACTGGACAATTCGAATGAAAAACTTGGCCTTCTCAATTTTCTCAATTGTTCGATGCTCGATGGTGTTTGAAGGTGTTTTATTCATACTGAACTGTATGTTAACATTTTATTGAACATTGTGAGTTCTGTTAAAATGTATTCAGTGAAGCATGGGCCCATATGTAGTGTACTATAATGTGATATAAGAGCCATGTATAGTTTTAGAGTTTATTATATAAAATTGTAATATAATGTTCATTTAAACTGATTTACTAGCATACAGAACAATTTCCATATGCCAAAAAATGAAAAAATCCTGAAATAAATTCATAATTTCTTTATTATTTTCAAACAGCACATTGTTTTTAATGAGAGCGCATACACCAAAGGAAATAGAACGAAACAAAACACATTGTCGACAAATACATGTCATTGCATATGGCCAACATACACCGAATCGAACATGAGTTTTATTGTTGATAATTGCTTAGTTTCTTTCAAAAAACAAGAAAACTGTCCTTTTTTTTTTTGTTTTATGACGAGGCAGTAAATCTGAGCGTGTTGTCTAGTCTATGTGTTCAATAATCTTTGATGTTTGACAGTTATGAACGTTGTCGCAGAAAAGTATCTTTACTTCATTAAATCTTATTTTAAGGGAAGAAGAATACGGCACATTTTTACAATGAGATAGAGTATACCACTTGTTGAAGTGGTGGAACAAATCAAAAGTTCTTGCCATGTCAATCAAAAACTTTTTGTCCGCATCGGTGTATCGCCAGCCTTAGTTTTGTTATAAGAGGAGCATAAGCTTTAAAGAGAAAGCTTCTCACCATAGAAGCTCATTGGAAAAAAAGAACTTTTAAAACTCTTATATTATGAATTTTCAGCAACAGATGTCACCACGTGATTTCAAAGGACAAATTAATTACTGTGAAATTAATAATTCTCAATTTGATGACCTAATATACTATAAGTGTATGAAATTTGCTTAGCCATTGAATAACTTTGACAATCTTTTATATTAACCAACAGCTTGCCAACTGAATCAAATGACAATTATTTGGTCAATCAATTATTGAATAAAAGCCAATCGAAACAGAAAAATTTGTTTAATTAAAGAAATAAACTATTGGACCAATGAAATCGGGGAGACACCCAATTGAGCAAAGTTGCTGAAGTATGCCGTCGACACGCAAAATGCATTAATTGTCGAACAACAACTGTGACCACAACATCAACAGCAATGGCTACAGCAGCAAGCAGCATAAAGGCGTTGGCAATACGAAAGATTTTCTGTAACTAGGCCAACTTCATGCGGATCGAGTAATTCAAATATTTTGGTCAATCGATGACAGCCGAGACAGCAGCAATGCTGTCGTATTTAAACTGATATTTTGACAAAAATACAAAGAGGCGATAAAACCGTTATAGCCAATTACCAACTGACAATTGTCAAATTGATTTTATTTTCCGATTGGCATTTACAACGATATGGCAACACTTTTTGCCAGCAGTCACAACAGACGATGGCTGCCTTCAATTGAGTCTCATTAACTGATTTTCTTAGCTATTTGTACCATGACAATTTGCCTTTTTAAATCGTCTAATTAGTTTCAGTGTTGTCAATAAATAAAAATAAATTTAATTAGATCAACGCTCTATTATTGCACCTGAATTGCTTTCAATTTCTAGCACTTGCTTTGGTTTCATCAACGATTGAATACCCTTTGTGTATACTCATATATGGGGGTTATACTATAGAAAACTGATTTGTGCTGAGTGTCTTGTTAGGCAATTCATCAGCATGGCATGATTTTTTTATTTTGTTTGAAAATTTATTTGCACAATGAGAAATATTCCGAGTATTGTATATATGTGTTGCATTGCAGGATTGATAAAGCCTATACCGTAGCCTTGACTTCACAATTTTCGCTGTATGTTTCGGATCGTTATTCTGTTGGAAGATCCAATTGCCTGACAGACCTAATTTGTCGAAAATGTTGATTCAATGAAAACAAGATTACCGACTCCTGATGCCGCCATGCATGCTGAAACCATAACTGAACCCCCACCATGCTGAACTGAGTTGTTTATACAACTTCCTATAAAGGCTTCATTGGGGGTACGCTATATTTTTGATGCAATTTCAAATTTGCTCTCGTCATTAAAGCAAATGTTTTGCACAAAAATTTGGAGCCTCATTATTATATTTTTTGAATCGGTCCTGGCCGTACTCGCACTTACTTATTTGTCTGATGTCTGGGTAATATTTTCTGATATTTTGACTGAACTTGACTGGATTTACCTTTACTTTCCTTACTTCAGCCAGCTCTAACTTCGCCGCCGATTTGTGGCATATTTGTCAATTATTTTTTTAAATGTGCTGGGGCCCCGGCCTTTTGCTAATTGCACGCAAAGATTTGCCTTTCTCTCGTAAATCTAATATTATTTATCGAGGGTCAATTGATGTTTGCTTTCCCATAGTAAGAGTTTTTTCTTTTGTGATTTTTTATACACTTTTAATTTAGGAATCCACTCAAAATAATAAAATTCTTCATACTAACTTTTTAGTTTGTATTTATTATGTCATATTAATAAGACTATTAATTGAAGAAACTGATTTATTCACTTTTTTTATGCTGACCGTATATGTGCTACATTACAAGACTGATAAAGCTACACCTAGTTCAACAAATATAATGAACTTGCTGTGCCCATGACCTCGTACGATTGGCATTCGAAATATTTGTGTATTAAATTTACTTACTATTGCTTAGTCTAATCATTAGCTGTTAAATGTTAGCGCGTAGCAAAACAAGAGGAAAACAGTCGAAAATCAACCAAAAAGCTGGCAACAATTCGCAAAAAGTTGGCATCACTTCTCTAAAATTAATTAAAAACTAATAAAATCTGATTGTGTAAGTCGATTTTGATTAAACAAACGCTATATGCTTGCTACTATAATCCAGTGAAAGCCGCATTTAAATCGTTTAATCATTTTCTGAGATAAACGTGCATGGACAAGAAGACGTTTACGATTTTATATATGTATGCATAGATAGATATGATATAGTATTGGTTTGATTTTCAGACATACGGCATGCGTTCATTGTCATTTTACTTGTTCCTACAAAGTTAAGCTTTATCTTTATCTTCTGCTTAATATATCAAAGATTTTAAGATATGTTTTAAACACAAAATTTGACCCACCAATTTCACGACAACAGCTCTACAATTGGGTCCAAAACTATCCTATGTTTCAGGCCAGAACCAATCGTACATATTAACAAAATTTCATTGCAATCACATGAACAGTATGGCAGCGCATAAGATACGAACAATGACACATTGATTTTTAAATATTAGCACGGATAGTATGGATACACTTTTCTGATTATGCATTACAAACATCACCACAAAGTGTCTGTACCAAATTGCATTATTTTCGGTAAATGTGGTTGCAGACCAAAAATGCTTGTTGCACCATTGAAATGTGCGGCAACCACCAATATAGCTCACTGCCACCATGCATCGATACAATGTGATTTAAATCGATTCGATTTGATCCGGTCTGGTCTCAGAGTCGAGGCGATAATTAATGCAGCCAAATACAAAATGTTTCTTTTCGCTTGGTTTTTTTTTTCTTATTTGTTTCTTTGATTTTTGTGTTGTTTTTATGAATTTATTCGCATTTATGATCTTGCTGCCGCTGTGGATTGAATGGTGCGTCGTCATCGACGTCAAAATCAGGAATCTGTCAACGCTTCATGTAATGTTGCGGCTTGATGCGTGTAACAGACTTTTTGCTTGATGATTTATTGCATTTAGCGGCTGGATGTATGCACTATTTGGTCGGTCGATTGGTCGAAACATTCGCTATGGGCATTTTGGTGCAACAAGCTTTTTTGACATTTAACGCTGATTTGTGTGGAATTTAAAAACTTTATTTATGCGTGCTTACAATCTTAGTTGACTTTCAAGTGATTTTCTTTGGACATAGACGTACGTAATCAGGGACAATTATATTTAAATCCATTGGCAACATATTGCTGAAAAGTTTTTCAATTCAATATGGAATTTGTCAATTTGTTGCCCCCTTTCAAAATATACAATTTACACTCCTTTATGGTCGTTTAAATCAACACAAAACTTGATCATGTTCAGTTCTGTATGTTTTTGATTGCTCAGTTAAATAAATTTTGATTTATGAATAAGTTTTCAAATTCACATGCACAGTCGGATTAGACGGAACATGTGATTTCGACTAGACTTTGTTTATGGCGGTGTTTTTTCTTTTTTTTTTTTGTGATTATGTGAATGAATTTGCAAAATTTGAATATAAAATCAGAATATGAGCAAATCAGGTTAAGCCAAGCCCCTCAAAAATACAATATCGCAAAAGTTATAAAAATTATTTCTAAATTTTTCATTCGCAAAATCCTAAATCGGAATTAGCATATTTTGTAAGAATTAATCGTCGATAAACAAAACTTCAAAAGGCTTTTATTTGGAAAATTAAAATGAACACATTAATTTATACATTTTTATTAAATTTAATTATAACAATTAGCAGTACTCAGTTCCCAGAATAGAAGTTATCTAATTTTTTATTCATTTTCAGAGATTTCTTGAAAATATTCATTTTGTTAAATGATAGACTTGTGCTTGGCAAGAAATATTCAAGTAATACTTATAGTATAAGAACAAATCACTCAATCTGAATCGATAAAGTAAGATTTATATAGTGAAATGTAAATTATATCACTAAATATGTCATTTGATAATGTATATAAAGAGGTTCAAATTGATCAAATGTAAATACATAATACAATAATCTAAATATGTAAAAAAGGAGGCCATTTCGTGTTTGTGGCTAATGTTTCAGAAAACGATTAAATATTTTGTTTTACTTTAAATTGCTTGTGGCAGAGGGAATTGAGGGGAAGGCCTTTTTTTCTGTTTGATGTGTGTATGTCATGTGTGACTATGTTTTTTAATTAAAATGTCAACTTCTGTGGTGTTTGCGGTACTTCTCAAACTGTCAGCTATCAGTTTTTGATTCTGCTTCGACTGGGACTGTTACATTTTCAAAAGCATTTTAAACATAAGCAATAGCAGTTAAAAATATTAGAGTTGAGAGGAAAGTTTTTATGTATGTTTGATGTGTGAATAAAATCGATGCAAAATGTCTTCTGTCTGTCATAATAGGATGTTTAATAATTCGGCAATATAAATGAATTATTAATTAATTTCATCAATTTAGACTTCAATTTCACCGAATATTACATACCCTTCGCACAATACTTAGAAATCTACGATTTACAAAATATATATGGTTTGCGAGGTCTCCTTCAATGTGTTACACACATTTCGATTATGTATAAGGGTAGAGCAAAAGCCAAGCTGCTACCTCCTTTCAGCCATCGTCCATGGACGATATACTAAATCATTCAAAACAAGAAAAGCGCAAACTTGTAACCTCACACTGATCAATTCAACATAAACTTGACTTAGACGCCAGTTCATGGAGTTTAACTCGAACAGAACGCAACCAACGTTCAAAGTGAACAATTCGTTATTACAGCAGTTCAAACATTAACCGAACTCGAATACAAGTATTAAATAAATTTGTTTAATTGTATCTAAATTTATTTAAACTAAGCCAGTTTCTCATATACTGTCAAGATAATAAATTATGTTATTATTCAAGAAAACTCTGTGTTAATAAATTTAAATTATTCTTATAAATTTTGAGTAAATACGATTTTTAAATATGAATACATAATTGCAACTTAAGAAAAATTAACCAGTTGAAGAATTTGCATCACTCAAAACTTTTTGATCGCCACACAAAAAATTCAAAGTTCGTTTGCACCGTAATCTCCATCTAAGCATCAAGATTAGATGATATAAGGTAAATAATAAACTACTATACTCCCCTATACTTAATAATAATATTATACAATAGTTGCCATATTTTAAAGAATACATGTAGTCATGGTTATACGAGTATGCTGTTTTGAAATTGTGACATTAATTGTATTTATACTATGTGATAACATAAACAATAATATGTGAAAATTATTTAATCTTCGACAGTCGATTATTAGATTACCATAATCTTCCATAAACTTTAATCTTTGGTTCTAAATAGGATTTCCATGAAGACATTTGTTTCAAATGAGTTATATTTTTAGTGTAAGTTGGAAGCTCGACTCCAATATTGTACTGGCATCTTTCGATGTGAGAAAGCCCATTTGAGGCGAAGACCAATAATTTTTTCAAATTATTACCTTTTCGATGCGAGCGGTGATACAATTGTTCAGTGTGAACATTTCTTGTTAGTTTTCTGAAAAAATATCAACAGTACCTTCTGTGAAAAAGCATAACAACGAAAACAATTTCAATTACAACGTTTATAATTTGGCAACAATTCTTTAATAGTAATGCGCTTTTTTAGACGGTCAGTTCAGTCTCACTCCATGTTATCTCCTCCGAAATCGAAATGAACTGACAAATATGCTTGTTTTTACACGATCAATCTAAATATTCAGTGTTGTCAATCGTTTCATTTATTTGCACAACACTGAACACTGTTTGTTTACATATTGTTCGTATTTATTTATTTATGGTAAAAGCGATTATATGTTGCAACATAATAACTCATTGGTGAAGACTATCTTATTGCATTTGGTTTAGCTTTGGTGCTGAAGATAGAGCGTATGAATAGATGCCAATGGATTTAAATTTATTTATTTATGATAAATAACTGATAACTTAAAATTAATTATATTGTACTAAATTTAAAGTAGGAAAATAACATAAGAAAAGAAAGAAATATAAAACCCGTCTCTGACCCGGTGGGGGAGTTCAACTTGCTTGGCTTCTTAAAAGAAATTGTTTGTCGTATATAAATTTAATGAAGGAACTTCCCTTACAACCATCGTGTTTGTCTTTATCATACTGCTGGTATTTTTCTATTAATGAAAATAGAACCATAGCACCAACACAATAATACCACATACGTGGGTAACAAATTTACATACACCAAACTGCCAACGAGTATGCTCACTAGATGGTGAACATACAGCTTACTACAAGGGCTGCCTATATACATACCTATTGTATAAAGAGACAATTGAGACTCCAACATTGCGTCCGAAACTTATTCATCTGATTCTCATGTGGTGCTTGGCCTGACAAATGGTGAGCTCTTTAATAAATTTCAGCAGCATCAGCACCAAAATCTTAGAGTTCCGATGCAAAAAAACAAGTCCAAAAGCGACAACCACACAAATAAATTTTCCAAAAAGGCATTGCACAAAAACATCAACAAATACGAAGTGGAAAGCGACAGCCTCCACAACAAATTGTGTAAAAGTGAATTGTACAAAAGCAACAGCTAAAACCACAACTTCATCAGAAAATGCACAACCAATCTCTCACTTCACCATTTAGTGAGAATCATACAAAAACATTTATTTCTTTGATCGACTTGCCGTCCTGTATTGAGGTTTGACAGCTTTGATACCAGGTTTGATAGCATAATAGAAATGCAATCTAAAATATTATAGATTCTCATTGAAATCGCTATTTGGAACGCCGATGGAGTCCTCCATCATAAAAATTAACTGAAGTTTTATATAACAACTAAAACCATTTGAGTTATGCTTAATGCGGAAACTCATTTTTGCTTAGAACATACTTACATACTTAAAGTTTGGTTTGAAATATATTCAGCCAATCGTCCTGACAATAATCGCTTGAGGAAAAGTGCTGCGATTGGTATACGGTCCAATATTAAACATTATCTATTTGATCCAATTCGAGCAGAATCGTTGCAAAGTGCTGGCGTTTACTGAAAATAGTCAGTGGCATTACACGTATATATAGATTTAAACATGGATTTAAAGTCACCATAGGACATTTATGTATCAGTGGTTTGTTGCAACACCCGTGAAGCAGCCGAGTCTGCCAGCATAGACTAGTTACCTTGTTCTTCCAGCTCATTATACCAGACTCTTTTAAAACCTGAGTGTAATGGATTCATTAATGGGTCGGTAGTCTTCCCAAGTGTTGTATGAAGGCAAGAAGTAAACTAGATAAATCTGCGGCCAATAATCTTGAGAAGCTCTGCGTTCAGCGCAGTTTGAGCTTGGATTCCAATAATAAAATTGGATGTAATTTTTCGCGATCCCCGAATACCTGTTGCAGGACTAACAGTCAGAAACCGAAGGCATTTGCTGAAGAATTGGAGAATTGTTTCTTACCACTACAACTCGCTGAAGATGCTAATATCAATATCAAGTCTCTATCGATTAATGTATTGGATATATACTCTAGCAGAAGTAAAAGCAAATATTCAAAAGCTGAGTTCCAAGAAGCGTCCTGGTTCTAATAAGATTGATGCTCAAGTGGCAAAAGCTTTGGAGTATTATTTCTATAATCATCTCAATGTTTCGGTGCATCCATTTCCCAATATACAATAATAGAAATGCGTATGTCGGATAACCTTGACCAATAGGCCTTCTTCTGACATTCAACAAGATATTTGAAAGAATGGTTTTGAGTAGATTGTTGGAAGTACGACTCGTGAAGAAAAACATACTGAATCATCAATCAAATTGAATAGTGGTTTAAACATCCTTTAAAGAGAAAATTTTGGTGTCTCTTTGAAGCTTGTTTCCCAATAGTAGCTGACATATTGCTGGATTTATTTGAGGGTGTAAATACTATGTAGAATTTAAACTCTCTAGTGTGGATTGCGGTGTTTATTAATAAGTGTATTGACAAATTATAAAGCCCTGCATTAAAAAAGTTTTTTAAATGTTTTTATATTGAATCTATCGATCTCCACATTCGAAATATGACCATACTTTTGATGTATCACGTCACAATTTTGGTCAAAAAAGACATTTACGTAGTCAAATATAAGGTTAAAAGATTTTTTGGTGCTTGAAAGATTGTAGTGGTTTGTTACTATTTCGAGGTTGCTGATTTTGAATCTGCCTTAGTTTTTACGGTAATCGGTTTTGCATTACTTTTTTTTTTCTAAAAATAGCTTAATGAACGGTACTTTAAAGATCAAAAGAGAAAGATATGATAAAAATAAAGGGAGGCTTGCAAGAGCATAAACAACATGAAAATAGTCGTCATTCAAACATCACACACGAAATTCAGCTTTTTCCATTGCATTGCATTGTTTTGCAAAGGAGAAAAACTGGTTCACTAAAACATCTCTTACTTTTAAAGTAAATGGTAGATTATCATAAAATTTTGACAAGTATCGTTTGAAAGTTGGTAGTTCCTAAAAATCATATGGATTTGTCAATAGTGGAGCCATCAATATGTCATCCTACGAACTTATTGAGTGATGTGTTTGTTTCATGTTGTTTTTGCTCTTGCAAGTCTGATTGATAATTATCAATAGTTTTAACAATACATTTTGTAGCTTATCATGAAACACAAATTCAATTGGACAATTGTGAAATGCAAGTGTCAGTAAAATCTAATTAGAATACTTGTTGTTGCTGAATTTAGACAATTGTGGACAAGGCTGTGGCAGACTGTCTGCCTACGCGTCATTCAATGTGGCAAGCATTTTATTGTTTCAGTTTGTTTCTGATGATGAGGATATTGAAATGATTTTATATTGTGTGTAATTGATAATCGAATTATGTGCCCCCATGAAATATTTTGAAAACACATTCAATACCACAATCAATATTTATGATATCTGCTCAATTTTATGTTGTTTACGCCAAGAAACTTATGAGAATATTAATATATTTAAAATAAAGTAAAAATTAAATAAATTGTATTGCACATGAATCTAAATAGTTTAAGTTCTCTAAAATGAAGACTTTAGTTTATTTATTTATATTTATTATTATTTTAAACAGCAAGATCGAAGTGAAAAACTTACAACCTAGCTTATGAATTATAGCAATGGCAACTAGCAATGTCATGATGATTTTAGTTAATTATATCCATTTAATGAAATTTATACATTCATATTTAGGCCAGGATGTGCCCTCTATCTCAACTACTTAATATCACTATTCGCCTTTACTTCGTGTCATAATTTTATGTGATTTCGGTACTTAAGAGTTATAGGTAATTTTTAAACTTCAATATATGTAAATGGTAGTGTTTAGTCACCATTCCATTCTTTGGTGAATGAAATATTAATGTGTGTATATATAAATCTAACAACTGCCTGCCTTCGTGGCAAAAGAATTTTCCGATAGAGAATCATTTGTTGCCAATTTCCAAGCCACCTTAATGCAGGAGGACCTATTTTCAGTTTATGCGCTAAAATAATCTAATATAAAAACTGTGCAAAAATGCTCTACACTATTTTCATTAGAGTTATGTCTGATAAACTCATTAAAAATTGTTTTTAAAGGTCATTTTATGTTTTGTTTACATTTTGTCAAGTGCCATCACAAAATTAATCATCATCATTAGTGACATACTGTATACACTCAAAAGTTTGCTTTCTCAAAGAGCCAATGTCTTGCACAATTTGATATCTTCAGTTGCAAAGAAATAAATAAATGTGTATTTCAAAGCCAATGTCACTCATTATTTACATAGCTGGGTTCCTTGAAATAGTAACATATCGTGATACATCCTTTCACATATTTCTATTTCTACTGCAACAAACATCAGTTCAGATGAAATCTAATTAAACATTTCAACTTAATTTAAAATTTTCTTGATTTGCTCTTAACTCATATGAGATTCTCAACTTAAGGGGACTCAGGTTCAGGTGTTTACTTAAAAGTTTAGTTTTTTTTTTTATGAAACTTAAAACTTTTGAAGAAACTGTCTTTCTTCATGTTAATTTCATGAGTTGAGAAACACACACACACCCACACCAACTGATCCTTATTGGCGCGCATAACACACATATGACAGAGGACTCATTACACTTGATTATGGTATCGTTGGGGGGTCCTCATATACTACCATGCCCTTGCTTGCGTGTTGCTCTTTTAGCGAATAATACGCGACTTATTTCTTTTATAAATTTCAAGTCAAACATTTGAAAATACATAATAAGTCGCAAGATACACAAATACTTATTTATACATAGACTTTTATGTAAGTGTGTGCACAGATACAAGGTAAAGAACTTGTTAAGTAGCAAACATTAAGTACACACACGCACACTCACTCACTGAATATTGTAAATTTAATGGATCTTACGTCAGTTGTCAGTGTCGGTGGATAGGGTAGGGTGGTAGTTCAGGAAAAAATCACAATATCTGCGTGTTACTAAGCTTAGTTTCAGCATCAATTCACATTTTGAGATGAAAGTGCTCATTCTTACACACAACTACAACGATATGACGCGCCAAAGTCATTTGAATTAACATAATGAAAATGATGACAAAGATGATGATGACGATGATGTTGCTTTGATATGCTTAGAATCAAAAAACAAAATTTCACATTTTTCTTATTTCATTATTTCCAATTGCCACTTTACACTCTTCTTTATGTTTATGTTCATCTTCATTTTCTATTTTTCCTTTTGTTGCTGGTATCTAGAACTAGTTTTTATTTAGTGAATGCTAAGGGATAAACACGGGTATCTAAATCTATGTGGGTCTAAGAAGAACCAACATCAATGACAACATCAACAATAAAAAATTCAAATAAAATTTTATATTAACGAATTCGTTTTCTTTTTTTCTTTACAGGTAAGTCACTTGAAAATTGCGACATCTTTTAAGATAGAAAATATACAAACAATTGAACTCAGGTAAGCCATCGACAACGCCATCGTTAGTAATATTATTTTATGCACCATTAAAAAATGGGAAACCTTCTACAAAAATTGAAAAAAAAATAAAATGTCAACAAAAATATGAAAAATTCATTATAAGATGAAAGGCATTGGAGGAGGACCCTCGTAATGAAAGGCATGATCCCCCACTCAAGGATAAAGTATAAAAATTAAAAGTATCATTTATGGTCGCTCATTTCTAGTTGTTCAAATCAAACTACACATTTGTTTTCATTTTCGATTTGTTGATATTTCACTTATTTCTTGATTTATATCCTTCTGGTTTTGGCTAATTCCTTAGGTTAATGCTAAAAATACTCAGAGACTCACACACTCACTCACAAACTTACACGGAGAACGAGAACAACACACAACCTGTTGACGTTTGTTACTTTTTGCTTCGGCGCCAAAAAAGTGAACAACAAAAATTTTAATGCGATTTCTTGCTCAGAGAATAAGATACGATTTAAATGAGAGAGTTACAAATGAAAATCTCTATCAATCTGTGAAGGTTCATATTAGTGAATGGGAGAGTGTGAGACAGAAACCTGGATTTCAGAGGAAATTTTAAATGAGCTTTTGCAAGCTTTTATTTAACAGAATTTTAGCAATAGCATTTTATGTTTATACCAGAGATTCAGCAACTTTGAAAACCCCATTATTTTAATTTACAAAAATTAATACAAAAATATTGGAACCTTAATTCTACCAAATATAATAAAAATATATAGTCACTAGCATAGCAAGGCGCGCGTTGCTGCAGCCCCGTCGTGATGTTAGTGTGCGATTTTCATCTGTTTCATGAGTTTTGTAGCAATGATAGGATGTTGTAGTTAGGTGCTCCACAGCGCCATCTGTTAAAAATTTATGGAACTTTCCAAAAAAAAAAAAACATTTAATTTGAAATTAAAAAATATTGAACTCATTAATTGCGATAAAAACAATCCTAAATCCCAAGTTGGACCAAATAACATAAATATAAATAAATAAATTTCATCAAGATCGGTTCAGTAGTTTCGGAGTCCATTAATGACAAACTCTGTGACACGAGATTTTTATATACTTACTAACATACCCGGCGTGATTTTAGTGCGTAATACTGTTCTGTGTTTACTTTTGAAAAAATCAGACGAATCAAATATTAATATTGACATAATTTCCTGCTATATTTGACAAAGGCGACTTGGTTGAACTACCACTTACCGGGTCCAAGTATAGCTTATAACCATCCACTTGACTCAATAAGTACTACAAAAAAGATTTCATCATAATCGGTCCAGCCGTTCTCGAGTTTGGCGCTTACCAACACTTTTAGCGATTAATTTTTATATATATAGAAGATATACTTATGTGTACAAGTATATGTTTAAACATTTTAAACTATTGTGAATAGGCATTACGACGTAATCGTGATGTTTACTCCGCATAGAACTGTGAGCCAATATTTGGAAGTGATCACCATGATGAAGAAAACCGATAAAGGTATACGAGGTGTAATCATTTATTAAGGTGACTATATATTTTTTTTCTCGGTCCATGTGTTGTCGAATTTAATTTTTTTTTTTTTTTTGTGTTTGTCCTAAACATATGCTGTCATTCTCAATTTGCCGAGTTTACTTTGAAAAAAAAAAAAAATATATATTTATAAGTGGTACAAGCTCTTCACAGAATACAGAGAAGATGTTAATGACGATGCCCGTCCTGAATGGCGCAACACATCAACAACCGACGAAAACGTTGAAACAGTGATGGAATATTTTTATGGACATTTGTCAAATCAATATCTCAGTTGCTAATTTATAACCAAAAGAACATTCTCGCATGAGCTTCGAATATTCAGACGCGTATTATAAAAACCATCCTTGCATTTTAGCCACCGATCCGTTGGCTGTCCCACTACTTAGCGGATATTCGGCGCTAGCTTACAGTTGATGTTCGTTATGTAGTTGATGAAAGTTCTGCCTAGAGGCGGTGGCCTAGGTGTGCCGTGAATGTGAACAAAAATCAGTCGGTAATGGAAGACTGTAACGACAAGTCACATGAATTATTGATGACAAGTCACAACGACAAGTAACTCGAATTGTTGTCCTGTGTTCTATTCTAAACCTTTATTCATATGTTGAATAAATGACAATTTATATTAAACCGTTCAACATTCCATCCCAAGTAAATTATTATAAATAAAATTCTATCACAAACTAAATCTGATTCCATCAAAATTTAAGCACTCAGTCCCATATATATTTATAATATAGAATAAATAAATAAATAAATAGTCACTTTACTTTGTGAAAAGACCCAGTATACATCCTTCTGCTTATGAGCATATGTGCAAGCGTCTCTTTCAGCTTTTGTTTTTGTTTTTTTAGCTTTTTGGAGCTACCATGTCAAGGCAAGATGAATGTTAGACAGGAACCAGGATTGAACGGCATTAAAGTATTTTTATAATTGGATCACTCTAAAACTACTTTCAAAAATTCTAGAAATAATAGAAAATTTATTATTGACACTTCTATCATCAAGCCATTGGTCTTAAGACCTTTTAATTAAGCAGTTGCGGTAGTGATTTTAATAAATCAGTTAATATTAGATTCGGAAATATAAATTTGTGAGGATGCTTACTATGGCAAATAGCTGGCCCACAGAATACAGGGGGGTAATAAAGAAAGAAGTTTACCTAAACATTCTTCAAACGTATTGTCCTTGTGAATACATTTCTTCTCTTCAAATAAAATGACTTCACAACAGGATGGTGATTAGAAGTATGCTGTCCGCGTTGGGTGTTGTAGCAACAATTTCCATTGATGAAGTAGCCGACCCAGAGCCCTGATCTCAATCAAATTGAAAATATTATGTTAGTCGTGAAGATAATGCCTGTTGCTGGTTTTCATTAAATTTATCTTTCCTATCACATATTTGCTATTGTTGTCTTGGCAAGTATTTTTATAATGATCTAAGGAATATCCGATGATTTTTTTTAAACATTTACTTATTTTTGCTTGCCACTGTATGATGATTACCTTCTGTGACAAGAAAAATCTTGACGAACTTAGCTTTTTTTGTTTAAAAAATGATAAAATATTCAAAAGCTCCATTATGTGTGCCTCTCAAACTGTAAACATAAAGCTTTAAGGGGAAAAAAGCGCACTGTTAAAAATACCGGAAAATATTATGCTCTCAGAGATGATACTGTACATTTGAAATGTTGATAGCATCCACCATTTATCACCAATTCAAAAACATTCAAATTAATGTGAATTAATGATCTAAAAATTATTTGTATCAATAAATAAGATACAAATTAATTCCATTTATCACTTGTTCGAAATTATATGGTGAGGCCTTCAGGTCTCTTCTCTTTTCTCTTGAATGACCTTTGTAACATATTATGCTTAATTACAAATGTTACCCCCATCTCTACTCTTTACATAAATTAGCAGACAAAACGATGACCCACCGACCCATCTTTACTTCATATAAAATTTCTTTTTTCATTCTTATACCACTCTCTCTCTCTCTCTCTCTCAGTTTCTCTTTACCACTTACTCTCTATCTCTCTGTCTGGTTTCTGTAGAAAAATCTCAAACAACAAAAACAGTGAATGAAAATGAAAAATGCTCTCAGATTTTAGCTGCGCGTTATTTAGTAGAGTTAACATATCTCTCAGTCATTGGCACATTGTTTGAGTTTAGTGAGTATCTATGTGATGTGCATATGAGCATGTGTTTGTATGGGTATTTGTCTGTGTTCTGCTTCTAGTGACTGTGGCGCCGCAATAGTACGCAACGCATTTTTATGCGCGATTTGCCAACAAACTCCGCAAATCCAGTTTATCCCAAGCAGGCAGCATGTGCGGACGTGGTCGTCATCGTCGTTATTCCGGTGGTGGTCGCCTGACGTCGTTATTATCGTTTGCATCGTTATCGTAAATTTGATTTTCGCTTTCGTAGTTTTTGAATCCGCTGCACTGCGCTGAGTTCTTCTAGTGATTTTATCTTTTTCCAATTGTAGTTGTTAACGGTAAACTACAACACAAAACACTTGATTCTTACCAATCATCATCGTCTGCATCGTTGCCGTTGTCGTAATCGCAGCGCGCGCATTTCGCGTTTCGCATGCATTTCAGTTTAGATACAATTTTTAATCAAAATATATGAACGCATCTCACGCATTGCACTTGTTTCAGTCTCAAACTGAAACGCAATTGTCGCTGTCGCAGAAGACTCGCGTCGTGTTAACTTGTACAATATGTACTGAAATGCTTGTTTCTTTCCATTTACGAACTTTACGAAAACGTTCTTCAACTTCAATTGGCTTTGATGTACATACTTATTGTTTTGTGTTTGTACATTCAATTCGATTAGCAACGGATGCTGTTTGTTTGATTTTGATTTTCAGTCAGTCAGTTTCCGTCGACAACCTTCACTCGCATGGTTTCTTATTTATGCGTGATTTTCTTATTGAAAATATTCGTGTGATCGTGATTTTTACACTAACTAAGTAAATGACGAGCAGCATGAACATGCAAATGGGTGAACAAAAATCTTTGATATTTCAAATTATCAAAAGAAAACAAGAAAAAATATATAACAAATTATAACCAATTTTATAAAATAATTTAATTCGAATAAAATAGAAATTTCAATACGAAATATGTTTGTATAAATAAAAAAAAAGGATAAAATTTAATAAATGTGTTTAAACTAAAAATAAAAAAGTGCAAAAAAATTAAACAATAATAAAGTAATAATAATAATACTACAAATAATATTAATTTCTAGTTCTTTATATTTTAAGTTGGGTGAATCTTTTAAAAAGGAATTGTTAAGTATGGAAACACATAGTACAATAGTTTTCTGTTTCTGTTATTTGTTGATTTACATTAAGAATGCTTTTCTTTTATTGTTATTCTCTTGACCAACCAAAGATTTTATATCAAACAATTCATACAATCCATAATTTAGTATAATTAAATCGAAAGGTATTCTTCGCTGGATGTGTACAAGCGATTTTATACTTCCGAGACATCAGACCATCGCCATTTTTCAGTTTTTCCAATGAAAAGTGTTTACAGAGAAGATATTAGAAACAAATGAGTGTAGGCTGCGGGTTACCCTAGATACTTATATGCTGTTTCACAGTTTCAATTCTCATTTATTATATAGAAAAGTTTAATTACTTTACCAGCAATGTGATCGTAGCTCTAAAATAATGATACTTTCTAATTGAAAGACATCAATTTTCATTTCATTTTCATACAAAATTATCAAACTAATATATTAAAAATCTAAGTTGCATAGAACATGATTAGATAAACTCATCATAATTATGTCTATAAAGCAGTGTGACCTACAATTGATTAAAACTTTAAACTTATGTGATGATATCCCGACAATTGAAAGTATAAATTATCAGTAGAAGGAGTTTTTTCTTTATTACACAAGAAAATTCTTGTCTGTATGGACTTTGTTTTGACATTAATGACAATCCCTTTAACATGCGATCAATCATTTAGAAAACAAAGAGACACAAAAAGCTTTTGATAATTCAATCGAAATTGAACCATTCTATAATAATATAATGTGGTTGCGTTGTGTGTTTGTGTTTCTCATTATCATTTTTAATTGTGGCAACTCTCACACCTTAATATACTCGTATTGTAATTACGTTTATTCAGTTTCAGTTTCATGTTTATCTTTTTTATTAAATAAATTCGTAATTTGTTTATTTTATTTCATATGAAATCTTACTATTGTGCTTTTTTTTGTATCTTTTGTTTTATTTATTTTCGATAACACACGCAGTGACAAATAATTTATGTGCGAAATTTTCGAATCTATCTATTCATTTATATACATGAATACAATGAAGCGAATCAGGTTTCTTTTTTTTCAAATTCTAATTTAAAAATAAAAAACACTTAATAATCATAATAACAACTGATTTATGATTGTTCCAGTCAAACAAATAATACTAAAATTGATTGTCATTTATTACAGCAAGACAAAAGTCACAAAGAAAAATTAAATGAAATAAAATTTAAATTAATAAAAAAATAGGAAAAAATATATTCTAACTTAAGTCTCACCAAAACTAATATCAACTATATGAGACTATTAAAATATCATCGTTTCATAGACACAATAATCTTCTAGTGAAATGGCACAATTCTAATTGTATAGTGGACCGGCTAGGCCCATTAGAATCACCTCTGCATAGTTATACTTCAATTCTATGTGTTTCAAACATCACACGAATGTGACAATGCACTATACGCATTGAGAAGTGTATTAAAAAATAAAAATGAAACTTGTTTTGTGGGAGTGCTCGTCGCGCAACTGTTAAGAAATGGAATTTTGTTTTCTTATAAAATTTTCAACTACTCGCATTACTCATACGCAGTGTAGTTGCATGAGTTCTTCAGTTTATATTTTATTTTTATCAATTGTAACTCGATACAATTCCACTCTTATTGCAGAGTATAACAATCTCTCTTATTGATTTGCGAAATTCATTTAATAAGATCATATACTATTCATAAGAATGAACGTACGCACGCAAACAGGCATGCAAACAAAGCCATCATCACATCATTGATATTCAAATTAATGTTGTTATCGCATATCAATTGATATCGATTTGACGTCATTATATCTCATTCCACTCTTTTTCGCGTTGCTTTATGGCAAAGAAATCAATTCCCAATATTTATCCGGAATAAGTCATTACTTAACTCGATAAGCTATTGAGAGAACAATCCCCTCTTAAACAAGACAAATAAATAAAATCTCGTTTCTTTTCGTAGTCTCGAAATGATGTACAAGTCACTTATCCAAAGTTATAAAATGTTTCTAATATCTTTTTTATTCACTCATTCACTCTCATGCCTGATTTCGTTTGTCTCTTTGAATACAAAAATCATTTTTGGGAACGTGTTTCTCTTGCCAAAATATTGTATGAAGACAAACGACAATTGCTTATATACACAAAAGGCTGGGTGGTTGGATATTTAGTTTGATTAGCCAGATATTGGAATTGGTATCTGGGATGCGCATTGATGACCATTTTTATGGCACTTAAACCATATATCGACCATGAAACGTTTGTTGATTTATTGGGCTAGAACTAAACTCATAAAATTACAAAATAAAAATTATAATCATAAAATGAAGTCCATGCAGGCTCTATTTTCTTCCACTTAAATGAAGTTAATAGGAAAATCAATAAACAATAAAACAAACTGCATAAATCAATGTTGATATCAACTAACATACACAGTTCATTACCTTACTTACTAAGCTTAAATCATCATCAGCATCAGCATCAGCTTCATGAGTATCATAATTATCACCATCCTCATTATTGGTATTGACAAAGATTGAACTGAGTTTGCGTAAAAGTTGAAAACCAGACATAAAAGCCAAGTAAACAAATTTTATTTATTTTATTTAATTTTATTTACTTTCAAACAACGCAACAATTTTGTATCTACTTACCTAGAGTATGATCACCAAGGGGGTTTGTGTAAGGTAATTACAATCAATGTGTTGCTATATTTGTGGCTAACTGCGCCAAACGAAAACCGGACGCTCTCATAGTGTAACAGTCGATTCTATGATCGAGAGATCAAAGAGGGTTTCATATACAATAACAAAATACTATTAACTAAAGAATCAGACACTTTTTTCTAATTTTATGCCTATGAAATCGTATGCAGTTCTTCGTTGTGGTATACATTTACCTGTTATTTATGTAACTTGCAATTTATAGCATCACAGAGTGGTTTGTTCTCGCATTTTTCCATCGTCTGCCGACGTCATCGCACCAAATTAAAAACAAAATACATGAAAATAAAAATAAAGTATACATTTTTGCGAAAATCATACACAAAAGAAAAACACTTTACTTTGCACTTTTCTGTCTAATTGTAAATACGCGTGCTGAATATGTTAAGTGTTTGGAATACAACAATTTGCTATGTGGAATAAAATATATAAGTATTTCCATATGTATGGTATAAAAATAGGTGATTGTTTGAAATGCAATTTTAATAAAAATTCTTGGTTACCTTTAAGAGAAAATTATTTTCTTTATTGCTCAGTGATGAATTTAACAATATAGTTATAAAACAAGACATTCTTCAGATCAGTTATTATTTCATGTAAATTATTTTATGCCGGTTATTTTTATACTCTTCACGCAGTGGTATGGCATATATTTGATGTCATTTTTACTAAACCCAGACAAAGACACCCCATGGAGGCAACGTCGCACAGTTTTATTCTTTAGAAGCATCACAACAAAGTCATAATTCTTACCATTGTACCATTGGTGCGCCTGTCAATTTTTATTGAAAACAGACTTAGAGAGTTAACTAAAATATTGTATATAATTTTTATTAATTTTTTTTTGTTCTATGTTGATAATTTGTTTTAACCGAAGTTTCCTTAAACAAATTTTTAAGATTTCATTCATCATCATCGATATATATACTTGGATATACTTTAGATCTATTTCTTGATTTGAATACAATTCAAACGTGGTGGGTCGATTTTTACGATTTTTGATTTGTTGGATTTGTCTGCTCTTCGAATAGCAGAATAACTACTAAAACATCGGATAGGACCATCTGTTGTCGAGAAATTCGTGGATAAAATTTTGCATAGAAACCCTAGAGACATAATTTAATCAATCAAGTAGTCTTTGTCAATTGTTAAATCAGAAAATTATGTCAATAATATCATATTTGATTCGTCTGATTTTGCTAAAGTTTCTCAGCTGCTTCACATTTTTTATTTTTTGTTTTTCTATTACGATTGTCGTTTTAACGGTTTCTGTTGTGGTTAACGGTTAATTATACCTTATTATCTAATAAAATTAAGGGTATTAAAACTGATTTAATTCAGCTACTAACTTAAGACAAGATTCTTTGAACGAGGGCGTAGCAACGCGAGCCGGAACAACTTCTTGTACATAAATCTGGGAATACAAATATACATATTTAGTTTTTACTTAAAAAAACTCTTAATAAAATTTGCTAAAATATTATAATCTACTATATGTTGCACAAATAGGCTAAGGCATAAGGCTGAACCCCATTTCTTTCTCTGTTTGTCAAATGATTTTCGTTTTTCGACAACAAAGTTCTTGGATTCGCTAGCATGGGCATACGCAACTCCACAGGTTTATGGGATGGGAGTTAAATCTTACGTATGGTAAACATCTTACAAAATAATCATAATAAAGAGTCAAAGGCCCCAGTAGCTGGTGCTCTGGTTGATATATTAGATATATTATTACCTTTTTTTTAAGAATGTATTATAATTATTTTTTATATAAAGAAATAGATAATCATAATAATAAAAGATGTAACATAAATTTTTGTTTTCTGAAGGCCCTCCTAACGGTATAACAACAGCCTAATATTAAAAATAATTTAGCTTTTTAAATTTTAATTTGTGGATGGGTGTTATAGTGCATTCAGGCAGAGCAGAACGCGAGTTCTGTGCACACACTGCAAAATGTTCTAAATCATGTATTTTTCACAAAATTTAAATTTTTATTTGTCACAATTGCCACAACGTTCCATTTGTCTGTATGGTTGGTTGGTGGAAGACCCGTATAATCCACTACGAACCAGAATTAGTACCAGAGTGCCGTTTTAAAACCACTTCCTCGCCGAACGCAATAAGTATTACTAAATCCAACGTGTGAAATTTAGGTATTTTAATAAATCACTGAACAGTCCTAGAGGTTGTCGATGATGTATTTGCCCAGAAACTTATTTCTAGTATTTTGCCAGGGCTGGGCATTGACATAGAAAGTCCTCTTCCTCTTCGTTTTCATTTTCGCAGCTTCTTCAATGGCTTCTGAACGGAATACCCAGTCCCTCCGCGTGAGTCCCTACACACCAGTGACCAGTAAAAGCCCCTGTTAGCCTTGCGGTATCCGAGCGTCTTCTGTTGATGAGTCTAAGTGACCTATTTTCGTTGTAATTTGTGTGTAAAATCAAAACAAAAAACAGCTGTTCAAAATTCGCAATTCAGTGACGGTGAACAGATAACCAGAACTCGCACAATCAGAACTCGCTGTCTGAACACACTATTAGTGTTGGTCTAAACTCATGTAAAGTTTGCTTAAGTAATTCTTGAATGCCCCTAAGAAATGAGTATTTAGTGCCTGAATTACCGATTAAGTAGCAGATCTCTAACTCATATATACTTATATCTCTTACACATTTGCTAATGACCCGGCAAAATTCTGAAACAATTGAATCGACATAAAAACTCAGGAATTCAAGAGGTACTTAACACATATCCTAAAAGTTCTCTTTCTAGAGATTTGTACACACATTTAAATACTATTTCTTCTTTCTTCTGACGCATTTCAACCAATGGGCGATCCTAGTAAAATTAAATGCTTGACAATAATCGATCAGATGACATATGACCTTGTCATTCCTCCATCATGAAATCTGATCTACTTACTATAGTTTTGTGTTCGTGCATAATTGCAAGCATTCACTTGAATTATGTCAACTAAAAGAAATTAAATATTTAAAATGTTCTTGAAGAATAAAAGAATGTCACTTAAAACAAAAACAAAACAGAAAGAAGGATATCGTCGGCTATGCCAAATATGTAATACTCTTCCTGCTCCTGTGAATGAGCAAGCAGAAATATTATATTATTTATTTTTACTAACCTCTAGGGTAGGGTCAGTATTCATACTAATTTCACATACACCATTAGTCTCATCAAGCTGATCAAGAATATACTTTATGTATGTCTCTTTCTGTGTATAACAATCTTCTTAACAAACTTATAATACTATTCACTGCGTGAAGAGTATAAAAAAAATAAGAAAATAAGAAAACCAGAAAAATAATTGACATTATAAAGTTTTTGCAAAAGAAATTCCTTTGAGTATTTGACTGAATAATAGAATTTTAGCGTGTAGTAATGACATTCACTCATTGTTTGTGCTAAGTCATGAAATACAATGAAGTTTCTACAAAACATCAACAATAAGAATACATAAAAATATTCTCACATAAGTCGATGCTGAACTAAATAGGTTTTCCAAACAAAGATACGAATGCGAAGAAAGAAAATGCATGCGCGTGTATTTTTTTTTTCTTCCATATCAACACAAAGTCTTTGACAAATACTTAGGAATGAACACCCCAAGTTCGTCACCTATCCAACCCCAAACTTTCTTCATCAAACAGACAACAATTTACTCTCAGTTCTGTTGTGCATAAAGTCAACTGAAATTTGTGCTGCTGATGAGGATGGTGACGATGATAATGGTGTCGACTCCTACACAATAAAAATAAGTACAAATTTTGGTTTCAAGTAAAATAAGCAAAAAAAAAAATAAAGAGAAAAAGAATACATAATGAAATGAATGGAAAAATGAAAAAAATACATTCACAAAAACAAAATTGTAAAAATAATTTCCTCTTTTTTCTTCTTATTTCTGTTTTGTATTCGTTTTAATTTTTTTCTTTTTTTTTGTTATTTATTTACATTTTTTTTTTCTCTTGCGGTTATTGCGTGGCATAGAAGATAAAAACATCAAAACCAAAAAAATAAAATAAATTTGTCCGTCGTTTGTCGTTCATCTTCTGATCTTTTTGTATGTCGTCATTATATTTTCTTACTAATTGTTGTTTGGTATTGTTGCTTTGGCAACATTTTCCTTTTCGTTCCGTCGTTCAGTTGTACAGTTGTTACTCTTGAAGCTATTAAAAGGTCATTGATGTTGTTTTTGTTCTTGTTGTTATTGTGGTTGCTATCGACAGGAAGGTAAATCTGATTATGTTTCTATCTGGCTAATTGATTGATCCTTAAAGCATTGTACATATCAGATTGCTATAAAGATTTGCTAGGGGTAACCCAAGCAAGGTTCTATAAATTACAGCAGATAAAAACATCTAAAGGAAAAAGGACAAAACAGCTATCCTTACAAGCAACTGCAGTTCAGAAAGTCAGAAGAAGTCATGAGTGGGTATGTTTTCCAATTCCAACAGTTGAATTAAAATTGCCTAAACAATTGTATTATGACGTCTTCTTTTTCTTTTCATTGTTCATATTTTCTTTATATTTTTGTGTGTGTTGATTTCTCTTTATTGTTTTGCTGTGGGTGATTTTCACAAATTTTCCATGTGACTTATGTTCTCAAATATTTTCATTATTTTTCGAAAAATCAAGGTCTTTCAAATTCAATCAGTTTTCATTTAAAAATTTATAAACAAAATGAAATGAATGCATGAAATTTGTATGTGATTTCAATACAAAACAACTAAGTTTGTCGCATTATTAATATGTAATTCATTTTCATATTTATTGTGGTTAATTTCATATATTTTAGTAAAATAAATTCATATATTGAAGTTTAAAAGGAGAAAGATGATTGATGAAGAGACATTCATTATTTGAGTGGAATCAGTTTAGCATAAAGCGTGTTGATTGGGCATGGAATTATTGTTAAGATCGTTTTTTTTCCACTCAATTAAATTGCTGACTTCAACGCAGCGATCAACATTAATTAAATATGTAATTAACACCCAAAGGGCATCGTTAACATCATTTCTAAAATGCTTTACAAGCAACTTTATAATCATTGAACAACGAAGACAGTTTCAAGTGCATATAGGTAATACAAAAAATACAGTAAAGTTTCTCATATTACATTCTCTATTCTTCGAACTCTTTAGTATAATCAGGATTATTTGTCTTTTTTTCTTGCGCTTAGTGGTGCCAAAAATGCCTTCGTATCGTCATAAGTGCCATCGCACCCCAAGTATGTGATGTGCCACTAAAAACAACCTAATAAGTGCGCTGGTAGGTGGTATCGTCTTTTGTGCTCATATGTTGACTGTAGCATCTGCGTCCTGGTCCCGCTTCTTGCATCTTAGAATCTTTGCAATCTAGTGAGCTACTTGTGCCTTTTGTGCATACTCACCAGCATCTTGTCCACAATATTTGCTGCGTTAATGGGTCCCACACTGTTTCCCAGCGCCTCACGCTCTTGTTGTCATCTAACACAATACAAAATTAATAAAATATACTGCCTTAAGATTTGTTTTAAGATGAACTATAAATATTTTATATCATCAGTTTTATAGAGACAGAAATGGATGAGATCTGACAGAATATGAACCCAAACCATTTATTATCATCATATTTGGGCCATATAAGTTCACTTGCAATTATTTAACTCTTTTGTATCGAAGTCTATATGGATAGGGTGCCCTTTTTGGGCTTGTCTTTGGTACACTCACTGACTTATAAATCACTGGTCCAAAACTTGTCCGTGGAACCAGCATTAGTTCCAACAAATTCCTTTTACATGTATTCAACTGGTAAATTTAACATGGCGATTGTCATTGGAAGGAGTCAATTGCCACCGCCTGCATTTCTGTTGACTAGTTATGTCACCGTTTACTGCCATCACTTGCATTAGCGTTCTCCAGTCGTGTCTTCAGTCATTGCCACCGCCTGCTTTTCCTACAACTAGTAAATTCATTAGCCATTAGCAATGCGAAAAGTGGCTGCTGACTTATTGTGGAAACGCCAACTCACTGGTCTGCCTCTGCATAACCTGCGACTAGTGAATTTACTAACCACCAGCTAATAAAAAAAGAGGAAAGCGAATTATTATCGAAACGGGGACTATTACCACCAAGCATACTGCAGGGGCAGAACCAATAGATATACGAGTTCAGTATATTGTGCTAAAAACTTTATTGCACAAATTTTAGAAACTCAATCATAAAAACTCTGCAACTCATATTCTTATGCCTCACAAATGGGATTTTGTTGTGGCCAAACTAGTGAGGCATTACTGTATACACACGCACTTAACTGATGAAGATGATAAAGTCGAATGAGTAGGATGCCACTTTTGCTGCTGTCGTCAGTAATGATAATAATAATGCTGTGACTCTTTGATAATTGTGCGACTTCATGTCTTGTAAAACTTGTTTTGCATTACTTGTTAAACCTCAGTTGCCACCAATTTGATCTTCTAGAATACAAGCATCATCTGCCTGTTGAGGGTTAAATATAAAAAACGACCCAAATTTCTCGTATTAATAAAACATAAAATCAAGTTTTCTTCACAGCACTTGGACCATAGGCCGCCTCACAAGTAGCATACAACTTGATTTGGCCTCGATGCTGTTGCATGTTCAATATATTTTTTATCTAAATATTTTAATTGCGTTTGCGTGCGTGCAAATGAAATTGCCTAAGAAAGATCAAAAAGAATTGAGTTGAGGTGCTTGAGGGTAGTGCGGATGCTACAAATACAGTTTTCAGGATACTCCTATATCGGAATACAAGTTCACCGGCCACCAATAATTACAGCAGCCAAATCAGTTAAGAAACTTGTTCTGTAATGTGGTAATTGCTATTGCCAAAACGTAATTTTGTTCAGTGGATTCAATACAATCTGATTTTTTTATTAATCATTTTTTTCTTGACCTTATCTTTATCACATTTCTTTTGAGCTTCAACCCAAAAAATAAATAAAGGTCAAAATTGATGATGACCGGCTCTATAAATTTTTTTTGTTCATGCATCTTAATGAGTTTTTGGGTCTTACATTAAGTTTTCCCTTTTTTCTTTTCATCCAATTTTGTATAAAATTGTTTTTGTTGTTGTTAATAAATAATGCAATGCGAATATACGAAAAACATGTTGCGTATCTTGTACAACATGTAGGTCAAATATCTGAAAGATATAAATATTGACCATAAAGTATTGTGATATTTTCTTTAAGGCATGCGAAAGTTATATGGTACAAAATTGGAAATCTACATGCATTTTTGAAATTAAACCAACTGCTACGGTTAAAAATTTTATAAATGATCAAAATATCTTACTGAGTGGAAATGCTATCTGGTATCATCATCATCATCTAAGTAAACATACATATACATATGTTTGCATGAGTTGTTAATTAATCTCATGGGCTTACTTTAATCAAACAAATAACAAACTTTGTTATAACCAAAGCCAATTTAACTCATGCATTTATATAAGGCGTAACAATTAGTTGAATCTTAGTTAGGCTCCTAAGTAAGTAAGTAACATAACATAAGTGAGTACAAAGTCTGCTCAGGCAACTTGAAGATCATTCGGTTGAATGAAATTACAAAATCTGTTTTTCCACAATCAATAAATCTAGAGAGGCACGTACGCGTGACATCTCTGCAACACAAAATATTCAATCAAACACACATAAATTGACGTTTGTTGGTCCATTATTCATTCAATCATTAATTCAATGATTGTTTTTTGTTGAGAAGCTTAACACGTTTAGTAATTGCAAACGCATCTTAAGTAGCTGCCCCGTCCACACTCTTAAGATCTGTGATCTGAGTGCTGACCAAAGTCTGTCGGTCGTTTGATATCTTACATCGACTCTTCATCAAAAAACTGTAGACAAGCGAACTTGAAGCACAATTTGCAATTTACAATGCGCACCAAATTAGTTGTAAATGAAAAATCAAGAAAAACATTGGCGGTTGTTTAACAAGCTACAAGTTGCCACAAACTACGTGGCAATAATAAATCTTCTATTTTTGTTGATATTCGCTTATAGTATTTTGTGTGCACTTATGTTAGTATGTATGTAGAACATGTTAGACATTTTACAGATACTTTGCAGATACTATTGTATGTATTTATCTCTTTGGATTTATTTAAACTATAATCGGATCAATGAAATAATTCGGTAGCTGCTGCATTTAAGTTTCATACAACACTAAAACTTAATGAAATAAATGCACATCTATGGAAACATTTTAGATTCAGTTTTACTGAATAACAATCCACAAATCACTTACTTAACATCATGTGTCGTTCATTAATTTCATTATATGTCATCAATTACAAATACTTAAGGTTTTTGCAAACTTTTGTATTAAGTTTCAAAGACAAAGTTCTAAGATACAAAAAGATGTTAAACATGTTTGCATGCAAAATTAGCTACCAATTTAAACCAGTTTCACTTGTTACGATACATGCAAAAATATCCAAAAATCAATCATTTAATAGAATTAATTTCCATATGTTAAAATTTAAGTAGCAACATATATATGGGAAATACATACATATGATGTGTAGCATGTCTTGCCTTATAGTTTTGAGTATTTAGGTAGCAGAGTCTTAAAATTTGGTCTATTTTAATACTTTCAAAAATTATTGTTCACATAATCATCGTTTCTTTGTCACTGGCCATCTTGACAGGTTTGATCAACAATACCACCGGCTCTGCATTGGAATGCTCTTCTAAGCTTTATTTAAGATTACTGTTAGACTCTGTCCATATGATATCATTCTTTACTTTTTCTTTACATAAGTATAGCTGTACTTTTGCGTCTCTTATTTACGTGTACCTCTTTTTTCCGACTAATGATAATCATGATTGCACCACAACCTCCATTAAGGTAAATTGAAGAATTGTAATCTAGAGATTAGATTAGATTAGGGAAAGGGTGGTAACCACTACACCTCGTCACTGTAGCCGCAAGTGATCCTATTGTGACAGTTCTTCCGAGATTCTGGTATTCATTAGGAATTCCAATATCCTCATCGGAGACAAACCTGTAGTTTCAACTGGATCCAAGTACTAGTTTTCAAGTTGACAGAGTCAGATCCAGATTAGGCTGTCATAGTGATCGCTGCGACTGATCCTCATGTTTTGTCGAATTTTCATTACTGCAATGTCCTGTCAAGAAACCTGAAACAATTCGAATACCTGTTCGTGTCAGTCCCAGTATTCTTTTGCGAGATTTAGTTGGCAAGAAGATTTTAGCTACTCTAGCATTCCTCGTATCGCGATGCAATTTCTCATCTAGTTTGTCATGCAGTTTAGAAATCCTCGAACTCCAAGGCAGTCTGCAGAATGGTTCTGGTCCAATAAGGACGTTAGCAGATCCTTTTCTGGCGAGTTCATCTGCCTCTCCATTCCCAAGATATCCACTATGTCCAGGCACCCAGATTAGGTTAACGTGATTGCTTGATGCCAGTCTTTTGAGAAGCATCAAGCAATCCCAAACTAATCTCGAATTGAACTCAAAATCATTGAGTACTTGTAATGCAGCCTTGCTATCAGAGTGAATGCTTAACTATTTGTTAGCAATGGAGCATTTCCATGGATATCTGCCTGGATCACTGAGTTCGCTTTGGCTATGCTGCCGATTTTGCGTTTTTTAGGATTTTTCTATAGACACCTGCTCCAACGTCAGTGTCTATTTTAGAACCATCTGTATACCACACATGGTAGTCACGGATGGGCTTGGATCTCTGTCTGTCTGAAAAACTAGCAACAAAGTTTTGTTGAAAATTGAATTTAGTCAGACAGAAGTCACTAATGACGGAGTTGTGAATGCTCAGGTTGAGTTAGTGTAGTGATTGCCCGAGAGCTACCGAGTCACAAACATTTACAAGGATGAGTTTTGCTAAAAACAAGAGTACCTCTTTCTTTATAATTAAGTGGATTGGCGGTAGGTTCAGTAGAGTATCGAGAGCAGCTGTTGGAGTTGAGACAAGCCAGTCATTGCACTCTAGCAATTTTCGATTGAGCTGTGCTTCTGATTAGTTTAGAGCATTAGATAGGTGAAGCATATGACATAATTGGTCTACTCACAGCCGTGTTCAGCCGTAGTGGCATTTTTGGATTCAGTCCCCAATTCTTGCACACATGAGTCTATTGCTGGTCCATATAGATGCCCTAGCCTTGTTAGTTAGAAATTATTTCACTTCCTTAGAGAAAGGTATTTTTTCCCGAAATACAAGAGGTACCCTAATTCGGGACTTAGTTGTCTTCCTTGTAAATATTACTATATTGGTTTTTTTGGGGTTCACTATGAAGTATTTATAATAAATTGTCATTATCAACTACATAGTTTCTTTACTTATAGTTTTACTTCTAGGTTTAACAATTGTTGAGATACAATTTAATTTTATATACCTAATACCTAATTAAAATGCGTTTTAATTTAAGGCTGCTTCAAATCATTAATCATTCGTTCATTAATGTTTCCATTTCAAAATGTATAAAACGAATTTCTTTTGTAAGACACACACTGTGTTACCCTTTTTTGATGTTGATAGGTTCTGCTGAATTTATGACATTTGACCTTGATCCCATTATAGTTATAAACTTAATTACAATAAAATGTCAAATTTGCTACGTTTTCTCTTAAATTTTAATAATTTAATTAAATAATAAATTATTTTTCATGAAATTTACATTTTGACTTCAAAGTGTCATAGAGGTTTCTCCATTAATTCTATGGCAATTAATTGTTTTCATTTAATTAAAACTTAAATAAATATTTTGGAAAATTTCTCTCTTTCCTTAGAAGCCCAATAAAATGTAAACTTTTTTGTCACCATAGTAGTCTTTATCATATCTCCTTTCTTTCTGGTAATAAAAGCTGTTTGCTATCGAATTCCCATTGGCAACGTTAAGGTCCAGAAGTGCGTCATTTTACAGCTTCAGCTTTTTATAGTAAATTCCTTTTCGCTTATTCCCCCCAATTACTTTTTCGTTTGTTTATTTGTTTGTTCTTTGTGGTTTTTTGGCTTTGGCTTTGGTGCTGTTCTTAACTGAAATTCTTCTCCTTGACGACGTTTTGTTTATCTAATCAATAATCGAAACAAAAAGGAAAAACCCAAAAAGAAAATAAGTAAAATAAAAAGGAAAAAAAGAGAAATGTCAAAATAGCAAACGTGCAAAATCCGTGGGGAAACATAGCAGACAGCATAGTCAAACAAGTAAAAAGTAAGCGCTTTTATGTGCAAGGACGAAATGTAAGGACGACGCAACCAAACAATCGGTTGAACGAGATCTTTAAGTGACACAAAGCAAACATACCGAGACCCGAAAAAACACAATACACAATAATAAATACAAAAACACCAGGACAAAAACAACCTTTGAGCAAACAATTCTTAGGCGCATTAACAGAAGCAACAATAGCGAAATGTCAAAGTATGTAAAAATTGTTAACTGGCTGACTGAATGAAAGGCTGAAGAAAGAAACACAAAACAAAGTAAGGACGACTTACTGAATTTAATGAAGTTGTGTTGTTGTTTTTTTTTTTCCATAACATACTTATCTGCGTTGTCCCTCCATTTTAGCTCACAAAATTATAGTCCTCCCTGCTCCTCATCCTTTTGCATGCATTTTTTACTAAAATAGAATTTTACGGAAATTTGATCGTTTTTATTTTTGAAATTGTGTAAACAGCACAGACGCGTTAATGGCTTCTTTTTTGTTTCTTTACGTTGTTTTTGGAAAATTAGCTTAAGGGAAAATAGAAAAATAAGAAAACATTTTCACACAACATTGAACGGCAATCATTGCTACACGTTAATAATATTATTGTAATCAGAATCAACCAAAATAAAAAAAAACAAAACCACAGATGTCAAAAAACATGATGAGTAAACTTTTTTTTTTTTACTTCCCGATTGGTAATGAACATTTGTTTTCTTAGTAAGTATATTTTTTGACAATGAGAAAACATCGAACATTATCAAATGGTCAGTTGTATGAAGGACTCATGCCTCATTTTAAAGGTACTATTTGCAGCAGCCGTAACCTGAGTTAGATTAGATCAACTGGTCCGTTTCGTTTTAAGCGTCCTACGCCTAGACAATTCATGAGACGGAAGGTCACTTATTTCTACGTTGGTATGTCGCTCTAATGTTTTGTGATACTATCTCCTTCTAGCATTAATAATTTCTTCCTAAATTATTAATACACCGTGGTCTTTATGAATATCGTAGTTAGTTATATACCAGTCCGCATTACAATTGTTCGAAGCACTTTAGATTGTTGTCTCTGTATTATATTTATGTTCGTGTTCTTGGCTATACCCCATAATTGAATGCCGTACTTCCATATTGGCTTAATTACACTATTGTATATCACTAGTTTACCATTAGTTGTCAGCTTAGATTTGTTGTTGAGAAGTGTGTATAGCAAATTAGTCTTTCTTCTTCTGTATGTGATATTGCTTAATCAGTACCCTTTATTTTCATTTGTCTTGGCAGATATGGTAAGTTGTCCGTGTCGTGTAATTAAACTTCCATCATTTTTATTTCATTAACTTTGATTTTCCATTAATCACACGAAGAGCATGTTTCGTCCATCGGTTTCGTGCGAGTAACACACTTAAAAAGAAATTTTGTAGATTATTTAAATATTTGGTTGGATTAAGACGAATTAGTGATGAGAAATTTAACCATTAAACCAGAATATAATCAATTAAATTGGAATTGGCAGCATTTTCAACAAAATTGAAAAATCTCATGTTCTTAAGCTTCAAGCTCTCTATGCTCAATGAATTAAGATTATTTAATTATCTTCAATTACAATCAAAAGTTAACCACTCATCTACGGCAAGTTATTCTCAAATGTTTATGAACTTAAAATATTGTATAATATTTCTGTTATGCGCAGTGCTTATTTACCGTCTTCCCATTCATTCAGTTCATTTTTTCAACAGACCCAAACCGATCCAAACCTAAATGTTTTAATACTACATTCTCTTCTATCTTCATTTAATTTTCGATTATATACCAATTTCTGAAATGTCCGCTAAATCATACTTTATTTTAACGTTTTTCCATCAATTTGAATGTGTGCTTACATTTATAGCTACTTTTTTTTCCATAGAAATAACAACAACTGTAAATATGATTTCGTCGTGACGTGTCTGTAATGCAAACATTGTTGCATTGGGAAAGCCTTCCAATTGTGTATATCCTTCTTATCATATAGAATTTCGTGAACTTAATATAATATAGTATAAGAGATATCGAGCTGAAAATATACAAGAACTTTCATTTTGTGTGTTTATTTTTTCTCGGGTGCATTAGGCAGCCATTTTCCATTTCCATTTCTTCATCTGTTTCATCATTCTGAAGCAAATGATGTCTGTTTGCGTTTCTTGTTCTATGACCTACTATATAAAAAGTCGTTCATTTTTGACATAATTAATGTAAACAACTTTAATTTCATTTATTCAAAACAAACTTTGCGCAACACTTGAAAATAAAATTGATTTAATATTGACACACAAAGAATTAACAAAAAGATATGACGACTTGATTGATTTTGAAAAATGTCTCTAGGCCAACATATAACCAATATGCAAAGTCTTAATTAGAATTAAATAAAATATATTGTACATGGAAACCATTCGGAGAAAATTCTTTAAATGACGATGAAAACTGTATCAAAATCTTTTGCGTGGTTTAGAAGTAATCAGAATCCAAACTTTGTGGTAATTCGACATTGCTTTATGATAAATAAATAATTATTGTAAATAGGATTAACAATAAGTTTTCGAAAGTTTTTCAATATGATCATATTATATATTTATGTTTGATTATGCCAAGGAGGTAACAATCTTCCAAAGATACTCGTGCTACAAGTTATGTCGGATTCATTAGGCTACCGACTAAAATACCCCCTATCGCCTCAAATCTTGATTTAATTCCTACGGCACCGACAAAGCATTCCTTCGTGAGAAGGGATTGTTCGCTCGTACACTCGATCGCCCCTCATTATGTTGGCGATTTCTGCAGAGACGAATGCCCAGTCATCCACAGATGTTTTCATGCGCCTTACAATCTCCTATGAGCTGCAAGGAGATCCGAGGCACGCATACAATCTTCGTCTCTCCGCTCTACAGAACGGATTCCCAGCGTGCCCAAACTTGTAGAGATACTGCCTGTAATATCGAACGCCACATCACCAGAGCGATGCTTAAGTCAATCTGTCATATCGAGGATGAGCTGCTGTATCCTCCGTGGCTCTGCCCTACTCCACCTGTGCTGCCATATATTCAGGTATCTGGTCTTAATCTTCTCGATGTCTGCTACCTGAGAAGATGCTCGCGGAAGTCTGCCTGCAAGAATATTTTCCTACAGAATATATATATTTGTACCCTGTCACAATTATTTATTATTCATGTTTAAAATGATATTTTTACAATCGCAAAGTTATTTTATCGCATATATATTTAAATGAGCAATTCTTGTAAATATATAGATAAATATTGTAGAGTACTTGACTCGGCCTTGCATGGGTTTCATCCAACCGAACGGCGACAAATGCCAGATGCTTCCTTTCTTAGCATCACTATATTCTCTCTGTTACAGTTATAAGCTATGAGTACAGTTTGAGTGATTTTGGATATTTCAGCTAATCCCAAGTCCTGATTTAGTTTTATTTATATCCCATGACACTCAGTGACAACGTAGCATTCAACTGGAGAAAGAATTTTTAAAGTCGGATGAGTAGTTTCGAAGATAACCTCTTACATCCAAACAAACATTACCTCTTTATAAAATTAGTATAGATAAATATATATACCTATATAAATTATCTATCTAGGAACGTCTCTACTGATTTGGCAGATTTTTGTTCATTTGTTTACTGGTACAGAGTTGCCAAATGCATAAAATATAGTGTGACTTGCCCATCAGAATAAGTTATTTTCTGGAAAAACACGAAACACAAGCAAAGTTCGGTTTCCTGGTTCTTAATATTATATGGTATATCCAACACAAAAAACTTTGGGCTTTATATGAGTCACACATGATATTTTCAAAGGAAGTCTCTTGGTATGAAATGTAAATTTTTATTTTTTTTTTATATTTCTCTTTCTTAATCTTCTATTACTTATATTTTTATTTTCGATTTTATTGATTGTTTTGCACGAAACAAGTTTTTATTTTATTTATTCACTTCAATTTCCATTGAACTTTTACATTTTCCGACAAGTAATAAACGTAATACTCGTATATTGAAAAGCGGATGGGGAACAAACAAATAAAAACAACTTGCTCGGAAACAAAATGAAAATAAAATTTCGCAATCGAAATTCAGAAACTTTTAAGTTAACAGCCAAATTCAGCTCACCAATGCGGAAAGTATTCAAGTTGATTTCGACCCTTTTATTCGAGGATGGGTGACATCTCATAAGTATTTAAAGGGATCAATCTTATTTTACTAAGTATATGAGAACTTTCATCATTCTCGCATATGTGTGTATTGTATTTTTGGATATTAAGTTTGTGGTCAATGTGTGTGTCTGTTTGTATTTAACCAAAAGCAAAACTGTATTTGGTAAACAAATATAAATTTGGTTTTGTATTTCATAAAAAAAAACACACTCACAAAAACTGGAAAGTTTCATTGTAGAAACCACAATTATGGCTACATTGCCACCCCATTCCCTTCCTACTCACCACTGAAGACGGCGATTTTGAAACCAAGATGCTCAAAAATATGTTCGTTAAATATTAAGTTTCTTTGTTCTTTACTCACAAGACAAGAGACAATGAAAAATTATGATTTTTTGAGCATATGTTACGCCGCATCATTGAGCAATTTGAATGCATTTGACATTTTTTTCTAATTTTTCCTTCCATCAGCATAAGTTTTCATTTCAAAATATAGCGTATCTTTGACTGCTGTTATATCCTGCGATTGCAGGTGTTGTCTATTGTTTAAACATCTATTTATTTAGAAAGCAAAAAGATAATAACCTAGTTAACTTTTTAATGAAGTTCTTTATTTTTCTATTAGGTTTAAACTAAACTTTTAATTTAAGCAAATAAAAATGGAGAATTGAACCAAATTTTCTATAGAAACACAAAGTACTTTAGGCAAAATGCCAGAATTTTGCAAGCCAAGAGCAAAGCAATTCAATCGATTCTTATTTAACTTAAGGGAAAAGTAACCCATGGTCTATGAGAACTTACAGCGAATGAAGAGTGGAATATTCCAATGAAATGCAGCAAATCGAAAGCAAATATCAAGCAGCACATAGCATTTTGCTCGTGGCGTACTTTTAGGCGCCATTTTTTTTTCAACAGTCGAGTGCTGAGAGGCAAAACAGTGCATTGTGTAAAGGAATTTTACATGCATCGTTTAACTTTCGGTTTGTGGGATGGGCCATGGAGAAATCATAAGCAAGAAAGGCACATGGAAATTGATAAATTTGCCTACTTTCAGGCGACATCATAAATCTACTGGCGCCAACATTTAACATTTTCATTCATTGCTGCATTAAGTGTGAAATGATGAAATTTTGAAAAATTGTGCTACATTTGTAAACTCACTCAACTCGAGTTCACATCTAAAAAAACAGCAATTGAAAAACTAGGATGTTTTCTGCAAGTACAATAAGAGAACAATTTATGAACATAAATCTGTTTGACTGCCAGCTGTCAACTGCCACACACCGCAAATTTACATACGAGTACTATGACTAGGACCATATGAGAATAGGATAATTCATTTGGAAATTTGTACATAAACAAGGTTTTTTGTGTTTAATTTAAATATTCTAAAGATATGGACTTTGAATATTAATTTCCAACACAGTTGGACTAATAATAACTGATTTTCCTCAATAAGAAGTAGATTTTTGCAATTGCTTCTATTTAACAATTGATATACAATTTGTACAGATAGTTGACGAAAACTCAATGACAACTTTTGATGCCATCATCATTATCGACTTAGTTGAGAAATCATATGAAAATATTTAATGTTTTCATTCAATCAATTCCAACAGAGACACTTCTTTCTAGTCATAAGGACATGTGTAGTGCTGTGTTGTGTTGTGTTGAAGTACATGTGATAAGCGAAGTGAAAATGTGTCAAATACAAATAAAAAAAACGTAATAATAATAAGAAAATTGTGCTTACACTGGGAGAAAATAAAATAAAAAAAGAAAATTAAGCAAACAAAATTACATGTGTCATCAGCACAAACAAACCATATAGTACTTTATGTAGACAAACATTGTGACGCATCTGGGAACGCTTATTTAGTTTTGGGTTTGGCACCGGCACAAGTACAAGTACATATGTTGGTGGATTTGTATCTGGCAGATATATTTGTCATACTGTTGCCTCTCCTTGCAACCAGCACACAAAATTATATGATAATATGACATTGTTATAAATTCAAGAAAGTAATTTTCGGACAGAAATTTCCAGCTTATTTTGTTTATTTCTTTACTACTCGTACTTGTAAAGAAAGTCAGTAACAACTGATTAAAATTCATGTCATTTTGATCAAACTACATTGATATAAAAGGGGCGAAACATTGGTATTTTGATATCGGTGATTTCATCACTTCATGAATAAAGTAATACTTAAATAATGTATCTCATATAATATGTTGATATTGGACACATAGTAGCTCCCGATTAAATGTCAACAACAAAATAATCACAATATCAGTAAGATTAATACCCCAGGACAAGATTATTGTACATATATTAACAAATAACAATCTAAAAAAGCCAGCCAATAAACCAATTGTTATATACCAACGGTCAAAATAATAATAGTGCTAGTTGAAAAGTCAATTTGATAAAAATAAATTAAATAATTGGTGTTTTAATGAACCTGAAAATCATAAAGAAATAATAACAAACAACTTCATTAAAAAGCATATACTTTCTCAAAGTTTCATTAATTGAAATAATAGTAGTGATTCATTTGTAGGTCTCCTTCCTGTCCAAACCGATACAATTAGTATTAAGCAGCATAGCCTTTGTTTGCTATAACTGCAGAAAATCGATTTGGCATCGAATCCACAAGATTTTGACACCTTTGGAGCTCCAAGCAACTCTAACTGCTTCCCAAAGCTGTTCAACGTTACTTGGTTTAGCAACTTTATTCTTCACGTCGCACCACAAATTCGCAAGCGAGTTGAGATCTGGCGACTGAGCAGGCCATTCAAGTACATTTACTCTGTTGGCCTGGTGCCACTGTTTGCATGGGAAGGCATGGAAAAACGAATAATATGCATACTACCAAATCGTTTATTAATGGAAAAAATATTCATTGTATTACACTTATAACGGGCGGACTATCTATTGATCCGATTTTGGGTATAGGAAATGAGTTATATTAATCTTAAATTAATTTGTTTGATGTTTATGTAATTTCTATAAATTTCCTTTTTATGGGCGGAGTTGTGTAATTTTATTATGTATTCCCTGACTGAGGACCATGGAGTTAAATTCATAAGTGTTTACTTACATTAATTACACTGTAAATTAAAGAAATTTATTTCTATTATTATTGGTCCGATTTTGGTTTGGCGATTAAATGGACAAAGGTAATTGTTTTTCAACAAATGTTGCTTCATTTGATAGAATGATTCTTCCGATTAAGTATGAAAAATTATTTTATGCAAATGTTGGACGCGGCTGGCTCGCTAATAGGCCATACTGGCATATCAATTTTTAAACTCTTTGTCCACTGTTACATGGTTAGTTTGGGCAATTTACGCGTGAATATTCAAGTGATCCATTTTTTTGGGGCTGTCAGCATAAACTTTGTCTTCTAATGCGCCCAACAGAAAAAGTCAAGCGGTGTCAAATCATAGTTGCGAACAGACCAATGGACATCGCCAAAACAGCTAATCACACAGTTCTTGAATCATGTGCGCAGAAGGTTGATCGAATCGGATCAAAAAATGGCCCACCTTTTAGTAATTTTCGAGGTTCTTCATCGTATTAACTATTGAGGATCCTTAGACCTTCGAGGCAATTTTAATAAGCAATAAAGTAGGGATACAGCTGACTCTCCCTGCTTGTACCTGGCTACGCCCTTGACTGTTTGGCCACTTTACTTGTATGCTTATGGTCGTTGTCTCACTGAAACACCCAAATCGGTGGCATTTCTTCACTAGCTTGTGGCAGCATTATCTCCTGCATTATATGCACATACAGGTGCCGATCCATGGTATCCTTGATCCAATAATAGTAATTTAATTCGTGCGACCAGATGTTTTTTTTTTTTTTTTGTTAGAAAGGGCAACAAAATGGGTTGTGTCTTGAGTATCTCGCTGCACGGGTAACTAATCTTTCGGACATAATGCGAGGTCGCCCACATCTGGCAGATCCTAGCTTCAATTTTATAACATTACTCACCATTGTAGGAGAGCAACCTACTATGTTTTGAACTTCCTTGTAAGTTTTTCCCTCAAAATTAAACTTTTTTATGAGTGCACGCCGTTGTGATGTGCAGTGCTTGCCTCGACCCATTGTAGGACAAGAAATGACATCAATTTTGATCAATAACTATTGTAAATTATTATAAAATAATAATATTAACTATTCGCAAACTATTCTGGGCTAAAGGAGCAACAGACTGAAATTTCTTTCAATATTTGTCCAAGCACTACTATTATTTTGAACGTGTAAAAACAAACATAATTGTGAAAAAAGACAAGACAAAGACAAAAAACGTCAACAAACGCAGAAAATCCAAAAGCTTCTCGAGGGCACAAATGCACTCTTCAAATTTTATCAATATTTTGTTGTGTAGGAATTTCTAGGATGAAGTAACTGTACTTTTCAATGATTGATAATTTACGCAGTGGCCTAATTAGTACACTAGTATGAAAGACACAAAGATTATCAAATCGAATCAGCCTGCAGCGTATAGATGCTCTAGATACACCTTTATTTGGATGTACATTTGTATTAGAAGAAAATGAATAATTTTTATTGTGAAATGCCAAATTTATTTTCCTTAACATTTAAATGGTATGCTGCAACATTCCTAAAGAGTGTCATGGCAATTGCTATAGAGCAGATGTTGCCAATCTAAAGCTGATTTCAGTTCTATTTAATCTTGATCTTTTGACTTTTGAAGCATGAAATAAGTTTATTCCGAAATTGCAAAAACATAAATTCAGATGTTTATCGGGTATAAGAAATGTATACAAGCATTAAAACCGAGTGAAATGAATTCGATTGTAACCCTAATCAAATGCTGTATTTTCATTGCTTTCGTTTATGTTTATTTTAATTCAGTGAACCATTACAAATTTTGTATATGCACTGTTGAACTGCACAAGAACTTATAAAACTAAAGATAAAGACAGCAAAAGAAATAAGAATAAAATACAAAAGTATGAATTTGGTTATTTAAAAATATTTACAAATTACGAACAAATTTACAATAATTCGAAAGCCTTTGGCAAAAGATTCCATGTTTCTACTAGAATCAACAAAAATTACAAAATAGAACTTACAATTAAAGTACACAAAACAAATCGAATTGCAGTGTTTGCATTTAGCTTCAATTTTAAGAAGAAAATTTGCAAATGAAGTAGAAACAAACCAAGGAGCAAGGAAAATGGCAATCGCAACCGAAGGGATCAGAGCGGAGTTCCTGCCACTTGAATGGAAAGTTGAACGAGAATTTTAGCATAGAAATTGTTACAAAAAAGAAAAAAGGAAAATAAACAACATGGAACAAAAAGAAACAATGCCAAAGAACTTTTCCAAACAGTTGAGCAACAATAAAAGTAAAAACTAAAGAACCAAACAAGGAAAGAAGCGAACAAAAAGCAGTTAAATTAAGTGCCATGAGTAACACTAAAAGAGGAGTAGTAGGCCAAAAGTCGTACTGGCAAGTAGTCATGCAATCATTTAGTCAGTTTAAAGAAAGCATTTAGGTCTTTGGTTGCTGTCGACATACAAGAGAGTGAAGTGCAATTCTTCTGAGTGCTCCACTTCTAGTGTTCCATGTCAGTTATTTAACGTTATGGAAATGAGGTCAAAATGTCCTGCTACTGTTACTGTTCCTACTCTTAGCCGCAAGTGTATGATTCGATTCGATGCCATCAGTATCTCTCCGGTATTGTTCCTACTATGACGCCCAGTCAGTTGTTAGGTTTCTTTGTCGCTTTGTCGTTTTGTTTTGCTTGCATGTTGTTTTGACATTAGGGGAAATACTGTTGATAGACGCCAACTAATCACAGACTGCAATGCGTATGCAAGCATGACATACATGTTTGTTTGTTCGACTTTACTTCATTACGCCACATTGGTGAATGTTTGAGTATGCAAATGAAGAAAAAGGGAGAAGAAAGCCCCAACCGAACTGGACTAGTTGGGATTTAAATTTCTGGTGTCTATTTGCTTTCGGTTCTTTAATCTATTCACGGCATCACTGACCGAGTGACAACTCCTTCCAAATGACAATGAAAGTCATTATGGGCATTCTATCATCAACTCATTTTACTATTCATTCATTTGTTCCTAATGGCGCTGTGATATTGCGGTCAATTGTGTTCGATTGCCGTAAAGTATGCAACAGAAAATAAATTGCATGTTAATTGCCATTTGTGGTCGCCATTTTATGAGAATTTGCTTGTGTTATGATTTATTGTTTTTTATTTTTTGTTGCTATTATTAGCGTTTATTTATTATTGCGTTTTATGTTTTGTCATAAAAATTTATTGAATTTAAAAATGTCTGCCATGGGAACAACGAATAGATTTTCGTTATACGCTTTACTTCCATTTGTTTAAGCCCTTTCGACTTTGCATTTAGATTGGCATTGGTTCTTTTTTAACAGTTACAAAAGGGACCAAGAACATGACAAATTAATAAATAATTGTGCAAATATTCATCGCCTGAGAGTCGGCAATGAAAAACAGACATCTTTTGGAAATTAAAAGAAAGCTCAAGTGCACACAGCTGCGTCATGTGGCGTTGCCTTCATCACACCACTTCATTTCACTTCAGTAGAGGACGAGTTTTACGCTTATATTAATTTTATGTTTGTTGTCTAACTAAATATACACTTAGGCAAGCACACAGATACACACTCCCAAATACTTACAGAACTTGCATGTGTATAAGGTACTTTTGCGCATTTCATTTTTTCGGCAATTTATTTATGTACTTAATAGCGACGGCGACAACAACGACATCATCAACGCGTAAACATACCAATATGCATACACGATTGTACAAATATACAAAGTAAAGGAGGATGAGTATGTACAAAGATGGCGTCTATCTTGGAGACACACACGCACATATCTGCATATACTACAATATACTATATATTATAAAGTGATAAAAATGTCGCTGAATTGACAATGTGTTTTATTTTCGTTGGCAATGGCATGAGTTATGGCGCCCCTTTGGTGTCCTACTTTTGTGTCCTAATTCTCTTCCCATCATCACCATCATCATTTTGCATTAATTTCATTTAACATGAATTCCTTTCTTTACTTTCTGCTTGACTGAACGTTGCAAGATTGCTTTAAACTTTGACATATGTACATACATATATGACTGAGAAAATAGAATCTACAAAAAAAAGTCATAAAATTGTCATACACTTTTTTTGAAGCATTTAAAATTTCTCTTTTCATTTACCTAATGCATGGATGAAATGAAATTATAATGACACAGGAAATAAAAAAAACAAACTACATACTACGGAAATACAGGAGAACATGTTAAGTAAATTAATCGTAAAGTCAAAGCTCTGAGTACAGTATATTATTTTATCTATGATCTGTTTATTTAAACATTCACTAAAGTTTTTAATAAAAAATTTGGTCAAGTGAGAGTCCGATTCGCACACGAAGGGTTCTGTACTACCGCACAAGATGTGTGCAAATTCGTTGGACGTAAAGCTTGTACCTTTGTCTGAAGTTATGTTAAATTAATTTGTTTTTGTCGCAAAAGTAATATATTTAAACATCACCCAAAAGTTTGCTACAAAAAGATTAACCAAAATGAGACACAAGATAATAAGAACATTAATTTGAATTTAGGTTTGTATAGGAGGTATCCTTCTTGGTAATTCTAGGTTCTTGAAATTTACAAGGTTGCTGATTATGAATCACACATTTATATTGTCCAAATTTCAGTTCAATAAGACAAAGAACAATTTGGGTTTGTATGGGAAGTACCCCTCCTGGTAACCCTAGAATTATGAAATTTACATGGTTGATGAATATGGATCAGAAACTTATAGTGTCCAAATTTCAGTTCGGTAGGGTAGATAAAAGAAAATGTTTTCTAATAAAAACATTAATTTAAATTTTGATCTGTATTGGGGACCCCTCTCTGTTTTTAAATTAATTTTTTTTTTTATTATTTGTCGTTATGCACGCAATTGAACTTCACACTTTGTGTAAATTTCAACTGTCTACCAATTACGGTTCATGAGATAGAGCTCTCTGACGTACGGACGGACGGACGGACAGTGTAGGCACCCTTTGGGGGTGTGGATAAATCATTACAAAGCTATGTGCTTCAGTTTTTTAGTACCTATATATTTACTGCAATGTTCCATGATTAAAACCAAGATTCCAATCGGTTTAGTTGATTTTGCTTTCAAGCATTTTCGAGAAGATAACCACCAAGCTGATGGGACGTATGATACGATTTCGTGTTCAGATTATGGGGCTAAGAGATCAAAATGATCTCAACGCTCTTTCACAAAATAATTTGCAAGGAGTATGTGTTGTAGTTATTAGAATATATAGGTTCATAAATATTGTAGTATGATCCGATGATCATCACAGCCATCTGTATTTAAATTTTTGCCATTGATCTCACGAACGATTGCAAAGTCAATTAGGTCAGAGATTCTACGTAAGTCACTAGGCCAAAACGTGGGTGCGACAGTTGTGAGGTAGCTCAAGTTCTTCGATTCTTTACCCTATCAGTTGGTTAGTCAAGAGCCTCTGCAGGGATGCTTAGCATTGAAGTGTTCCCCAATGGTAAATCAATGTGAAAGATGTTCAAACAAGCTTTCAAGCATGTCTGATTTTACTGTGCTATTTGGTATTTTGGCTACCAATAAAGATAAAAGGTTTGACAATCAAGTTTAAGTTTTTTTTTTCACTAATTATGTTAGGCAAGAATAATGGCTTGGTCTTTTTCTTACTAAGAGGGAGTTCAGTTCCGATATTAGCTATACCTTTATCGTCACATACATACTCGAGCTTAAAGAGATAAGGACGGCGTTACAGACTGTTTTTTCCTCGCTGGTTGTGTTCTATGTGACTGTCGTCGCTGCACTCTTCACAGGGATGATATTTTTGATAATTTCTATGTTTCAGCTCCTTGGCTCATTTTGCTTGAGAGTTTGGTGATGTGGTACTTATAAAAAAAACTGAGATACTTGATTTTTCACAAACATCGGCGATTTCAGAATCATTTTTCATAATTTGTTTTGGGTTCTTTGGATTTTGGCAGGATTACCGAGCCGTATAGCACAATTGGAACGAAGATCGACCGATGGACCGAAAGAATACGGGATATTTTACGCTGTTTTACCATTGAATGGATTCGGAGACAAGCTGTAGGTTGGAGTTTGGTAGTTAGCAGAGCTTTCGTTTCCAGGAAAGCTTTACTTGCTTTACTTGGGTTTAACTTGATTTTCCACTTGTGAAAATATATGGTGAATTTAAGTAAAGATTTTTCTAGATTTTGCTTAATATCATTGTATTTGTTATAATTTATTTTTATTTCCTTTTATGATGAATTTATTATTGGACAAATGAATAAATACTTAAGATGACTAAAATGAGAGGAAAGTAGTATTTTAATAAAATTAGATATATGGGGGTTGAGTGGAACTCACACACAGCATATATGATCGACATAAATGCGAATGGTATAATCATAGTAATTATGCGTCCCCGGAATGCTGTAAATAAATAATGCGAAGATAATTATCTCTTGTATCTTCTTTTCTAATTCACTATAAATGCAAATGTCAGCGAACAACAAATAATAATATTATTACAAAGCATAAGCTCCACACATGTGCTGGACCACAAAGATACAAAGTGTACTAAAAGGAAAGTGAATTTACAATTTAAATAACATTTTAATCAAAGAACTTCACCACAGTCTATCTACCTCATAACCAACAAAGTAATAATGCCATGAGGCAACTCATCTTCGAGTGATCATACACTTTGATTGTCCATACTTTTATCGAATATCTTATAAAGGACATTCTTATTCATATACACCTACATTTATACTAATGTGTGTATATCATTCTAGTAAGTAGTAAATGCTAATGCGTGTTTGGTTTTTTGTCTTTACCACAAGCGCCTCTCTCATACTTATTACTATTGTAGTTTGACTTCATTTTGTGGTGTGTCCTTGGTATTCTCATATAAATATTCAGTTCTTTAGTCAAGTCCTGCCACTATTATGAGACTGTCTTTATGTGTGAGTGTGTGTCTGTGTAGGTGTCTGTCTGTGGGAGTGTGTGTTGGTATGACGATATATTACAAGTTTCCTGTCGTAATTCAAATGGCAAGTCCGTTTTTGATTTCAGCTTGTGTCAATGTCTTTCAATGTTTTTTTTGCTATACACTCCATTGAAACGTGACTACTTTCTCTTCACCCGTGCCCATATCCAAACCAACTCCCACTCTTCCTTGTGAAGAACTCTATAGAAGAAAAGCTTTTTCTTGGCAATTCAATTAAGTTAAGTTTTGCCAGAATTCTTTTCTTAAAGACTTTTCCTTTATTTTGCTTGGCTCCCTTTAAGTTGAACACAATTCTTGAGTCTTTTCTTTTGTATTATTTCTTTTTTTATTCACACTACGCAATATCGTTTTTCAAGTATTTTTTCTTTTCTATTCCTTTATTTAATTTTTTTTTTTTTATTACACAAGTTGTTTCATACCATGCACTGCGTCCTGCTTTATTGACACGCGTGAATGGGGTAGACTTGTGGACTTCCTCTGTTATTTTTCATTATATTTTATTTTTTCGTCAACATGCAAATGGCGTCTGAATGGCGGCGCGTCCATGATGCAGGACGACGACAAAGTAACGTAACAACATGTTTGCAAAGACAATTAAAACTATTGTTTGACGAAGGACCCAGTGCATTCTGCTGATGATACATGGGTGAAAAGAGTAATCAAGGCGGCAGAAAGATATGGAAACGAGCAGGAAATGCAAGGTTTATTGTTGTTAGTGTGTTGTGCATTTGTTTATTTCTTTCAATTATATGCATATTAAATTGTTGTTTATGTTGTTGCCATTTCCATTTCTTTTATTCATGACAATTTCTAGTTTATTTATTTAATTATCTTAATGAATACTGATTAAAATCTATTGCTTCGATAAGTAATTGCATATTTTCAGGTGAACTTATTTTCTTACTATAGTACGTTTATATTTTTGAATAAAACTTTTATTCGAGAATCTTGGAAAATTAGCTTAAAATTGTATCTATACATATGTCCTTTGTTATCTAAGTATACTAAGGATTTGTCAAATCCTTACGATAAACTTATTAAGATCTATGTTGGTTAATATTCGTGTGAGCGGATTGTATGTCAATAAATTTCGATTAATCAGCAAAATAATCGATTAATTCTAAAATAATCGACTCCACTGTTGTATTGTTTTTTGATAATGAGTTTGATTGATGCGCTCATCATAAGACTTTGGCCCACAAACGAAAAATAAAAGACGAGGACTTAGAGCAATCTCTAGACAAAATTAGCTTCTTCCTCAGTGCTCTGGTCCTCGTGTTGAAACGTAATGTGATTGACACTTGGGAATAAATGAAAACCGTGTATCCAAAGCTATACACTCTTTCCCATAAGTATTGTATTTCAATTGGAACTTCCGTCCCATCGGAATTTTTTTTTCCAAAGCGGGTGCAACACCTACGGAAAAACATAACACATACTACTTATATGCTATGTTTTTTGTGTTTTTATTAATGACCCGCTTAATTGTTATAATCAAACAAATTTATTTTTGTATTTTCATGATAATTTCCAATTTTAGCCGAAAACATCGAATCGTTTAATTTCGGCTTATCAGTTAATCGGTTAATCGATTAAATTGTCGCGATTAATTGCAATTAATAATCGTTCCATAAATTGTATGATCAAATATTCGATTAATACATTTATCCTTTGCTATAACAATTCCAATAAAGCGTACAAAATTAATTAAGCAAAGGGTGTGGCTGATTCTCCAACTTCATACTATATATTCCATTTATATATTCAAACTTTATTGCTTCGAAGCTTATATTTTAAGAGTTCTGATTTGACTATCATTGCTGTGTCATCATACATAATCACCCTGGCATTTCTGCTGTGTAGATAGGGTTCCCAACCCTGCCGAAATGCCCACGAGTCTCCATGCATACACAACACATTGATTATGGATAGAAATAGTTTTTATTTATTCAATACTTTTTTCACGTGTTGCTCGCATCGAGTCTCTTCTATCTATTCTGCACACTCATCATGCACAGCCTTGCCATCTGGTTTGTTTTGCAGTGTTAGTAACGATCTCCACACTCCTCCTCTCCTTTCTAGACGAAGCTTCACTTCTTCTCTTGGGCTGCCGCCCAACTCTTCCAGGACCCGGTCTTCTTGGACTGTCGGAGTTACTTGGGAAGACTGGCAAATAGTCGCTGGAAACACTGCTTCGATATTCGTAGACTTTAAACTGGGCAACGGGTTCTGAGAGTCCACAATTTTTCTCATATTAGAGACATTACCCTCTCGCTTTATTACCACATATACGGTAGTGTCAAATGTTGTCGTCAGTTTATGGTGAAATACCACATTTTTTAAAAGAACCTTGTCCCCAACTTCTATGTCAATCTCTTTCGCTATCCTAGCGCTATCTGTCCTTTCCTTCCCTTTCTGTTCTTGTATGAGATCTCTGTCTTTTTGCTCTGATTCCGCTAATTCTATCCTGCATCCCTGGAATTTTGTCTCTTATTACTCGATTGAACAAGGTCCCAGTCTGCCATAGTTTCTCTGTTTTATTTAAAATAAAATTAATATTCAATAGCAAAATAACATACACACTTGGCCTGTTAGTCGACAGCTTAACAGGCACTAAAATTCACGACAGTATGATTGATTTTAAAACAAAGCTGCAGAACAGAAACACTGATCAATTTTATGGAAAATCTGCCATGGATTTATTAAAGCATTTTGATGAATCTCAAAAGGCAAAATTCATAAATGATGCCAATAAGATGCTTACGTCTTGTTATTTAAAGTGGTTCGCAACCACATCTCATTGAAGAGAATCGAGTCGATTTACGCTGGGTTGACTGCTTTGCCAAATCAAAAGACCGAAATACCTGCCCTGAATTGGAAAAGCTTTTCACGTTTGTTCTCCCCATTACTTTTTGCTTTTTACGAGCTCGTATCAAGTGTGGAGCAAGGAAAGGAATGAGATGAATATATCGTTAGTGGGAACGCCTCACGGCCTATGCGAATTTGGGTTGAAAGATGCTCCACCTACATTTCAACGTCTAATGAATGATGTATTAAGAGATTACATTAATAAAACTTTATTTTTCATGTAAAACCTTATATGAGTATGTGCTAAAAAACCATGAAATATTAAATGCTTCTCGAAAACAATGTAAATAGAAAATAAACAAATATTTACGACTTTCATTCTACTTCTACCAGATCAAAACCTCCATCCTCCCCCGGATTTATTAAAATTGTTCCGGGTTGGATCGTTACAGTGAGATGTGTAGAGGATGTAGAGCAATTAACGAAATCAATATTAAACTTTTCTGATGAAAGAGTTGGTATCTTTAACTATGACATAAAATCTTCAAAATATTTACAATACTAAATAATACCTCAGAAAGTGAAACTATAGTGATGGTAGTGCTCCTCTAATTTTATAGAGAAATCGCTCTAATTCTGTAAAATATGAACATTAATCAATAATATATTTATTATCTTGTTCGATGACCTTCTGCAATCTCTTGGGAAATTGTCTATCTATCTCTACGATAAACTTGTCAAGTTACAAATAAACGCGGACAAAGTTTATTTATTTTAAAAACGAAGTGACTTTTCGATCGATGACTCTTATTTTAGACATTTATTAAATGACACTGTCTCCCTTATTAGTGTATGTATAGTAGTATTTTACAAATTACAATATTATGTTATTCCAGATTGTTCCCTCTTTTACAATCTTTTATTTGTCACATTTTCTACATTCTCCACACTTATAAACTCTAGTATCTGTGTATATGCCTGTGTGCTATGTGTGAATTTGTATGTACGTTACATAATACAAAGTGAGGGGAAAATATGCAAGTGACAGCTTTTAATTAAATAATTGACTCACTTGCCACTTGACTTTTATCCACTTTTACCCACATGCGCGCCCATGTTCCATATTCCTTGTTTTTCGATTTTCACTTGACAACATCAAGGATATGGGTGTTTGTTTGTGTGCGTAAGGATGCGTATATGTCTCATTTATGTATATAAGTAGCGATTGTTTTTTTGTTTTTATCATTTACATTTTACTTGAGAGTAAACTTCAAAATGGCTTCCTCTTCTTTAAATTAAGTCTAACAACTTTAATAGTAGTAAAATTAAAAGCCTAACAACGTTAAAGATGGCGATGCTATAAAGAAATACAGTAAGGAAGCCCTTTAAAGCAGAATGACAAGGAGATGAAATCATTTCCCTACTTACTGACTCAGAGTTCTGATTTTAGCTTCAAGGCTTCCTACATATAAAATGTTCATTAAAAATTCATTTATTCAAGAAGAAAAATCATTAAAAATTCTCTTAACAACGACAGTGAAAAATTTATTAAATAGAATTAAAAGATGCCAGTAATACAAGACGAAGAACAACAATTTATTTTGTATTTACATTGAATGAAATAAACAATAAAAGAAACAATGGCATGATATACTTACTTAGAATAATAACATTACAACTTTGAACATTAAATCTTTGATAGAATTCAAATCGATAAGAATTCAAACAAACATAACAGAAATATGAGTTTGATTGCTTCAACTTAAACGTTCATTGACTTGAAGTCAACTCAGATCATGACATTTTACATAAATGGGTTCTTGAACTTTGTTGGTCCTCATGTGCCAGAATGGGCACACATGTTTTCATATAATTATTTTAGGATTTATGTGGGTGAATGAAACAAAATCGTAGGACGCCAATGAGTCTATTTATTATCCTACTGAAGTTAATCATTTATAAATTATTGTTTCTAAATTCATACAATAAATAGTAGGTACAAATATGGTGACATGACAATAATGCCCCACCTTAATGTTTTGATTTCATTCTAATGTGTTTTAAATGGTTATCAAAATATATACTCCTTCCCATTTTCCTCACTTTTATTCTTACAAATAATATTATTATCTCTATTAAAAAATCTTATGATCTTTTATTTGACCATTATTTTTTCAAGTGCTTCAAATTCTCTTCTCTGTCTGTTAGAGGGGAATTCATTTCGAATCTCAAAATTAAAAACGATAAAAGCACATTCATTTTAAACGTTTTGAACCAAGAAAGCAAAGTAAAAGTTACTCTGCTCTGACTCGGGTCACTTTCTACTTATTGTTTTATTTTTCTCTGTTTTAAGTGCTCCCTCGCCAAAAATTTGCTGCGGGCAAGTACTATTACTTGAAGTCCTTTGCTCAGATTTACACCCTCATGCGTTGTAAAAACTTAATTAAAATTTGATAATAATCATATTCCTTTGTCTTTTTTTCTCGCATTTAGAACTTCACTTTGGCTTGGCTTATCCCCATTGAATAAGTCCGTAGTTTCTGAGTTTTTATAACTTAATTAAAACCACAAATTTTTTAAGTAAGGATTTTTAATGAAGTTGTTAATAAAGCTATTTGGTATGTTTGCTCTTTATAAAACCCATAATGCGTATACTGATACGATTTTCTCTATGCATGCACTTCGACACTGTGTGTGTTTATGTGGAAGTGTGAACATTTGTGTTATTAAAACTATAAAAAAGTTTTAATTAAGATTTTTTAAAATACGCTCAATTTATGTATGACCTTTTTCAATTGGAATACCATGAAGCTGAGATATTTTCATTATGTTAAAATAAATTGTAACGCATCGATTTCCTTATTTGATAATCATGATTAATAGACTTGTTAATCTTTCATATTAGAAATGAGAAAAAGGTAAATATTTTCACAATTTATGGTATTATAATTAAAAATATTTTGCATCATAGATGGTAGTAAGTTTTCCTAAGTGAATAATCTGTTATTTTCACAATCAATTCTTTGTAAACTTTCTTTATACTTATTATTATACTTAGATTAGAATATATTCATGAAATTCAATTAAATCATCTTCTCTGTCTGGTTTACATAAATGCTTTTCGTAAATTCTGAACTTAATTTACCCTCCATGAGTTTGCCAAGAAATAAAATTCAACAGAAACATTTACTTTTATAACACAATTTTCCTTGCTCTCTTACTCACACACACACACATATATATATATATATGGACATATGTATACTCACTCATTCACATACCCCCGTATGTATGGATACATTTTCATATTTAAATGGCAACTTAATTAAATTTGCACCAAAAATTTCTCATAAAATATGGATAAACTGCCAACAACTTGGCAGCTTTCATAGGCAAATTTAATTACACACGTCGAATTAATAATTTAATTTCGTATATTCAATTTATTCATCATAAATTAAAAAACAAAAATTGTTTTTGATCAACAGAAATTTCTAAATGACAATTTAAATTGCATTCGGAGACGTAAGCAATCTAAGACATCTTCATCTTGGGCAATTTTGTACGAGTATATATTTAAATTGAATTAAATTGTTGGGATGAATAAATGACATGAAAATAATATGATTTTGTAACAATGAAATAATGTATTATTTTGGCAAAATATTTAGAATGAAAAATCAATCGTCTTTTTGATAGTTGCACATTATATTGGAATAATGATAATAAATGTTTTTTTATTTATTTATGAAAAAAATGTACACGTAATTACAAATTACTGAGAAATTATATGCTAAAGCTACGGCAGCAAAGGCCTTAAGCTTATGATCTATGTACAGTGGCTTATAATAATTAATATATATTTTTTATCAACGTCGAGGCGAGATGTGGTTGCTGATGATGGAAGAGTGTATTGTGTATCGAGGTGTTAGTCCAAAGTTGTTCTTTGTATTGCGAATGATTAATTCCTGTGAAATTGAGTATGTCTGAGATGTTTTAGTTTATGGCAATCATGACTGTGTTTTTAGCTACGTCGTCTTCTAGGACGTTACCGCCTATATTACAGTGCCCAGGAACCCGGGTTATTCAAATTTTGTCCCGTCGTGTGGCTAGTATCTGTCGGCTTCCTGGCCTGTAAATGTCTAGGATGGCCGTAAGTGAGTGGGAGTGAGCCAGTAAAATTTCCTCGATTTTTTATTTTCGTGAAGATTGAGTGAATGGATGAGCCCTTAGAGAAGGTTATAGTTCTGAGTAGTTTATAAGAGGCTATTTCTTTCCTTTCTGCAATGAGCATTAGATTTGCTTCGTGATGGAGGTTGTTTATGGGTGTGTGGTGCGGTGTGCCCAAAAGCAAGTCTTAGGGCCTTGTGTTAATATGGGTTTTAATTTATTAAGGGTAGTTTTAAGGTGCACTTCCATAGATGTTAAGACAATAGTCAATTTTTGACATAACCATAACTTGTTTTACTTGGATTGTTGTTATGGTGCTGCAGTTGAAAGTTTGGTATATTATAGTTAAAGATTATCCATCCATCCATTCTCTTTTCTTTCTTATTTGATGGTTTTACATTATGTCAACTAATGGCAGTTTATTATTATTTATTTATTTTTTGAAATTTTTAATGATTTTTCTTTGTTACTGAAGTTACAAATTTCTTTTCTTTAGTTTTTAAGATTTTTTCCATTAACGTGGAATTAAGTAATGTTTTCTTTAATTTATTTCAAATTTTTCGATCTCGAGAATACTGGTTAGATATTTTATATATTGCCAATTGTTTTAAATCCCATTTTTTCTTTTTTATTTTTGCTTTTTCTTTCTTAATTTTTATTTTGTTCATGGAAGAGTGTATTAGGCATCGAGTTGAAAGTCCAAATTTATTCTTCATATTGCGAGTGATTAATCCTGTGAAATTGAGTATGTCTGAGATGTTGTAGTTGATGCCATAATAGATGGGGAATTTTTTTGCGTTTTTGGCTTCCTGGTGTGCTAGGATGTTGCCACCTATATTACAGTGCCCAGGGACCCCGGTTATTACATTTTTTTTTCCCATCTTATGGCTAGTATCTTACGGCCGCCTGAATATCTCGAGAATACTGACTAGATATTTCGTATATTACGAATTGTTTGTATTTACAATGATATATTTTTATTTTTGCTTTTTCTTTCTTTTTATTATTTTTATATTTCTTTTAAATTCAATTGGGTTCAAACTTATGTTTCTTTCTTTACAATGATGGGTGACGCGAAAAAAGCAGGTGATCAAACTGATCAGCTGTCATGCGCAAGAAGATGTGATCCAATGTGGGTTGTTTTTCCTTTAATTCACGATAAATTTGGCGCAGAATGCTTCACAATCACGGCGCTTGATGTTTTGTTTTTCTTTTTGCTTGTCGTTATCACTTTCATCGAACACATACGCTGCACAAAATTATAACTTCAATAATGCTTTTTGCATTCATTCCACTGTTTGAATGTTCTTAATAAATGAATGTTAAAATAATAAAATAAAGCGCACAACGTCAACAAAAGAAAATCCAAATCTTCATATTAGTCTTCATATCTGTCAAATGAACTAAACATTCATATCGTGTTCACACCCTTCATATGCGAAGGAAAAATATCAACAAAATGCGTATGAAGACATATGATTACAATCACTTTTGTGGCAAAGTGTTCACCCTTCATATGACATATCAATATGTAAAGCATATGAAATAATTATGAAGAAAAATATGAAGAAAAATCACATCATTTGCACTAAGCATAACACATTTTAAGAAAAAATTCATTTTTATCATTGAAAAATAGGTTACGAAAAGTGTCACCAAATGTAATGGTGTGCAAGGGGAGGAAGAGAGAAGAATGCAATAGTCAAAGCAGATAAGGTATATTTGTGGGTGTGTGAACGGGCAAACAGCATGTGCCTGTGAAGATGTGCAAGGGGAGGAAGAGAGAATAATGAAATAGTCAAAGCAGACATAAGTTAATGTGAAGGCAAGCATCTTAACAATGGAAAAAGAAATACAAGAGAGGAGAATAAAGTAGTTAAAGAGCGGGTAAAGTAGAAATAAGTTAAACTTCATAAGGTCTTTGGGCCAATTTGACCCATTTCAGGAGAAAAAGTGTTTTTTTTGCAGAAAATGAGTGGTCTAAAATTTTGATATTTTATGACTTTTATTTAATTTGAAATACCAACAGCTACATTAGGTTTTTGGGAAAATACATTTGCAAAATATCCGTTTATAATATTTTATTCACCAATTTGACCCGGAGTAAAAAATTTGAGTTTCGCTAGTGCTGAACGACCCAGATTGCAACATAATTTGGACAACGGTTTAGTACCAGTAAAATTAAATATATATCTGTCTCTTTTCCTCTCATCATACTTTGTTAGATTCGGTGTATCGATTAAATAATGAAAGTACGGAAAGTTTTTTCGGGAAAGGTAGACCGATTTTTTGAGCAATCATGCCATTGGAAAGTTTCAGAAATGTTTCAAGAGCAGTGAACGACGATATTTAGACAAGTTTGCATTGTGGAATCAATGGGTGAACATATTGTCCAAGCTTTATAATCCATTTCAAGATGTAGCAGTCGATGAACAGCTGGTGGCATTCAGAGGAAGACGTCCATTCCGGCAATACATACCATCAAAACCAGATAAATATGGTATACAATTTTGGGTGCTTTGGATTCTGCTACTAGTTATGCCTGGAATATCCAACAGAATACAAGCAAAAAAATAGGAACCATGCCTGAAATAAACCGAGGCATACGTTAGTTCTTGATTTGTCAGTTGGTGTGAAAGGTCATAATGTGAATGCAATTTACATCATATCATTTGGGACAAAAATTACTTGAAAAACAAATCACTTTAGTAGGAACTATACGTAAAAATAAGACTGAATTACAACCAGAGATATTGACAACTAAAGGTAGACATGTATATTCATCATTTTATTGTTTTACCGAGGATACACCCTCCTTTCTTATATTCCTAAAAAAATAAGTCTGTGAATCTTCTCAGTACTTTGCATCATAGCCCAGAAGTTAGTAATCGCGAAGACAAGAAACCGCAGATAACATTATATTACAATACATGTAAAGGAGGGAGGGGTAGATAAGCTGGATAAAGTTGTATCATGTTATACTTGCAAAAGGAAGACTAATCGATGGCCTCAAGTTGTATTTAGTAACATGTTAGATATATCAGCTTACAATGCTTTTATGTTATTTATATCTCCTAACCATAGCTGTTTAGCCAAACGTCGACACTTCTTAGAGAATTTAGGTTTGCAGCTTACCATGCCTTACATAAATCAACGAAAAACGTTACTAAGAGCATAATTTTCACGAGAAATTGCAAAAAAAAACTATGTGATGTAGCTGAACAGGATCAGTAGTCGTGAACTTCAACCAAATCTGGAGAAAAAGATTGCGAACCAGTCCAAAATACAGCCAAAAAAGTCTTTGCCAATTATGTCCCAAAACAGATAATAAACCATGTATGCAAACTAATACTTTATGTAACCAATGTAATCTCTTTTCTATAAATATAAAAATTAATCGATAGAAGTGTTGGTAAGCGCCAAACTCGAGAACGGCTAGACTGATTTTGATAAAATTTAGATAGTTATAAGCTATAGACTCGATAGTTGGCGTAGTTTTGGAGATACAGGCAGTTTCTTACCTTGCATATAAAACTTAGAGACATATTTTAAAATCTATCAAGTCGCCTTTGTTAAATATAGCAGGAAATTATGACAATATTAATATTAGATCCGTCTGATTTTTCTAAAGTAAAAATAGAACAGAATCTCGCACTAATATCATGTCGGAAGCGTAGCAAAGCACGCCGGGTACGCTAGTTAACAATAATATAAAACTAATATTTAATTCTTATATGTCATATATATATATTACTTGTATTAGCTCTGTAAAATCAATGTTTACCGAAAAACTGATTATTGCTAGAAATTATATATAAAATCTTATTGCATACTTCAGTAAAGAAAATTGTTGTTTATATATAAAATTTTCTATTTGGGTCAAATTTGACACGAAGACCGTTAACGTCAGTAATTTTGAGGACCTTATGACGGTTAAAGTGCATGTGTGAGTGTGTGTGGACTTTTTCAACGAATTACGTAAGGACTGTTAATTTTAATAATCTTTACTGTAGTGAATGAATTCGTTGAGACGAGTTGATTAAGCCAAGTCCGTCTGTATGTATGCAAACTAGTCCCTCAGTTTTAAGCTAGAGAGCTGCACATAGGTTTCTTTTTACCATACGCGGAACATTTGTCGGAATCAGCCGAATCGGATCACAAGGAGGGTACCTCCCATACAAACCCTAATATAAATTAAATTATTCTGAGACAAAGTTTTTTGTTTTTAGACGAATCGAACTGAAATTTTGTACACTATAAGTTTCTGATTCATTAACCAAAAAAGTTTTTTGTTTTTTGACGTAGCGAACTGAATTTTGGTAAACATTAGTGATCCATACTCATCAACCATGTATATTTCAAGATCCTAGGGTGACCAGGACAAACCCATATTAAATGACAAACTTATAAAGAGTAAAAGTACAATTAAAGTGCCACTCAAACTGGGCTCATATTTGATACTCAAACTGTTTTCTTGGGCATCCAATGATAACCTTCTTTCTGGCTTAATTTTTTATTTTCAGTAAAAGAGTTCAGAATAAAATATTCTCAGGATAATTAATAATTAATTTTTTTTTTTTTGTTAGTAATTCGTAGTATGGCATTGGTATTATTGGATCCTCATACTTTTGTTATATCTTAGGTGGAAATATTTTGACTTGTTCCAAAGTATGTATTTGTATAGAGCGAGTATACCTTTTATTAATTTTAATTTCAATTGATTTCAGTTTTAAAATATTTGATAATATTATTTGACGTCGGTTTAACTTGTCAGTATTGTCACTTTAATATATTACATATATCACCAAATCAAATGATATTTTAAGTAAATTATAATCACTTGATATGTTGAAATCACTTTTATCAAGTGATAAGTGTGGGTCAATTTAATATTATTAGGCTTTTTTTATCTTTTTTTTATTTCCTTCTAAAACATACATTAGTAGGTAATGAAATGATCTCTAAGAATTTTAAATTTCTTTTTAATGTATGATTTAATTTCTTACAATTGTATTGTGTACGAGTATTTCTGAGTTTCAATTGTTTTTTATTTTTTCCGTTTACTTTTTTTATTTTAAGATTTAAAATAATAAGAAATGTATGCAAAGAAAGTGGTATAGGTAACTTTGACTTCGTTTCATATTCTTTTTTTTTTTTTTGTGCTTCCTCTTCTAAAAATGTAAATATTTCTCTTAACATTGAAGCGGGCTTTGGTATCACCAATCCGTCCATATAATTTAGTTATATAATACTAGCGTAGATCGGCGATGTTAGTGTGTGATTTTTGTAGTCATTGTTCTTTTCTCGCTCTCATTTTGCCCACGCTCTTAATTTTATTGTGTATTTCTGGGTTTCAATTGTTTTTTATTTTCTCCGTTCTCCTAAGATTAGAAAAAGTGCAATTCAAATTTCTTTTACGCTTTAGTTAAGTTTGACTTGGTTTTATATTTTTTTTTTTTTTTTTTGATTCATTTGATTCCTCTTCTAAAAATGTAAATATTTTCTTAACATTGATTCGGGCTTTGTTATCACCAATCCGTCCATATTGTTTAGTTATATTATACTAACGTACATCGGCGCGCGTTGCATCGGCCCAGTCGTGATGTCAATGTGGGATTTTTGTAGCTTCAATGGTTTTTTATTTTCTCCGTTCTCCTAAGATGAGAAAAAGTGCAATTAAAATTTGTTTTAAGCTTAAATTAAGTTTTATTTGCTTTTATTTATTTTTTTTTGCTTTCCAATGATTCCTCTTTAAAAAATGTATATATTTCTCTTAACATTGATTCGGGCTTTGGTATCACCAATCCGTCCATATTCTTTAGTTATATAATACTAGCGTAAATCGGCGCGCGCGTTGCTACTTCACCCGTCTTGATGTTAGTGTGTGATTTTTGTAGTCATTGTTTGCCCACGCTCTTAATTTTATTGTGTGTTTCTGGGTTTCAATTGTTTTTTATTTTCTCCGTTCTCCTAAGATTAGAAAAAGTGCAATTCAAATTTGTTTTACGCTTTAGTTAAGTTTGACTTGGTTTTATATTTATTTTTTTTTTTTGATTAATTTGATTCCTCTTCTAAAAATGTAAATATTTTCTTAACATTGATTCGGGCTTTGGTATCACCAATCCGTCCATATTCTTTAGTTATATAATACTAGCGTAAATCGGCGCGCGCGTTGCTACTTCACCCGTCTTGATGTTAGTGTGTGATTTTTGTAGTCATTGTTTGCCCACGCTCTTAATTTAATTGTGTGTTTCTGGGTTTCAATTGTTTTTTATTTTCTCCGTTCTCCTAAGATTAGAAAAAGTGCAATTCAAATTTGTTTTACGCTTTAGTTAAGCTTGACTTGGTTTTACATTTTTTTTTGATTCATTTGATTCCTCTTCTAAAAATGTAAATATTTCTCTTAACATTGATTCGGGCTTTGTTATCACCAATCCGTCCATATTGTTTAGTTATATTATACTAACGTACATCGGCGCGCGTTGCAACGGCCCAATCGTGATGTCAATGTGGGATTTTTGTACTCAATATTCTTTTCTCGCTCTCATTTTGTCCACGCTTACAATTTTATGGTATATTTCTGGGCTTCAATGGTTTTTTATTTTCTCCGTTCTCCTAAGATGAGAGCTTAAATTAAGTTTGATTTGCTTTTATTTATTTTTTTTTTTTTTGCTTTCCATTGATTCCTCTTCTAAAAATGTATATATTTCTCTTAACATTGATTCGGGCTTTGGTATCACCAATCCGTCCATATTCTTTAGTTATATTATACTAGCGTAGATCGGTGCGCGTTACTACGGCCCCGTCGTGATGTTAGTGCGTTATTTTTTGTAGCTCTCGCTCTCATTTTGTCTACACATATTTGTTTAATTTTTTGCTGCTAACGAAAGCAAGCAAGTGTTTGTTTGTTCTTGTTTTCGAATGTTTTCGTTTCAATAAAGACACATATAGATGCGCGTTATCTACCGTTAAACTTTAAAACATACAATAATTGAACAAACAACAAACAGAAACGGAGTTCTATAGCCATGAGCTTTTTATATTCTGGCATAATGAACTTACTGTAGAGTCAAAATAAATGCACCTCTTATTAAAAAAATATGAAAATATAAAAAACCTTCGATTTACAACAAAGTGTTGGCTCTGCGATTTTATTCACCAATTACCTGGGCCCACGACTTCGTACGCGTGGGGTGTACCAAATATATTTGTAATTGCGTGTATTTTGTTTACTTTTTTCCTAATCATCAGCTGTTTAATGTTGCTGCGCTGCAAAAGAAGAAAACATTCGAAAATCAGCCAAAAAGTAGGCAACAGAATTTAAAATATGAATATCGTTTCATTTTGTCGGTCGATTTCGATAAAATAAACGCTAAATGTTATACGAAGCTTGCATTTGAACTGCATTTAAATAGGTTAAACAGTTTCTGAGATTAGCGTGCATAGACACAAAATGGCTTACGATTTTATATATATATAGATGATTATTTGATGATGATGAAATCACAAAAAGCAAAAATCGACTCGTGTGATTTTATTCAGAAAGAGAGATAACGAGTAGCAAGTAAAGGAAAATCAAAATGATTTCAGATTTTCACAATATTTAATTTTTTTATACATACAACTTAGAAAAATGTAAGAGTTGTAAAAAAAACAAAGGCAAAAAAACATAAATAAAGAAAGAAAATGCTACTCATATTTATAATAAATGATACAAAAATGTTGATATCCATTGGAAGTGAGCGTGGATGAATTCAAATTGGCTTTTGAATGACTTACTTAAAAACGCATGCATGTTTTGCTATATCTATTTGTAGTAAATGTGAATTTATGTTGCATTTCGTTTTTATGTATAGAAAATGTGAATAAAAGTGAATGTTGGTACGACTGCATTATGAATATAGCATTTTATTGTACAGCATACCCCTGTATTCATCGTAATAATGTCGCTCGCGTCGCTCTCCCTCACTTAACAAACACTAAACGAAACGAAACAACTACGAAAGAAGACAAAAAGAAACGTCGGAAAAGCCGACCTTTCCTTATCAACAAGCATACATTCGACTGACGTCATCAGACTTAACACTTATATACAACTATACTCATGCGAACACAATCTTTTTTGCTGTACTCATTGTTTTAATTCAAATTTTTGAATGTGAAGGCACAATACACATTCCATCACTTTCAGAACACATATACAATGTTTCTTACACACAACATATACAACATACAATTTTCGTTGTATACACTAATATTGAGTATACATTCATGAATTACAAGTTTTATTGGCAATGTGAATGAGCGATTGCTCAAGTCTAAATATTCATATAATACATTTAATTCTCAAAATTTTTAAAATATGAATGCAGAAATTGTATGCTGTCGGCCCAAGTTTTCTCTTTTTCCTCAATTATCCATATAATACATGTGTTAGTGGCGACCGTTTTGTCTTCTGCTGTAAAATTATTTAAAATCTGTGATTCCTTAATTAATTGACAGCACTTATGACGGCTGAACAAGTGCGACAGTATAGGTATCCCTCCAAAACAGCTCCATCCTCCGTAACTATTTCGCACAAGATGCTCCATATTACGCTTCTTCCCTTGCGGCGAGGCGAAAGTTTGTAAGCACCGTTTGAAATTTGCTGAAGAATAAATGTGTGCTCATTTGACATTTTTTATAGCAAGAATTTATTTTACAAGGTTCACAATGAACTTAATTCAGTGTTGATTTCAAATCTATCACCTAAATGATTATGATTTTATGCAAGATTTTGATTTTAATCAAAAATGATTTTATTCAGTAAAAATTTAGTGTATGATTTAATCAAGAAAAAAGTGAGTTCTCTGATGAGAATCTTCTAAATTTGTTTTAGCTACCAAAAAAAAAATAAATATTAAATATTCCCAAAATATTTCTCGACCTTATATTCAGGGCAAAAATCTTTATTAGAAAAGTATTCATAATTTGACTTTCTTTCTTGTGCAATTAATGATATACTAACAAATTGCTTCCCTCCATCATCTTCTCTATTCAATTTGCAAACAAGTAACAAGAAGTGTAGCCATTTTTCTGACATTTATTTACACACTCAAGTTTCATTTGAGATTGAAGCATCTCAGAATCAAATCAGCAAGAGACTGATTTTGTTTCGAAGAGTTGCATCGTCCTTATTTTATTGACTTTGTAGTAGCGCACATTTCAAATCAGATTCGCTTGTAAGGCCATTATGACCTTTAGCTATAATGTCACCCGGTTGAGAAGAAACACTCAAAACCATTCAGTGCACCGGAAATCGACCATGACAATGTCGCCGATGCAGAAATTGATGACATGTCAAAAGTTATTTCCGTTGTTTGCATGTTTCATTTCATCTTTAGATGTGCGTAAGTGAGACTTATTGTCAACTTCTGTGAAACTTGTCCATACCCATTGATTTTTATTGGCTTTCCACGTGGTGTATGACGATATGTTGTGTGTTGGACATTGATCGATTTTCATAAAGCATAAACGCATTCTACGTGTCAAGTATGTTTAGTGCTGCAACTTTTATCTATGTTTTCAAGTCATTTTCTCGAATGACTTTCATTTGTATGCAGGTTCGTATTGCGTTGCAATTGACAAATAGAAAAACAAGAGAAAATTCAACAGAAACCCACTCTTTTCATTCGTTACGCGTTTTGAATTGATGGTAACAAAAATTTGAAAAACATGTGAAATAGCTTTTCAATTAATTGGATGCGTACATCGGTCAGTCAGTCAGACAGACAGTTAATCAGTTACTCATAAAACAAGTTTCACATGTCTGCTTTATGTTATACGCATTTGGGAATAAAAATATTGTGTTCTTTACAATTTCTTCTGGTTATTTATTCTTTCGTTTTATAATTTATTATATAAAAAAAAAAAAAATTTATAGATTCAAAACAAAATCAAAAATAAAAAAGAAATAACAAAAAAAAAAAAAAATTGTGAAAATAATCGACGACAAATGGTTTCATCAGGTGTCTTTCGACAGAATCAACATAAATTCATTTAAAAATTTCCCTCGCGCGAATTGTAAATAAACGAATGGAAAATACTCCAGGGTCAAACGTGTCCGTACTCAGATATAAATAACATATAAAAAAAAAAGTGAAAAATAAACATTTACAAAATGGATGACACTTCAGAGGAAGTGGTGGCAACGCCAACGCGACGCGACAAACCGCAAACATTGGATGGCATTGAGGCCACAAAATCGCTCAACGCAACAACAACCATAACCATGTCGAGCGATCCGTCATGCAGTAGTCCGGGAACTCGTTATACACGCAATCGCGCGCGCATGCGTGCCGCAAACGAAGCCCCATCTAATGAAACACGCGAACATTCATATGACGAAGTGACAATTACGAATACCGCAGGCACCGGAAGTGCTAGCATTGGTGGCATAATTGGTGGTGGGATTGGTGGAACTGATGCTTCTGTTGGTACTGAAAACATCGGAAATGATGTGGAATTGGCTGGAATGGAAACAACATTGCATCGTGAAAGTCTCAACATCTGCGAGGAATCGAGTCCAAGTGGCCAAGGCCTTAACAAGGCTCTTTTCGGTCGTTCGCTGCGGTATTCGTCCGGTGTGGCCACAACACGAAAATGTGTGCTAACACTGGACGGATACTCTTATGTTATAGGTGAGTTCATTTTTTAAAACAAAACTGTTTTAATTTCCCGTTTTTATGCACAAAATTTTAGTAGCTCATTTAAATGAGAAAAGGATCAAAGGCGTAAGGTCTTATTTGAATAAAAAACTCGTTGGCCTTGTATCCTTGCCACCATTATCATCTCTTAAAATATGAACGCATTTTAAATTAACGTTCTGGCACAAAGAGCATTCTCTAATTTCAAAAGTATTTTTTTATTTCCTGGCGAAGTCGTCTGAGACAATACATATTTACATAAAATACATAAAAAATGCCTTTTTTTGTTTTTAAAAGGAAAAGGAAAATACGCGAGAAAACGAAAATAAAAAAAAGGGGAAATGGAATGAGAAAAACAACAAGACAAATAATATTTATGTTATAAGCCATGTTGTACTACTTGAAGAAGACAGCTACCAAGATCATCATTAGAGTCTGAGTCAAAAGTGGCAGATATAATTTTTGTAGATTGTGTGGTGCACCTGGTTATGGCGCGTAAGACTGGCAACAACAAGATGCAACTAAACAAAACAAGACATTAAAGTCCTTGGGCACAACAACATATGCACAAGCAGTTGCTCATCAAACTCAAGTTTACCTTGGTTGAACAGAATGTTACAAGCCGACATCATCATCTTCTTCCGACTCACCTTTGAACGTTGTCGTTGAACTTTAATTTTTGAACCTATGCGAGTTTATATAGTAGGTATGAATATACTTAGCGTGGAGTAGCTTCGTCGGCCTCAAAAATTTAAAAGAGGAAAAAAACTATTGTAATTGTGCTGCCACGCAAAAAATGGTGAAACATAAAGTAATCGGTTGAACATCTTATGCCGCATCGAAAAAAACTTCTACCAAATCTTTAATTTTTCATGACAAAAGGTTGGAAGCAAATAAACTCTTAAATTATATAGTGCAAGAATAAATTTTGTCTTGTACTCGTATTTTGTAATCATCCAGCTTTTCCCAAGTTAAAAGTATTACAAGTCTTGGGAAGTTTCTTTATTTCTCTGACAACAGTTATGTTAGAAGGGAGGTTGCCAATGTGTTAGATTGAATATTGATGTCAAAGAAAAACGTGTTACAACAAAGGGAATTGAGACTTATCATATATGACTCATGAATGAATGTACTCAGAATGTAAGATTAGTTAGAGTGAAATAATAAATATCCTTAGCTACCCTAAAAACTTATGTACGAGTAAATATAAAACAAGAAAAGATATTAACTTTCATTTCACAGTGTTCCACTACAATTGATCCGTTAACTTAAAGCTACGATTTAAAAAACAATTATTTTATTCACTTTTGTTATAAGTTCCAATAAAATTTTAAGACTATATTGTAGTTTTAAGTATCTGTGATAGAGTTAACCAACATAAAAATGATATTTTTATTGCACATTGCATTTTTTTCAATAAAATCTGTGATGTAAAATGACATATAGATCGGGTATTAGTTATTGCCTCTACCAGCGTAGATAACACATATATCTTGAAAATTAAACGCCATTCCGTTGATTTCGAGCACAAAAACTGACTTGTCAAACTAAATAGCACTTTCCTATAATCCTCCAAAGTGTGGCAAACGCGGAAATATATAGTGAAACTCCACTCTGAGTCGTGCACATTTGTCTAGAAGCTGCTTCTTGGCTAGATCATCGTGCAGCTGTTTCGACATCTCCAGTAATCATTATCAATATGCGCCTACAAAATTCGTGGTGTTGTCGCTAAATATTTGGTTAACTCTTTGTACCGCAATTATCACATTTAATATTACTTCTGCAGTGCCCAATGTAAGCAATTTAGCTTACTGAGACGTTGCTGCGTCTACAAAACTCCTAAGGGAATCTGCATTTGCCTTCCCGACTTTCTTTAAATTGAATCGGCCCTTACATAAAACTGAACAATATGAGTTATATTTTCAGAGAGCCCCTCTAAAATACCAAATAAGTTCCCACAATTCTAAGAAGAAAGCTCTAAAAATTTTATTGCATTTGTTACAATTTCTTTGGTAAATTAAGATAAAATATAAAACGCACAGATTTATGCGCCACTTGAATAGCAAAAAGCAGTTTATTAATTTTTTTATGTTTCAAACATGTGTATTTCTTCTTTTGGAGTATATTAAATTATTGTCAAATGCATTTGCCCCGTTTTTGCTTCAAAACTCCACTGATCCTTCCTGGAATTGATTCATACAATTATTTTAAATAATTATTTAATTATAATTGAGTGGTATTGAACTCCAAGCTAGTTTAATGGCTTCTAATAGTTCACGTAAGGTTGCATACTGCCCATAAGTAAGGTGGACAGCTGAATAGAGCCACGTTCTGGCATTCAATTTATTATTTGACATGTCGATAAGTCCACTGCAAGGAAAGGCCTTTTTTAACACATCATTGTATGCCATCGTATTATTGTTGTTGACAATAATTGTAACACACAGGTGCTGTAATACGAGAATGCTCCCTATACCAAGAAAGATCCACCCTTGCTATTTAAATGGTCCAAGTGATTGGTCCTTTCGTAGGTCATGGAAATAATAGCTGTAGCTATCGGGTCCTCCCAAGTTAAATATTTTTCATCTTAGATGGTGAGGTGATGCCACTCTGGTTACAGAAAGAACTAAGGCGTTGCGCCTTTCGAGATCCATTCAGTTGTGTTTTTCTTTTAATAAGCTGAGTAGTTGCCAACTCACATTTTCTGCTAAGGTTAGTCAAAAATCCCTAAAATCGACAATTACAATTACTTCGAAACCCTACTAAAAAAACGTAAAATGCTATTCGAAGCATGAACATTTGCTACGGGATCAGGAGCATCAAGAGCAGTAGCTGCAGCAATAGCACACAAATCTATTTCGTTTGCTCTGCTCCCGATTGCTCCAATTTTTTTTTGCTATTGCTCAGACTATAAATAGTTTTATTTTTGGAGTTCTGTCATGTGCTCTTTGCTTCGTGCTTCACAAATTGAGAGCAGGAGCAACAGCAAAAAACGAAAACTATGAAATAGCATAGCATTTTCAATCTCTGGTTATTTCCACATTTTAAATTTATTTCGGCTATTGAGTCGTGAGAGTGTAAGGCTTTTTTCAGAGGACACAGTCAGTACGGCCTTTTAACTCGTTGGCTAAGAATGCAGCTTCTTTTGATTTTGCGATTTTAGCAATGTACGGACCACTGTCCTTGATAGCTTTTATTTTGCATTTTTCCATTTCCGTTAAACCTTTTCTCGACTCATTTTAGTTAAATTTGATATTTAATAATTGCAACTCTCCACAAAAAGCGATTAAACAAAAACACGTGTCCACACAGCAGATGTTGGAAAAAACAAAAACAAAATCGCAATTCAAGTAGCGCAAAATTTGTGCATGCTTTTTAATGGGGACCAAAATAAAATAGCAAAAAACATACAACGGTTTATTTCCAGCGCTCAATTTTTCTTTTCATATAATGTAAATTATTGAGTGATTTGCATTCAAACTGACAGTTTACAGGGTATGCTACTCAAGTGGCGCGGTGTGTATGTTATATTACGTAAGTATACACCCGTATTGTAATAAGCCAAGTTTTTTAAATCATATTTGAACTATCATCAATCAATATATCTTCTTTTGTTTAAAATACAAAAAAGTACTAATGAAATTCTTTTGATGTCATAACCAAAACTTGACAAACTGAAAACTTGATTATAAGTATTACTTATACCCTTCTCTCAATGATTTAAAGAAAACAATTATCTTCGTTTCATTTCTGAATATTTTCTTTTTTTCTTCTTTTGCAGGTAAGTCAACTAACAATTCTCTAACAACCCGAGAAAAGCAATAAGACAAATAAAAGTATATATGTATGTATGCTCAGTAGATACATAAGGTAAGATGTATTTTGAAAAGGAAATAATATGGAAATATGAATTTCAATTTAATTTAATTTCTCTTCTTTTCTCCATGAACCATTAAACAAATTTTGTTTTGTAAAGACCAGCAGTTCATAAAGAACATAAAGTAAAATTTCACTTTTCACAGTTTACTTACAAAATCACACAAACAATACTTATATTTGGAAGAGAACAAATCAAATTTAGAAAGGATTGTGTGCTCAGGGAGTTAAGAGTAAACAAGAGATTAAAAGAAATAATAATTGAACTAGAAAACTTAGAATGTTAGAATTTTAAAGAATACAGAAAAATATTGCATGAAAAAAATTTAAAAAAAATTCAATTTAATTTAATGAAAATTGCAAATATTGTGTGAAGCCAAAATGGGAACACAAACCAAATGGCAAAAAGTACAGGTAATTTTAAGTTAGACAATGTTGATGTCAACTTTAGTAGTAACAAGGGGACCAAGGGTACTCGGGCTTCTAAGGGATGTCATTGTCGAGAACAGAATTCATTGTAGTGCAAATGTTTTTGTTGTCTTTGTTATTGTTGTTGTTATTGTTATGTAGTTGTTGCCATGGCATAGATTAGTCTGTCATGCGTTTATTGTAAGTAGCTTGAATAACATTTCATTTCTGATGATGATGATGGCAAACACAAACACGAACACGAACTCAGGCACAAACTCAGATACAAGCGGTGATAATAAGCTGCTGCCTTTATCCTGAAGCTGGTGGTGTCCTGCCATGTCATCTATGTAGCTCCTGTTCCATAGATAAATTGTGTAACTTAGCTTACTTAGTTCAATCGATGTGGGTTGGTCTTTTATTATTATTATTATATACAATATTTTCAATAGAAAACTTTTGTGCAAAGTTTATTTTGTTTTTTTGTCAGATACTCGTAATATTGAAGAAACAACATTCTAAAATTGCATTTAGTTATGAAAACTAAAATTAAGTTGGTCGACGGGCTTAACAAATATTTAGCTGGCAAGGCAACGACGAGGCTTTAAGTTAAAATGTACTGTTGCCAACCGATTTTGAAAAGAAATTTATAGATTTTTTATATAATTTTTCTTCTTCATAATAAGCACTCAAGTCAGCAGCTGGGTTACTGATGAATATAAGTATATAGTATAAATATACTTAAAAGGAAATGAGGAGACGGGTGTGCAGAGAAGGAGAGAGAGAGAGAGAGAGAGAGAGATTGAGATTACCATAACATCACGTAAATTGCTTATTTGGGCTCTAGACACAAGTAAGCACAGCTCCTGCCGCTTTATCCTTTTTTACTAATTGTGACTGTTTCACCCAAAATTTATTGCTCTGCAATATTTTGCAAATAACCTCACATATCCTGTGGCGATGAGACGCGATGACTTGAAACGACTTACTAGTACGACGACCACTGTACGACGACAATGCAGCAGTGAATACCAAGTACACATACAGATACACACCCACGCACACAGTCACATGGATACACATGGATAAAGATGTACGTTCAAGTGTCCTTCAATTGACATATCATGCTGTAGTATGATGGCTTTGTTTTGCTTACTTGCTTAGCTTTATCTTTGCCGTTACCGTTGCCGTTGCCTTTGTGTGCAGGACTTTGTTTTATGTCAAACACATGAGATATCAGCAGACTGTGACAATATCCTCACCCTATGTGGTTGTGTAAAAAGGATGCAACATTAAGCGGACGACATACTGAATGCTTGACTGATCAAGCAGTTGACCGACCAAATGAAGTGAACTTGGCCGGTTGTTGGGATCTCTGTCTCTTGAAGTTAATTGATGTTTTCAACTTTAATCCTACTACGTGTCCTGTGTGTAGTCTTCAAAGAAAAATAAAGTTAATTTATATTAAGTTAAATGAAGTATGAACATACGTAAATTATTGCATTGCAATTAATTTTACAACTGAATAATGTATAACGAATGTGTGAATATATAAAGAAAATATTATACAAATCGCAATCAAATCTACGGCAACTGAATAAGAAAGTAGGCTACTAATGCTATAATAAAATGCACAATTTAAAATGTCCACCCATTGGATGAGTTAAAAGGCTACAGTAGTCTAGTGAGTTCTTGAACATTTTCGAACGCAACTGAGCCATAAATATCAAGTCATTTCAAGAATTGTTCTTATGTAGAAGCACATAATTTTAACTGACAACTGCAAGAGGGAAGAAAACGGCAACCGACCTTTTTTTCCAGTTCTTCAGTTTTCTTTTCCTATGATCCTTTGTTTATATCTCGTATTATGCAGTCTACTTTTAGGCTTACACATAAATAGAGTAACTCTATGGTTAAGGAAAATAAAAGAAATGAAATAAAACGAATTTCATAAAATGTGCCTCATAGAAAAAGGGAATTGGGATTCCGTAAATAAAATGACAAGAATTTCCATAAATTTTTATCTAAGCACTGGGTGTACTGGGCGAATGAGCCATTAGTAGAAGGGATGTGGTAAAATTCAATGCATACTTGTAGGCAGCATCATTTTTATTGCCAATATCATTCATTCAACGAGAAACGAAGGATAAACGATGAAATAAAATGTCAACAACTTCAACAATTTACCAATTTTGCATGAAAAATTTTTACATTGCGAACAACAACGATGAATTTGTAATTTAACATGTGAATTGAAGTGACAAATCGACCTCCACAAGTCAACTTACCCAAACACCCAGACCACACACAAGAATCAGCAAAATAAAAAGGGTTAATATATGCGCACCATTTTGTTAAACTCTTGGCAAATAGGCTCTGTTTTAGTGCACCTTTCAAACTATGTTTGAATTTTAAATCGATTGATTAAATTTGCTTAAAACCAAAAGCATTGCAAAGTTAAGTCTCAGCTGCCGCAGACAGATAAAGCACTCTGGATGGTCTCCACTCTTTGTATTGCATAATCAATTTACATCCGATTCTCAAATTCCGACCTTCATTTTTAATTAAAGCGAGAACATGTTTCAGTACGCGGCTAAAAACAAATGGAAATAAAGTCGAAAGCCTGCCAAATGCAGTGACAGCCTTGGCTGCCATTTTATGAAATTTATGATGCCAACGGCAAACAGACGCCCCCAAAATAATAAAGAATTTACTAAAAACAAATTAGAAAGTAAAAAACTTAACACGAATTTAAAAGGACATGCGCTTAGAAAAAGTGTAGTAATAAGAGGTTCCTTCAAGTATCAACTCGAATTTTCGGAAACACTTTCTTTGGTGTAGCAAAGTCTACTTTACATTCTTTTGCCTTTGATGATATTTTTGATTGTATGCAATATTTTGCTATTTCAGCCTTCAAAACAATTACTAATTGACTTAAGTTGGTGTAAGAATATTTCTCTTATATATGAAAACATAATAATAGTTTATTGTAACATAAACATTAGCTTGTCATTGCATATGTTGTCTTCATTAGCTTCCTTAGGCTTATTTCTGCTAAACATGACTTTTAAATGCTAAATTATGTTAAAAATTCTACATATTTGCTCAAGTGAGGAAATTGTAATTTCCATTTTAGCACAATGTTAATCAAAAACACTAAGACAATTTGACAAATGAATGACAACAACTAAACATTTCATAACAAGCATACATTGACATATATTAGATACATTCACCAAGATACATATAGATAAACATCTGGTACAGAAATGAACATCAACAGACAGTTAAACAAATGTCATAGGGAGCAAAAGATTTGTGAACATTTTCATCATTTCATTGTCACCATGTTATGGTGCATCGGAAAGATACTTGTTCATATGATTTTGGTTGACATTGAGCTAAAGACTAGGAGTATTTGAGAGCTTGTTTGCCAAAATAGATTGACCATTGGCATTTGCAAACATAAAATATGAAATCACCAACAATATCGCAATTTAATAATTGGTTTATTTTGTATAAGAACTCAATTTGTTATTACTGCAATGAAAGAAGTATGTTATCCAATGTACAATAATGCACATAATGAAGCGTACTTAAAGTCGTCAAAACACAACACACCAAACTCCTTTCAGTGCAGATTAAGGTACTTTTGATAAAAATTACAACAACTCTGTGTATATGATATTGTCTAGTGTATATGATATTGTCTACGTTAAATAATCATTCATACATTATGGACTAATAGGAATTCTCCGACTTACGAAACTTGGTAATACTGTTCCATTTTTAAAGAATACCAGCGCATTACTCGTACTAACTAAGAACAATTTCACAGTAAAAACCAGCACGATTAAAGTACCCTTTACATGGTCAAAAGCTGAATCAATCTTTGCATTGTGTTATTTATGTGTTTGTCTCAAATTCAGCATGAGATTGAATAAACAATTGACCTGATTTGCTGTTCACAACTTCAAGCACTGGTTTTTGATATGCTGTTTAAAATTAAATCAAGATAGGACATTAGATTCTCTTCAACAGATCATACATACCTTCTACCAATTATTGTATAATGTTATTTCAAGACGATTTTGTTTGAATATCTTTTCACATATTTCATTATTAAATAATTGGGTCAAATAACGCTTTGATTAATATGACACATAACAGCAAAGTCTCAACGACATGCAAACCAATTTTTATGCGAGATCGGCGTCGTGTAGGGCACACACAAATGAAAAGCATAAAGGAGCACTTATGGCTGAAGAGAAGAGCGAAAATGCAATTGCAGTAATTGCACAAAACCAAACACAAGCAATGTTATAGTCTTTGGTTTTTCGTACGACGATCAGTGAGCGACCACTGCACTTCTTGACAAACGCAAATTGAGAGAGAGAGCTCTATTGTATGATTACTCGTTTATTATACCACATCTACAACAACAACACGACACACATGAATAGAGAAAAAAAGCATGGTTGCTCTCTCGGTCACTTGTTGATTTCATCTCTCACAGTGGGCATATTGAGATCTCTGTGCAGAATGGTGTTGCGCACAAAGAAACTATACAACGCAGTGCCTTGATTTGACAGGCTGGGACTCTTTGGATGCTGCTGGCAGCAGCGGTACCCCAGATTTGTAACACGTGGCGCCAAACAGGAGCCACTACTTGTCCTTTTGTTGTTGAGCGACAACTTTCTGGATGGACGCAGCAACCAGTCAAGCAACTACAAAATGGCCTACAAAACAAGAAGCAATTGAACTGACAAAATTGCGATCCGAATTCGTCTGATCGGTCCCGTAATAAAAAAGTTTTGTTTATACACACATAGTATATGAAAAAAGTGTGCACATTGCTATTGAAAAACTTTATTTCTATGTAAATGCGGTTTGACTTTTTCTATTTTGATTAGTTGCGTAGTTAGTTGTTGATACTAAGTATAATATAGTAGATACAAATTACAAAATTGTAATAAAAAGCTTCTTTTTATTGTGAAAACTACGTAAAAGGAAACAAAGGGAATGACAAAAAAAATGAATTACTTGAACTATTCAAGCAAAATGTCTATGATTGCAATGCTATAAACCAACTCATTCAGATCAAATAATTTTAATATCGCAAAACAAAAAAAAAAAAAAACAAAAAGGGAAAAAGAAATGTATGTCTTTATAAAATTTTGTAAAGGAAATCAAGTGGATAAAAATCCTTAAAATTTAAACATGTTAAATAAAACAAAATTGAAGATAATATATAAGTTTATTACATATAAGCATTAAAAACAAAAACAAAATCCACAAAAGCAAATGTAAAATTATGGTGATGCAAGAGTATATGGGATAACCGTCTAACAGAACATTAAGGTAAATGGAAACTTATCTTCAAAATAAATAAAAAAAAAAACTGACGATTGGTAAAAAAAAATTATAAAAAAACGACTAAAAACAAACAACAATATTAAACAAAAAGTACTATGCCTACTCAATGAGATCGAATAAATTTAAATGGATAACTAAAAATGTACATCTACATACCACAAAATTTCAAAAATTACTTATATTTTTACTTAAATAAAATCAATTTAATAATGAGAAGAATAATAACACTGTGTTACAAAAAAAAAAAAAAAATGAAAAAACTTCTTATCAGAAATTAGACTTAAAGTTGCAAAATCGATGAAAAAATCAAAATTATTGAAAGTTTTTGGTCTGTATCTTCATGAATTTGAATGATAACAAAATTCATGATACATGGTTGTAAAGGGCTACGTTTCAGCTTCTAAATACAAAATACAAAAAATGGCCAAGTTATAAGGTAATATGTACAGGAACCTACCTAAAAACGGTTTTTGGGCTCTAAAACAAGATTTTGAATGTGTATCAGAGATTTAATACATACCTACCATTCTTCTTGGCTTTTTATAACCTATAACCTCCACTAGGTCTGATAAGAAGTTTTTTTTCGCTGTTACACAGTGTAATTAACAATTAATAAGAATTGATAGATTTGTTTATGATAACATGGCTTTTTTTGGTTGAACACCCAATAGCCTTATTAAATATGGTAATTGAACAGAATCATCCTCAGTATCGTTCAAAACACTAATTGATTCAGCCAATGTGTAGTGAATCTTCAACCAGATAATGTGGTTTAAATCATAACAATATTTAACTTCAAAATCGCATTAGAATATCTTACTTGGTGAGTCATCGTCTCAAGAATATGTGCAGCTTTATTAGCCAAGTCTACTCTTTCATTTTCTGTTCAATTCTATTCTTCACAAAGAGGGAATGTTTTCTTCATCTTCGATCAGATTTGCAATATTTGTTTTCTTTAAAATTAGAGCATTAGAGCAACAAACTCCATTTATGCTGCGGCTTTTCCATTTTAGGAAGCTCAGACATTTTTAAGTTCTCCTTATGCCAGGGCTAAAAAAGGGTTACTGCTAGACTTTTGTATGATTCTTTTCTTTATTTAAATTTGTTCAAGTTAAAGGACATTTTGATTTTGTTCAAATTATAGAAGAGTCAATAGAGAAAAAAAAAATGTTCAAGTTAGGGAGTAGTATAAATTAAGTTGGGTGTTCAAGTTAGCACAACACTGGTGTATGTACAAGTTGGTGAGCTCAGATTAATTTTTATTTTCAACAAAAGCACACATAATACAAATGAACATTGGAAAGACAATTATTTCTTTCCCAGTTGTTTATTGCACTTGATACTTGCTAAGATATTCTTGTAATGTGCCTTCGGTCATTATTCATTGCTACTGAGCAAATTTTGTATAGGAGTATTTAAAAATATAGTAAATGTTCTAGTAGACATTGAACAAGGCCACATAATATAATGCACTTCCACCATCAAGCTAAGCTTTAAAACACTTTTGATGCATTTTCAACTGACAGTTTATTTTATTGATCTTTTTTTAAGCGGCTGCTGAGATATTCAACAATATAAGCCGTTGAGTGGATTTCTATACTAAAGATTTCTTCTTGTGCTGACAAAGCTCTGCACAATGATAAATTATTGCAGCTTAGTACAATTTGGTAAATCATTTATTTTCTAAGTATTATGGATTTTTTGAAAATGGCGCAGTCTCTTTGAAGATGATAAACTTCTCTTTGTATTTCGATTTTCTTAAGAGTTTTTTATTTAGGATTTTGCTTTTCACTTGGAGACTTTGAGCGTGTGAACAAGTGCACAACTTATATCACTCTCAAGTGCTCACTATATTTAAGAATATTTAAGTTTTACAGCATAGAAAGATGTGTTTGCTTGGTACATATTTCTGCAAAAGAAAATTATAAGATCTGCAGGAGAAAGGATAGAACACTTATCGCGTTAATTAAAATTACAAACAGGAATATTGTGGATAATAAGTCACAAAGAGTTAAAGATAAGATTGTCACAGGTATATGGAGTGCTTGTGACAATTTGACTAAAGAAGTCCAAGAAGAGGAGCCTTTATCAAACATAAATATATATTCATCTTGAGCAAGCAGAGTTGGAATCTTATTTTGAGTGTCCAAACACTCCAAGAAACTTAGAATCAAAAAACTATAAACTAAGCTCAGTCGCCTCAAACGTCTTTTTTATGATTACTACAATCATCGAAATCAGTAACGTAGTGATAAAATGTTGATTCGTTACATACCTCCATGGTATAAGCCTTTAAATGGTTTTCTTTGAGCCCTCATCGTTTTCTTTTTTTTTTTCTATAATTGGCTTCCTTTAAATAAAACTTTTATAATAAAAGTATCTAGCAGTTGTGATTAAGCGACACTAAAAAAAAAAAACAATAAAAAACTATTGTCAACCAGAAACATGGTGAAATCTTTTATGTTGCTTATGTGCCCAGGATCATGACATTGCCGACACCGACAACAAAAATATACAAGTTTCACAAATTGTTTGCCCTCAAATAAGAAACAACTTTCTTTTCGTAACGACACATATATGTAGACACAAAAGTTGGTATCCGTGTTCTGTGGCCATCATTGATTGAGCTAATGAAGCTGGTGCCGACTGACATCTGACGGAAATTCAATAAACATGTGGGGTGCTGCAGGCGACACGTGTTTATTAATGACAAATTTAGTATATATATTAGTATTTCACTTTGTTCAATTAAAGCAATTGTTTATTATCTTTTTTCTATAGCCACAAACAGGCAATCAATCACTTCAAAACTTATTGTAAAGATTGACTTTGGTCCATTTACTTTGCCAAAGTTTATACATTAAGAGACCGACTAGTAAAATATTTCCAGATTTGATAAACGTCCTAATGAGCGCACGTCGTTCGCTGCATCAGTAGGGGAAAGTACAAAGAAACATAAAGTGGCAGTTATTAAAAAAAAAATATACAACTTTAGCAAGTTTTTATTACTTACGCAGATATTGATGTACTACTTCTTAGTATAATCCCCTCATGCGGTGTCAATATGCAAAGATGCTTAGTTATTTCCAGACCAGTTGCTAATTTTGTAGTCTTAGATGTTGTTGTTTCTCCATACTCGTGGGCTGCGCTGAGCTGTTGCCTGTAATATGTTTTTGAATGGAAATTAATTCTTGTTAAAACTTTCAAGTTTTATGGAAAATACCAAAATTATTATTCCTTTCTAAGTTTTGTTTCCTGCTTCTTTCATTGAATGCCTCAACATTCCACATTTAATTTGAGTAAAGCTGGGATTTGTTTGTGTGAGGACAAAACTATGTTCTATTGCTAAGAAACTCAACTTTAATATGATGAGAATTTCTTACAGCATTTGGCAAACTTTTGCTTTCCTTCCTGTTTTCATTATTGTCTGTCGTCTTCTTATGAATTAAAAGGTTTACATTCCACTTGATTACTTCAATGAAAAGGAATAGCATTTATACATTTATTTAGCATTAAATAAATTGGGGGGAATTTTGAATGAGTATCAATATTTTGAGCTCTTTATAAATGAATGGTTAATTTACCTTTCTACTATATCCTGGATATACGCAAAAGAATATATGTATATATTATGTTTGTGCAGATATTCCAAATTAGTTAGACAAAATAAATAGATCGATCAAACTCCTACAACTGCTACTAGAATATTTGATTGACGTTTGTGTACATATGATTAAATCAAATGGAAAATTATGCATAAAAGCATGCTGCATTTTATTTGAATGTCACACAAAGGACTCAATCGGCTAGAAGGGATATTTGCTTTGGAATTTCGCCAAAATCCAAATCATTATCATTGTATAACAATACCCAACATCCCTGCTATTATAGTCAGCAGTAGAAATGCATATACTATGTCCATAGATCAAATCGTGTCAGTAATATAAAACGTCAAATTAAGTGCCTTTCAGTTGTCTTAAAACAAGTCATTAGTTTTTTGCATGCTATAATTTTTGTGCACTACTTTATTATCGCGTGACATTTTCAGCATTTATTACTTAGTGCTGGCGCGTGAATATTCGCATGGGAAATTAAACTAAAACTGAAAAATAATTATAGTAGTATATGTTTGCCTAATGTTTTTGCTGTAAAATTGAAATGTTTAACAAAGTGTATAGTAATTAATATTTTACTCGTTTTATTATATTGTACAATACATTAGAATTAGCAGCTTAAGGTGTCATTTAATTATGAATTTGTTAATAGCCTGAAGGGACCTCCAAGAGATAAAGTGAGGGAAAATTAATTAAATTTGAATATTAGTTGAGCGTGCAGACGAGACCTTCATGGGCAGCAAGTTCCAAAGCATCACTGGATAGGGTTTGGCTGTGGGTGTAGTAGTATGTAAATAGTAAAATGGATATGAATAGCTTGAGGTGAATAGAAAACTCACCCAGGCGTATAAACTGAATCAATGCCATTGATTTCCACAACAAGTTTGCCGGGGTTATTGATGAATTCAGTGAGATCAATTTGCTGTGGCTCCGCACTAACATTGATAATCGTAATTAAGGTATTGTGGTCCTTCAATTCGCTGTAAACATATATTAGCTAACAGGTGAAAATATAGAAGAGTGACAACGAACCGTTTGAATACAAATACAGCTCGTGACAAAGCTTCAATTGTAAAACGACCTTTTCGAAGTACAGGTGACTTTCTTAGCTCCAGCAGCGATTTGTAGATCTTATAATGGCTCTTTTCTTCTGTTTGTTGTTTCAATAGATTTAAATTCTTGTAATTCGGATTCACAGGCAGCCAGGTTTTTGCTGCCGTAGAAAATCCTATTGAAAAACACAAAAATCATGTTGAAAAGTTCACAATAAAGTAAAGTTTTAACACACCTGCATTTAACTCGTCACTCCATTGGTAAGGTGTGCGTTCAGGATCTCTTGACACTGCCTTATAATTTGCTTCACCAGCATTGCGTGCTGGTGGATCTACAGTATCCTCCCAGCTGATATCACGGTAGTCTGTCATGCCCAACTCCTCACCCTACAATCCATGCAAATTTATGAACTTCTGCAATGGTTTCCTGTGAACATTATTTTTAAACGAACTTACATTGTAAGTCACAGCCACACCAGGCAAGGTCATTAGCAGCATATTCATGGCATCAACGCACTCGACGGCGAAACGTGACGCCAGCCGAGCATTGTCATGATTACCCATGACCCAGTTGGCAGCGTGCCCGCGAGGCATATAGATGAGCCACTTCTCGATGTTGTAGACATAGTCACGTGCATCCGACGACGCATTCACGTCGGTGATAAAGGCAAAATTAAAGGGAAAGTGTGCACCGCGTACCCCTTTGTTCGATTCATAGTAGTCCATAAGTACCTTTATGTCGGCATAAGCTTCCGTCATCATGATTCGTATCGGACCTTCGTGGTTCGCCGTATAATTCTCAAGTAAGTTGCGCCAATGATGCAGCATGTCATAAACTTCAGGCAAATCTTTAGTAAAAATGTGTTTTGTATAATCATAGGAATCCGGATCAATTGTGCGACCGGACAAAGGTTCATCGGGCAGTTCAGGATCTTCGAAAAGATGATTAACAGCATCAATACGAAATCCTGCAACACCCTTATTTAGCCAAAAAAGTAACACTTTGTCCATTGCCTCAACAACTCGTGGATTGCGAAAGTTTAAGTCGGGCTGTTCCTTAGTAAATTGATGAAGGTAGAATTGTTGGCGACCCTCATGCCATGTCCAAGCGGAACCATAGAACACAGATTGCTATTATATAATTCATTATAATCACATTGTCACCATTTTTAAAATAAATTATTGTAACAAACACCTTACCCAATTATTTGGTGGTTTACGAGCACCACTTGCATCCACCAGACCATCCGCCCAAATATAGTAGTCCTCGAAACCGTCCTCCCTGGCAGCTGAACTCTTAAACCATTCATGTTGATCTGATGTATGATTCGGTACAAAGTCTAGTACAATTTTTATGCCTAAATTGAAAGCTGTTGCAATCAGCTCTTCAAAATCTTCCATGGTACCATACTCTGGCTGTATTTTTGTGTAGTCAGATATGTCATAGCCAAAGTCTACCATTGGTGATTGAAAAATGGGACTTAGCCAAGTCGCACGAATTCCTGTGTCCGCAAGAAAATTCAACTTGGAGGTGATGCCTTTCAGATCGCCTACACCATCGCCGTTACTGTCCATGAAAGATCGCGGATAGATCTGATAAAATACTGCATTTTGCCACCAATCATTGAAGTCGGTTCCTCGCTTTATAACCAAACTGGACATTGTAGATGTCAGACTTAAAGTAAAGATTATTATTAACTGAAGTAGAAGTAGCACTTGTTGTTTCATCTCATTTGTTTTCTTTTGCTTATAGATGCGAAACAATAATTTTTAGACTATCTCATTTAAATATTCGAAACGAAAGGTGGCGGCGTAACAACGCTAGGAGCTCGTCGAATGCTTCAACTGAATTGTAGCCCGATATGCCTTCTGGTTTTAAAGCTGTCACCAGTCATAAATTGAATATTTTGTCTACTGATTAGTATCATTTTTTATTGTAATTATTAAGTGTCTCACATGCTGTTAACAAATTTATTTAAATTGTTCTTTAATGAGTTCATTTTTTGTACTGATAAATAACAACTTAATGAGAGCCTGACAATGTGATTTTTTTTTCTCATGCCATTACTAAACAAATTACAATAACCAAATCATCGCAAATTGAAATAAAAATCTACATCAAAATAACAAATTAAATGAATAAAGAAAACAGCTGACAACAACAGCCCAAGATTATGAGATAATTTTTTTTGCAAAAAAAAAAAACACAAATATTTTTAATCACAAATTAATAATAAGAATACTATAAACTCAAACAAAACAACACTTACCTTTGTTTATTTCTTGAACAATAATATTATTTAAATATTGGAAATAATTAAAAATAAAATTATAAATGATGCGACAGCAACAGCAGAAGCAAAAGCAGCAACAGCAGAATACAGACTAATGCACCTAATCAGCTGTGTGATCGTTAAGAATAATTTAAAAGCTTTTTCAAATGAAAGTTCAAGCGAAAGCTTATTTCCTATGTTTCCTCGAGATTACACACAATTTGTTGTTGGATTTACCCACAATTTGCTGTTGGAAATGGATGGAAAAAAGCTCCGCTTAAATTGATCGATTTGTCTGCTCTATAGATAACATACTCTTTGGTCGAACTATATTGACCCCTTTGCGCGAAATTACATATCATAGTATGAGCCAAAAAACAAATTTTACAGGACCGCATTTTTCTATTTTTCTGTTGTTTAACAATATCAAAACCAAAATTTACATGTGCTTAGATAAGTAACTAATACGAGTATAACTAAACAAAAAAAATTTTTTCTCTTGAAAAAGTTTTCATTTTCCGAAAAGCATTTGCCACAAACGATAATTTTGATCGCAACGTTAAAAGTCTTCTTGTAAAAATGGCATCTACGATAACATTAACAACAGTTTAAATTGGAAATAAAACCAGAAAGAAGGCTATCATTGGCTATGCCAAAGATGTAATACCCTTCACGCTCCACCGGGTTGCATCCAACCTTCCTTTCTTAGCATCACTAAATTCTCTTTTTTCTAAGAACATTAATTTAAATAGCGGTTTGTATGGGAAGTACCCCTCCTGGTAACCCTAGGATCATGAAATCTACATGGCTGATGGCTATAGATCAGAAACATGGAGTGTCCAAATTTCAGTTTGATGCGTCAAACAACAAAAAACTTTTCCTAATAAGAACTTTAATTGAAAGGGGGGTTTGTATGGCTCATGAAATTTACATGAAATTCCCATAAGGGAAAGAAAGGAAGCTTGGATGCAACTCGGGGGAGCGTGAAGAGTATTACATCTTTGGCATAGCCAATGATAGCCTTCTTTCTGGTTTTGTTATATTTTTAAAGTGGCATAAATAACATGAAACAAAAGTAATGCGTAACAAAAGATTATTTTCAATTTCAAATACAAGTTAATATAAGTAATTTTATCTTAGTCGTCATTTTCATTTAACGGGTCTTTTATTAAGGAATGTTTTAAATTAAAATACTCATTGTGATATTTGGATGGAATACTTCTTTGTAAGCAATCATTACATTTTTTTAAAAGAGATACATAAAGGCTTACGGTACAACATTTCTAGCTTAAAAGTAAAATTAAAGTTGTTCATAGCCTTTTTAGTGGAATTTTAAGAATATCCAGAGATGAGTTCAATTGATTTCGATTTTTTCCGAATGAAGCTACGTGAAGTTTATTTAAATTCAGTATAATTTTGCTTGATAGTAAAAAATCTGCAAAATGAGAAGTGGCGGACAACTGCATTAAAATCGTATTCCGATGGGTTAGTTCGTGCATTGCGAATAATTGTGGGACATTCATTCAACTGGCATCATTGTATGACCGTGAAGTAAATACGCAATTTTTATTTTTACAATGAAGTTTGAAAAATTTTAAAAATATGTCAGCTTAGTAAATACGGCCTTGTTGCGATTTCGACCAGCGCAACTGTGACATATGTCATTAGATATCTGTCTTTGATCTATGATTATTAGATTTTAGTAAAGGGCTGTGCAAATTTCATTGCAGCCTCGCTTACCATCACGGTCACCCCACATAAAAACAATAGCCAATTCTGGTGACATTTTCATAAATGCTAAAATTATAATACGCATACTTGCGTAAGTAGAAAAGGGTTATATTATTTCTGAACGGAGATTTCAAAACTTTTTGCAAAACGAAGCTGGCGCATAAGAATTTTGAAACTTTTCATCTTGATCTCCTAAAAGAATGGCTTTGACCTCATCATATGCCTCTTATACTCATCTGAATTCTCCAAATGATTTTTTCATTAATCATTAAAATCATTAAAAAAAATCTGAAATCCCAATTCGCCACAATACAATTGCTGAAATTTTTGTCATTCATGTATTGAGTGAATCACTTATAAAGGGTTTAAACTCTAATGCTTTTAGCTCTGCAATAGTGGGATGTAAGTTTCTTAAAGTATAATTTAAGAAGCTTTAAATTATGCTCATATTTTATTTTATGATGCTTTGTGGGGTGTAGAACAAATTTGTATCAAAAAGTTAATTTCGAGAAAATTGCACATACGCTAATTTCGCTTAAATCTTCTGGACCAATGATATCTATTCATAATATAAAATGGTTTTTTTTAACACAATTTAAATGCAGAAAAATTGAATGAAGTAAGTATCTCTTTAATAGTAAATAAACATTTTACAATTCGATAATCAAAAGTTTTGCAACGATTCCTTCGTAAGGAGCCAAAGAAATGTCCGAAGGTTGAATAATTTGCCTAGAAAAAGATTTTAAAGCATTAATTATTAAATTATTGTGAATCGCTTTCTTTACTTACCCAATCTTGTAGTCGGAATCAACTCCAACAACTTGTAAAATAAGGGCATTGGGTAAATCTATAAAGCCGCTTAAATCCACAACCTGTTGATCGCCGCTAACATTGACAATGGTGACAATGCTGAACTGACCTTTCAATTCGCGTTTGAAAGCAAATACTTGTTGGGATAGTGCTTGAGCAATAAAGGCGCCTTTACGCAGAACGGTTTGACTTCTAAGGGCCAAAAGTGATTTGTATACTTTGTAATGACTGCGAACAGCTTTTTCTTGAGCCTTTAAATTTAAGTCCAGATAGTTAGGATGTACCGGCACCCAAGTTTTATTGGCAACGGAGAATCCTTTTTGGAAAAATAGTGAATTTATTGAATGACTTAAGTCTTTTTAAAATATACTCACCCGCATTCTGAGAATCATCCCACTGGAAGGGAGTGCGCACTGGATCTCTGGAAACAGTTTTATAATTCTCTATACCCGCCTCACAGGCTGGCTCATCAACTGTGTCTTCCCAGCTAATATCGCGATAGTCAATCATGCCGATCTCTTCACCCTATCAATTGAAATTAAAAATCGATTCATTATTATGAAATTTAGAATTATTATCGAACTTACATAATAGGTGACACCAACACCTGGTAGCGTCAGCATAATCATATTCATTGCATCGATTCTACTCTTACCGAAACGTGAGCCTATACGAGGATTGTCATGGTTACCCATCACCCAATTGGGTACTTGTCCATATGGCATATAAATGAGCCACTTTTCAATGAAATACACAAAATCTCGGGCATTTGATTGCGCGTTAATGTCTGTTATAAAGTAAAAATTGAATGGTATCTGTGCGCCGAGCACGCCCCTCGAGTCCTCATAATAATCCAACACCTGCAACAGATCCGCATAACCCTCAGTCATCATAATACGCTGAACGCCGGTATTTTTAGCAGAATAATCATCCAACAACTGACGCCAGTGCTGTACAACTTTGACATCGTCGGGATGATTACGTGTATAGATGTGACTTAAGTAGTTCACAGAGTTAGGGTTATCAGTCGTGCCGCTCAATGGCTCATCACGCAACTCTGCATCTTCATAGATATAGATAATAGCATCAATGCGAAAGCCTGAAACTCCTCTATCCAACCAATAGATCAAAGTCTTATCCATAGCCTCAACAACACTTGGATTCCGGTAGTTCAGATCTGGTTGGCCTGCAGTAAACTGTCGCAAATAATACTGCTGGCGTTCATCATTCCATTGCCATGCGGAGCCATCGAAAACCGACACCCAGTTATTGGGTGGTACGCGTGTACCATTCTCTGAAACTTTGCCATCCTCCCACACATAGAAATCCTCATAGCCAGGTTCACGAGCAACCGACTTCTTGAACCATTCATGCTGATCGGAAGAATGATTTGGCACGAAATCTAAGATTATTTTAATTCCCAAACGATTCGCTTCAGCAATAAGCTCATCCAAGTCCTCCAATGTACCATATTCTGGTTGTATCTTAGTGTAGTCAGAAATATCATAGCCAAAATCAACCATGGGCGATTGGAAAATGGGACTTAACCATGTTGCCGTGATGCCGGTATCCGCCAAATATTGAAGCTTAGATGTAATACCTTTCAAAAAGGTTAAAAGTATTATCTGAAATTATTTTCATATTTTAAAAGCTTACCCTTTAGATCACCAATACCATCGCCATCGCTATCCTTAAACGAACGTGGATAGATTTGATAAAACACTTCATTCTGCCACCAGTCATACTTATCTGCTGGTTCCAAACTTATGGATTCAACAGAATATAGCGACCCTAACAAAAGAGTCATACATAGTAAAGGTAGCTTCCTCATTACTAATAACAACTTTATTTATTACTAATTGAACTTGATTTCAATTCTAATCCATTTGGACAAGTCTATCGCCCTTTTATACTACACGATTTCCACTTCAGAACAACAAAAAAGATACAAACACCATAAATACATATTTGCACAAATGCATGCTCCGATGGTGGCAAAATAAAATAATAAATAATAAATTCAGCGTTATGCAATCATTTGTTTTTATTTAATCAATGAACTTCACTTTAAATATTGTAATTGCACCTTTTTATATTTGATCATGACTTTCAATATCCAACATTGACATAGAAAATACTAGTATACCATATAAATGAGGCATAAAATTGAATTGTACCAACATCATAATAACTTGTCAGTTAAAAAACTTTCATAATAATAAAATTAATTTATGCAATCCATAGAAAATGCAATTGGCAAAAAATATATTGCCACCATCCAACGAAAAATTGTGAAATGCATAAAATTTGACAAAAAAAAAAAAAGAATAAGAAGTTAAAATTAATTGAATTCTGAGTTTTGAGAACATTGAAAAAATTTAGAATAATATTTAAAAAGGTTAAACATTTATCAATTTATAGAATACAAACATATCGTAAAATGTTTTAATTTGTAATAAACTGTATATATATATGATGCTTTATCGTTCATTATATGTATCATATACCTACATAAAACATACATTGATTTGGTATCTACAATCCATTTTTCCATTGCAGTATCCACCAATTGTTTAGGAGGGAATAAATATACTTAGGTACATATTACAATACATATACAATTTGAATAACAAGAAAAATCTTGTATCTGAGTTCTAATATTTTATGGACAAAATTGAATAAGATTAACTGACCTAGATGATCTGTAACTCATCTTTCTAACTCAACTTTACTTTATCTTTCAAGACTTTATTTTGAATCTATTACTCGTATAATGTGTTGTACCCTAGCACCCTGCACATGGGAAGGATTCCTTTGTAGCTCCATTCAGTAGTTCGAACAACAATATGGTGAACACATGCGGGTCATTGCTTATTTTACCTCAGTATGATTATACTACTTACATGATGAATTTATAAATAAATACATATGGAAAAAGGAAGTGAATAAAAAACCATAACCAAAACCTATGCCAAATTTGTAATACTCTTCACGATCATGTGAATGAGCATACAGAAATATTATTATAGGTATTATTGATTTGACTCACGAATCAGAATCAGTATTCATACTAATTTTAATTGATTCACTTCCTTTTTGCATAAATATTTGTTTATAAATTCATCATATACTTAGTATCTTCCTACCGGAATAATATAGGTAATAATCATGTATACAGAAAATCTAAGACTATGAAATTATATAGACTTCTCAAATATTTTAAAGTAAACCAAATGAACCAAATGCGATGCGTTCCATCGATACACGTACATAACATTCGTTTCATTTGTTTGTTTTTTTTTTTTGCGACACCAAATAAAATCTAATTTCGAATGCATTTGGAAATATTAGCTTGCGAATGCGATCCTGTAAGAATGTAATATTTAGCAACAAAAGTAAAAGCTGTATAATTAATTATATTATATAATTTCATACTCTTTGATTGCATGTATGTGATATGGTGATATGTGACTTTAGAATTTTGTGTTGAGATTCGAAATTTATTAAATGGTATCTTTCTTGGTTCCACTGGGGCTGCTTGGAAATTTGAATTACCAATGCATTTTCTGTCTCATACAATTGTTCGGCTTAATTGCCACCTACCACGATTGCAAAATACTTACTTTAAAGTTGGGAAATGTAATACACGCCGTAGAATCCACCAAGAACCAAATTATTAGCATTCTTTGAATTGAATAGAAAAATTGCTTCTGCAAAGAATATTTGTATATTTAAATTCCAGAACATTACGTACGGCGGATAGTAAAGGAAAAAAATGGACAGTTAGACAACATGGAGCAGAGAAAGTTATTTCTCAAATGTATGTTGTATCTCTAAAGGAGGTCAAGTTATTTTATTTACGGTTATTTCTATTACAAGTACGTGGTGATAAATTTTTTGAGTATTTACGATTCTATATTGGGATTGTGTATCCTACTTTTGTCGAAGCATGTCATGTGCGAAGGATTGCATCGAATAGTAATGAATGGCGTGAATGTTTGAATAAAATAAAACAAACTCCAAGGGAATTGCAAGAATTATTTGGGTTTATTTGTGATTTGAATATTCCTGCAAATGTGTGTGTGTGATATGAGTGAAGATTTTCTCATAGACTACAGTCAGGATATTTCTTATAATCGAACTCTTATAATAATATCACTGTGCGACAAAAAAAAAACCAAAAATTTAAACATTAATGCACCAAACTTCACAGAAACAAAATGGGTCCAGCAGTTTCGGAAGCCATAGGGGTCATACATAGATGTGTATATGTACATACATGGCACTTTAACGTATCATAACTTTTAAATGGTATGTGCATATATTTCGTGATCAGCAGGTCCAATTTAATAATAATTAGCTATTTCCATTAATTTTTTTTTTTTTTTTTTGGGAGGAATCTCTTCGAACCTAAAGCCACCGTCGTGTCATCTTGTGTGGTGTCTCCACTAAACCTCCCCCCTCATCATAGGGGCAGAATGCCTGCTCCTGCGCCACGACTCGGGTCTCCCTAGCATAAATACAAATGAAGGCATTTTATGAAATTTTTTTTCAATTCTATCTACATTTAGTTAAATAGAAAGAAAATTTAAAAAAAATACTCACGCTGTTATGAGTTTTATTTTATTTTTTGAAGTGAAAACTTCTTTAGGCGCGTTGAGCGGTTTTTTTTTTTGTTTTTTGTTTATTTGCTTTGCAATTGTTATCTTACAATACAATGAAATATGAAACTTAAAAGTTGTGGTGGTAGAAAATTTACAAATTTAAAAAATTAAGTCTTTTTCTTTGGCCGCGTTAAGTTGCTCTTAACCCTTTTCAAATCAGAAAGCTGGTACTCTTCAAACTACAGTAAGATATACATAAATAAAAAAAAAGGTAATGATTGAAATTGCGGAACTTTTACCCCATTAATCCCTTATCAAAAATATATATTTGTCTGTCTGTCGAAAGAAAATGCCCTTCACCCATCCATCAGAATGGCGTTGATTGAATTGAGAAATGTTTTTCGTGAAAAGCAAACAAGAAAATGTATACTATATTAAATTTAATTTCGTTTAACCGACGATTTAATATCCTGCACATAACCAAAAGTATATATAAATTTGTAAGAATTAATTCCATACATTTGAACATATGAAAATACCATATATTTCAGGGTACGCACGCAATTACGAAATATTTTAAATTCTGCTATATAAATATTTAATCTGACCAAAAGGGTTGACGAGATAAACAAACTGAGAATGAGAAGAGGAAAGTAAAGTAAAGGTAAAGAGAGAAAAATAAGGAAAAAAGGAAAGAAAGAAATATTTCATTTTTTTTTATCTGTCAGCATAATGTTTTTTCTCAATGTACGAGTAAACGAGTATTTCCAAGCGCGCCAAATGTATGCAATACAACTTTCTTTCACCTTATCAAACATTTTTGTTAATTTGCTAAAAGATTTAATATTACACAAATATAAAAATGTCGAAATCGACAGATAAAGCTTAAGCTTAAGTATTTTGCTACATCAACATTCTGACATATTTCACTACCTCATTTTAAGGGTATTCATATTACGTTTATTTCATGTTTCAATGTCAATATTGAGGCGTTACCCAGCGTTGCTTATCAAAAACGTGTTATCAAAATCGATTACAACTTTACATATATGTATGTATATAACAAATCTTGACTATAGAAACTTCATATAAATGCTCGTATGGTATAATACGAGTACAATATATACAGCATACACAGTTGAACATATGCATAAACAAATATAATACCATTTTTATACTTACAATATTTTTTGATAACCTTTGCTTTTGTTGTTGTTTTGACTCAATTTATTTGATCTGTTGGCTGTTATTGTATCATTGTGCCTTTCACAGATAAAATATACTATCTTTATATGTAATAAGGTTCAAAAGTCATGAAGAATAATTCGGTAAATTGACAAGAATCGACTTGTTCGTTCTAATTATGTAAATTTGTATTCAGGATATTTGTGCAAATGTATTCAATTCAAAGTTCTAATAAAACCAGCTGACTTTTTCGCACAAACACTGCCACTGTCAGACCTCTCCTATTACACAAAAGAATGGATAATTTGGGAAATGGTCATGAAAGAAAAGACAGAAATATTTACAAATAAATCAATTGAGTATAAAACTTTCATAAACCAACAATCTAAGAAACTAGAAGCCATGGAAAAAAAATCTCTTAAAAATGAGATCAAAATTTGAATGCAATTAATATAAATATCCATAATTCTTCCAACCATGAAAAATTTACTGATAAAGAGGAGCCCGTACGTTAGACGGATTGAATTCTGAAAAATGTAATCCCAGCAGGAAAAGAAAGGCTTAACAGTTACCCGACACACTCTCGCCCCACGGCCCCAACTATAATGATATTGGGTTAATACAAATACCAACAGCTATTTAGCATTGCGAATAGGTATGATAATGATGCAACATTAAAAAGACCTATGTGTAATGGAAGTACTGAAATTACTGATTTTAAATCTTCAAACAGCGGTGTTAAACTTGCTTGAAATGAGGATACAGAATCACAAGAAAAAAACAGTTCATCAAGTTAAGTTAACAAGGCCCAATAATATTGATAATGCAAACAAATTGATGATGATTTACTAATCTCATTCATGACGATTTCACCATCTCATTTTAATTGTATTTCGTGTTTTAAACACTTCATGACTTTGCGCTTTGCGTTTTATTCACTCTGGTCATTGTTACCTGAAGTGATTTTTGCTAGGTTGTGAATGAATTGATTGTAAGTGAATAAAGTTCAATTCAGTATCTCGGTTCGGTTCATTCTATTCTCGTTGTTGTACAACACACAAGCTGTTTGTTTACATGTTGTTGTTATAGTGCAGGAATGACGCACTTTAGAAACCAATCAGATTTTGAGCCAATTAATCATTCCTACAGAAATTTCTATCGTCAAAGGTCATATACGAGTAAAATTCAATCGGTTGCAAATGATCATTCGTTCTTTCTGAGAGTAATAAATGCGTCAACAAATTCAGAGTCAAGAATAGATAGTTTTTTGTAATTAAGTTTAATTTAAACTATTTTGGAGCTATGATTTCGAGATAAAGTATTTGCAGAGGCAATTTACATTTCTTTTGTTTTGGTTTTAGTGTTTTACATGTACATATATAAACTTACACTTTGGTTTATGTTGTGATATTAGAAAGATTTTCCAATTTCTCAATAGATCATGAGTCATCGTATCGATTTTTTAACAGTTTATTTATTTACAGGCAGACAACCGCTTTCCTCTCATCCAACCCAATTTCATTTTTGGGTGTGCTAGAAATCGTTTTGATGTTCCTGAAATCGGCTAGTTTTTTACAGACGATTTGGTTCAATTCTCCCTTATTTGAAGTTATTAAAGGAAAAAAAAAGTACCAAGATCTGTAGATTATTATTTTTCACGCCAAACTGCATTAAAAGAATATAACATTTTAGTTGTTTTAAATATAAATTAGCATTATACAATAAACAAAACAAAATAAACAAAACTAGAGTAGCCCCCGGCCAACACAATCGACTGCATTCCAGAAAAAAACATTCATTTTTTAATGTGCTAATACAATAACTTTTCTATAAACAGTGTTCTTTGCGAAAACTCTATAACACGGCTTCACACAACAAATGAGCGTACAGGAATAGAACAGAATAGAGAGACACACAAACCTCTCTATTCTCCCATTCAACTTCGCAAACAATATCAACGCTAATAGAACAGAAGAGAGAGGCACACAAACACGCAAGCATCTATATTCTCCCACTCTATTGCGCTCACAACATCAACGGCAATAGAACAGAAGAGTGAGGCACACAAACACGAAAACCTCTCTGTTCTTCCATTCTACTGCACGCACACATGCACTCATCAACGGATGTGTGTTGTTATTGTTGTTATAAAGCGGTTATATTTAACACCTTTGTACGCCTAAACCTCTGGACTTACTTTGATAAAAATTTACAGGACACATCTAGCGAACAATACCTTTCAATTGGTATTTTTTTTTTTTTTTTTGCTAATATATGTTCAGTGGTTGAAGTAAGAATAGACTCACAAATTCAATGATTACCGTTTAATTATATAGATAAGCAAAAAGAAACAATGCTGGGAATCACACAAAATTGCATACACTTTTCAAACAGCTGTTTATTCGAACATGTAAATCGGCGCGTTTCCTAGCACACTTAGGATTTTATTGGACGAAAATTGAAATGTCCGACAACAAAAACGTCGGTGTTTTCCAGCACATTTCCAACGATACATTATTTGTTAAATTATGATTAGAATGTAGTTCGAAAATTATGATCGAGCAGATGAACATCCATGCCCATCCACCCACATACATACCGCTCAAACACATAACTATCCTGTGTGTTTCGCCGTAGTAGGGAAAAAAAAGTAGTGTTTGTTTGTTCGTAGCTGCCATACCATTCATCTGATAGCATTGAAATTTTGTGAAGGTGTGTGGTTGGTTCCCACCTATAATACATGATTTGGTCCCGATATGTGTCCCCGTTCCCGATATCCGGGACATTCAAACAAGCCCAAGTATACTACAAAAAATTAACTAAAATATCAGAGCCAGGTGCCCAGAAATAAATACATAACTGTATAATGTCACTCAAACTGTAACAGAGTGAATATATTGATGATAAGAAAGGAAACATATCTGATATCTGGTATTTGTCGCTGTTCGGTTGGATGCAAACCGTGCGAAGCCAGGTCGGGTATGCTAGTATGTATTTGATAAAATGTTGAAATTCTCTTGAGAAATGCCAAAATTCAGATATTTTAATTTTAATGTGCCTAGGGACGAGAACTATCGAATCCGTAAAATGGCAGCCATGTAAAGTGAAAGAGGAAGTGAAAATCATAAGTATAAAACACAAACTATTTTTTAATTAGTCGCAAAATAATAGAAAATAACAATTGGTGGCGCCACATAGGAGACAGATAAGGATGACGACTTAAAGAAATATTTTATTGCACTCAGTAATTTAGGAGAAGAAAATAAACAAAAACAAAATTATATAATAAATTCAAAGTAAACAAATAAATGAATAAATTAAAAGAAAAGTGAGTCGAGCACCGATGACAGCCACTTAAATTGCTACTCAAACAAAAACACACAACAAAAAACTACTATTGTCTTTGTCCGCTGACTAATTAGCGAAGCTGCGCAACTAAGTGATGACTCTCGGACCATCATTTTCTTATTCGGACTCAACACTCATTTTGAATCGCATTTGCGACAAGTCTCATTGTCTTTAGTTCTCTCTGGCTCTCAGTACAATTTCTAACAAACGATTGCCTTTGTCTGCTGACTAATTAACGAAGCTGTGCAACTGAATGATGACTCACGACCCTCAATTTCTCATTCCCACTGTACACTCACAATAATTGACTCGCACTTGCTATCGGCTATGATGTCTTTAGATCTCTTTGGAAGCTATCAGTACAATTTCAATCGTTAAAGAGTGTGTTTCGTTCAATCAACATTCAATTTAATACTCTTCCAATCATCAAAATGAAGTGCTTTGTTTGGTGCGCCTTGCTGGTGGCAATGGTCATTGCGTCAATATTTGTCATCGGTACTGAAGCCAGCTTCTGTCCATGCGATCTTAGCCAAAAACAGCAAATTTGTGGTACAAATGGTGTGAGCTACAAGAATCGCTGTGAATTTGAATGCACTCAACGGGATTACAAGCGCTTGAACCGTAAATTGGATATTGCCAAAATGGGTCCATGTTAATACGACTACAATAACTGAAACAATACTAAAGGATCAAATTATGTAATTTTAATACAATTGTGTTGTAATTAAACAAAATAAATTTTCTTATTAAAGTTTATTCAATGATTGAATTTAATTTCAACATATTTTAAGTGGTTTTGGGGGCCAAACCTATTTTTATTTCCTTTATTATTTCCTTTGTGTAAAGATGAAGCATCATTAGCATCCACTCCACAACTACTCGTAAATAATAGAAATTGAGGTACATTTTATTCACTTATTCAAGTGTGACAATTCATTTGAAACTGCTAACAATTTTGTGTGTACCATTCAAATACTAATTACTTGTTTTTGTGATGCTTGACTTGACTTTTGATTTCCTCTTACTCTGAAAATCCCACGCATTTTTGTTTAAATATTCATTATAATAAAATTACGACTTAATGAAATGCGAACTTCATCAATTATTTCCATACTAAACCGTAAGCTTTACATAATTAATTGACTCTCGTGATTTATGTTTCCATAAAAGTCATTAATTCGAATATTATTTGCTTAACACGTTCGACTTATAAATATTTAATTTCTTGAATTTATCTAAGCATAAGAGATCGACTTTCGATACTCTGAACATAATTAAATGTTATAATTGAATTATATTAGAATCTAACCGAAGCATTGCTTTTGTAACCTGCACCATAAACTTACAAGGTTTGGTTCTCTTCCTTCTATACAGTGCTGAAAGTCTACTTGTACGGTTTGAACTGAACCAATGATGCCAGCTACCAGCTATCACAAAAACAGAACAGATAATTTTTTAATTTTTATCTTATAAAATTATTTTTTTAAATTAGATGAATTTTATTGCCTCATCTATCAGGTCATAATCCTCTTCATCTGTGGTACTTACAAAATTTGCAGTAGCCTTATTGTTGTCTTTTGGATCGAACGACAGATCTGTTCAGAAAAAAGACTTAAATGGCACCACTGGTTTGAACATACGTATAAAAGTCAATTGTTGCCAGAACAGACGAATATGACGGATGATATATCACTGGGATGTTATGCTTGTCTCGAAACTTTTAGACAATTCAATGTGAAATGTGAATTTAAATTAACAAGACTAATGTTTAAATATTTCCACACTTTGACTGATGCTCATTAAATTCGGAGAACTTGCAAAGAAACAAAAGTATGTGTAAGATAAGACACAATCATGAAAAAAGATACATACTCGTATGTGTAGCTACATTATTTTGTCTTATCAAAATAGAATCATTTAACAATTACGATAACAAAATACGGGGAACTGGACTTTGGTACTAATATTTATCATCCTATGAATATATTGAAAATCTTAGTTTATAAACATACTAAAAACTCTCATCTATATTGATGGGTTGATTGCCTCGTGTTTTGCTATTATTAAAGGTGTTTTTTTTTTATTAAAACCACATGATTCAACTTAATGTTTGCAAACTTGTAATATTATATCCGAATTGTTTTGATAATAAACTTTAGTCGCGTATCTGCTCTTTGAGAAGCTGGTCAGATGAGATAAATAACAATGACTCACTAAATAGATATATGTAATATGTATGTATTGTTATACCATTCACATAAGTGAGTATAGGCATTATCGCAGTTTCAGGGGGCCACCAAAATCATAATATAATATTATTGAAGATAAAAAACTTGCTCTACAAAGCGCCTGGTTGGCTCACCGTCCAAATAAGTAAAAGTAGTCTTTGCCAAAATTATAACAGAAATTGCAACAAGGATGGAAAGCACAAAGAGTCTACATGAAAATTTCACTTTCCTTAGTGGCCATGTGTTTTTAAATATGTGGACTGAGGATCTGCAAAAATATGGAGCCGATCTAGCTCCGAAAATATTCGAAAGACTTGAATCCAGTTGCTTTTTGCTAGAATCTTGCCATTTTCAAAGTGCTAGTAATTGAAATTAATGAAAAATCAAGTGCATTCGATCTGTTACAACATCTGTGCAAGCATGACTTGCAATTTGTGTTTCCTAATGTTTTACCTACGACATCTCCAAGCTGTGAGCGAAGCTTCAGCAAACTGAAAATAATTAAAACCTATTTGCGTGCAACAATGAGTCAGGAAAGCCTGTGTGGCCTCACGATCCTGGCCATTGAAAATAAATATAATATATAAATAGCTTATAGATTCATTCGCCGAAAAGAAAGCATGGCGAGGACATCTGTAGCAAAACTAAAAAGATTAAAAAGTGCTGAGACCTAAAGATTGTAAATGTCTTGATTGTATGTCATCTTTCCCAGATATATGTTTTCTAAACATAATTGTATGTCACACAAATAAAAAAGTTATTAGGTTCTTAATAGATAATAAAGAGTATAAATTTATTAAAGGGTTCTTATTGTATCTTTCACAAAAAAAGTCAACCATTATATATTTGTTAGTTTTTATCATTGAAAATGATTAAGGGCTGCTGTTTTGAAAAATTGCGTTACGAATAATTTGTTACGTGTTGGCGGCGGGGATTTCGAGGAGAGAGAAGAATGAAATGCTGATAAAGCACAAATACGTTAAGGTGTATGTATGAGTGAAGGCAAGCATCGAATGAAATGAATACAAGAGAGCAAAAGAAGAGAAGAGAAGTGATAAAGAGCTGGTAAAGCAGAAATAAGTTATGGTACATGTGTTAGCAAAGAGAATTGAGCTGTGGGTCAATGAAATAAATATAATAAGTAAAGGTGTATGTATGAGTGTGCAGATCTTATTAATTAAAATGTGAAGGCACACAAGTCGAGGAAGAGAGAAGAATGAAATAGTTAATAGAAACTATTTAACTTAACATAATTTAACCTAGAAATTAGTTAAGGCGTATGTGTGAGTGTATGTAAGGTCATTTTCAATGATGACGTTGTTTGCGAGTTTCGTAAAGACCGTTAATTTTTTAAATAATTTATCTTAATCGCTTGAGAGAGGGCGCAAGTTTCTGCCGCTGTTCGAAAGAATCGTAGATCCGAGGCTGACTTTGTTATATGCAACATATAGAACCATTTGTTGGAGACCTCATAAAGTGTTAAATGTTTAAAATTCAAATCATGATTGTTGATTATTGTATTTTTCGATAGACTCCTAAATTTAAATTATTTGCTTTCAAATAAGGTATGTAAGCTACTGTCTTATTCAAACAATTAAATACTACAAACTAATAAGATATTAACTATTAAGATTTCTCATATGTGTATGTACCTAGTATGTAGTATCATGTTTCAAGTAAAAGTTGCTTATCAATAGAAACAAAGGTCAATGAAGTTTTCTTTCTTAGTAAACATGGAATGAACTGCATAAAATATCATATTAGCATAAGTGATGATCCTAGTAGAATAATAGTAAATAAAGCTAAAACTTATTCAGTAATAAATAGTAGTATGTGCGTATATAAAAATGCCAAATGACGCCATGCCATTGAATTGTATTTAAATCAAATTTTGGCCAAAAGTTTGATTGCCTCAGCTTATCACAACAATATGGAAATACTCAAAGTAATAAATGACTAAGAGAGTGAGTGAGTGAGTGAGTGAGTAAGACTAAAATCGGAATGAGTAAGTTTGGTTAATGGTTATTGGAAACAGTTGGCAACACGAACAGAAAAGCTTTTCGCTCGCGCTCAGCGGGAAGCTTTTGTTTTATTTTTCAGCTGTTAAAACTCGTGCGTGTTTTGCATACGAATATCGAAGAGAATAATTCTCCGATAACTGAAATACAATAACAATCGTGACTAGTTAAGTCATAAGGGTATAAAGTGTGATTTTTGTCAGAAAAATACCATAATAAAAATGTGCAATATTTGAAGAAAAAAAAAACTCCCCCTTTTATTGTAACACAAAGGCAACACTGTGACAACTGCGATGATAGGAACCGATACAATACGATAAGATAATAAATATAAAGTCGATTGAGGTGACAGGTACTAACTATTTTGCATTGAACACTTCGGCAACAGTCTTTAAACTAAAAGCGTTACAGACAAACGAGTGCGGAAAAATTAAATTAAATAAACACAATAAAACAAAAATAATAATAAAAATGAAATTGCTAAATATTTTGTTCTTGGCCTTTTACCTGGTCTTGGCCATGTTTGGCAGTTACACTTTCGCTCAGCTAGATGTGGACAACACAGAATTCTGTCCCTGCCCACGACACTATGCTCCCGTATGTGCTTCAAACCAGGTGACTTATCCAAACCGCTGCGAATACGATTGTGTACGTCGACAAGTGGAACGTGCCGGACGCAGTATCTCCATGTTACGATCTGGACAATGTTAAATAAACACTATTTATAAAATACTATTGTAAATATCATAAAATTCTGTGCATTTTAAAAATAAATAAAAAAAAATTAAAAATAAACTCATTTGAAAGTAAAATATAATATAATAAAAATACCGCATTAATCATTGGAATTAATTTGTATTTTATGGTCGTTCATTTGTACCTTATCAAATTGATAACAAACGACTCATATCAGGTTATCTTTATTTCTACGTTTAACCACAACCCAGATAAATGACGAATCGAAACGAATTATATTCGATCTTTTCTACTATTCTCATTTGACACAAGCTCATAATATTATTTTTTTTTATTTTTGCTATTCATTTTATACTGTTTTTCAAATCTAAGACATGAAATGGCCTCTGTTGAGTAAACATTAACATAAATACAATAGAGATACTATGTATATACACGTTTTTATTTTTAGCAATTAAAACAGATGTTTTTGTTTTTATTTGTCAATCAAAAATACTAGTAAGAGTTTAGTGGAAACTTTGTAATCAGTCTATTTAATTGTAAGATCTTCTTCCGGCTTGTTTAATAGATACTTATAATTTTTATTTTTTATTTAATTCTACATTTTCGAGTCCATCCAAATAAACCGACTGTCTAGCCAAAGACCCAGGAATTAGTGATCCGTTGAGACGGCAGATAGTCAACCAAATATGGACGGATTTTTCTGCATTTTAATTATGTTCCATTTGATCATCCATTCGTGAATCTTGTTCAGATGGGCTTGTAGTTGAAGCAATACCAGTAGTAGAACTGGAAGCTGTAGCAATTATACTTGTGTTGTCAGTGTAGGTGGCTATTGTTATGCTTGGACTTGTTGAGATGGGCATGTCTGCTGTGTATAGAGTATGTAATAGTGGCAAAGCACACATATGCATATTTTGTTAACACCATTACACAGATAAATATCCAGAACCAATCTGAATAAAAAGTTATGGACCTACAGTACAAATTTCAACACGCATCAACTAGATCGGTCGCAAAACAATTCGACCTTTCTATTAACAGCTAACTATATTCACTATACCACCCTCACAAACATCTTGCTCACTCTTGGATGTTAGTTTCCCTTTTTATTTAATTTAAAGAATCTTGCTCAGGGTTATCCTCAGCTAGTCTTTAAAGTTGGTATGCGAACCGGTGCAAAATTGAATTTTTGACGTAATATGAAGCCTCAAAAGGTCTACGGAGGAGCATAGACTAAAATGTTTGCAGGTATCAGTCAGTTATTGAATTCTTTTGCTGTGTCTTAATCTTCGAAATCTTTTACTCCTTTAAAAATATCTCTTCATTTGTTCACATAACATGAAAAAGTAACATGAATAATAACTTTAGTAGTAGGTGGAATACTCTGGTTTAAGCAGTTAAAAACATCTACACCAAATTTCAAATTGATAGTTCAAAAACAATAGTATGCATGAAAAATAGACTGACTTAAGGACATGGTACATTCAACTGTCCCCGCAATGCTAATAATTTTCATGTTCAGTGGAATAAACACAGTTGTAATTAGTGATTATGTTTAGGCTTCTACAATATTTGTTGCTGCTTCAGTGTAAATGCGACTAGATCTCAAGTTAATCAGCACAAAACAAAAAACCAAAATATCTAAATATTTAAACTAGAAAAATAAACACAAATGTTAATTGCAAACAACAACACAATTTTGAAAATATGGAAAAACAAAATTAATATTTTATTTTTTTACAAAACAAAATCATCTAGAGAAATCACATTTTATTTTAATTAGCATTATATATGTATATGTGATACAAGTACATATAAGTGTATGTAAGATCCAATTTCAACATTGTCCATCATGAGCGATTGCTACGCTTCTACCTTGACGGGCCAGACGCTTGAAGGCACATTGGAACTCACATCGATTTGGGTATGTTATCGTATCAGAACCACACACAGGTTCCAGATTACGTGGGCAAGTGCAAATTTCCTCCAATGGAATTGCATCAACCACCTCCTGGGCATTTGTAATCGAACTGAATGCCAAAACACATACGAACATTAGAGTAAACATTATTGAGTAAATACAACGCATTTTGATAATAATTTCCTTTTGGTCGATATTTCTTTTTTAAATTTAATAAAACAATTTGTATTGCACGGTTGAATTCTTGTCAAAGACTGAATTGCGTTGGCGTGTGTTATATGGTTTTACTATGAAATTTGCTAGACATTCGAACCATCCGTTCGTCGTATCTCTTGTCCCTTGGTAAACATGAAGTTGCTAGAATCAATGAGAAACCCAATTCAAGTAGGTCTACGCATTGATAAACTAGTAGTTTATTTTATTATTTATTTGTTTATTTATTATCGTGGACATTATTAAATACACGAACGAACAAACGAACTACCTACCGACCGATTGAACCAGTTGTACTTGAAATTTGTTGCAGATATTTTTCTATGACAATGTTGTTGTTGTTGTTATTGTTCTGAATATATTTTGATTAGATTTGAGCTTTAGATAGAGAGACTGATTAATTGCTTCATGCAATTGATAAAATTGTGCATGACTCCTCTTAGTGAAAGTAGTCCATACTAAATATTGATTTACTATATAGACTATAGAATCCTATAAAACTATTTTATCCAGTCTATTGACTACTACAAATTATGCTCCCAATAAAAGTCAGAGAAAGAAATACTGGTTGGTTATAGTAACACTCCAACAATTTCAATCTTAATTTGTTTTTAGACAAAGAAATAAAAAGGCTTGTGGATTCTTCTGTGTTACCAAGCAACAGCCAAATAGGCAGTCCACAGTAAGTCAGTAAGTTAGGTATACATTCAGGCAAGCTATGTAGAAAGGATAATAATGAAGCCTTTTTCTAAATGGTTTTGTATGTTTGTTTGTTGTGTATCTGTGATATTAGTGTACGTAAGCGATTTGATAGTAGCAACATGAAAAAACACACACTAATATCCCCTTTACAACAACAATAATAAGTAAGGGTAAGAGTAAGAGAAGATATAAGTATAGTCCATGTTAACATTTATTTTTGTGGTACTTCCACAAATATGATGCGTGCTACGAGCAGAAAATACAATACAAAAGTACTATGCTTTTCTCTAACAACTTCCTTTACTTGCAATGCACAGGAGCTAACTTACGGTGCAAATAAATCTGATCTACTAATGAAAATGATGACACAGGTGTACAGTGTCTCCAAACTTTCTTCTCGATATCGCTAGACATAGGTAGAGAAGTTGATAAATTGTCTCCTATTTGTTTTCATTCGTACAATTTCCGAAGAACCCCAATTCTAGTGGCACAGTTCCCAATCAGACAGTGACCTGTTATGATAGCCACCACTGATGTGTTTCCGTGGTAATATATGAAGTTCTCTGCACCAAGACACCTGAACCTTATGTACCATATGCCAATCCTTCATTCTGTTTTCTCATTTGTAAGCAGTTTAATAGCAGCGCCCTTAATGTGGTCCTGTTCTTAGACATACGTAACTAAAATGAAAGAAATCCCTTAACAACATCTGACTTTGTACCAAACAAAACCAGGCAACACAACAATGAATTTCTATATGCTGTGGAGCAGAACGAATGAGCCTGAAATGACGTGCCGCATTACAATAGGATTTAATATTAATTTGCAATGACCCTGAAGCAAATGATTTTGTTGCTTTTGTTGTGCAACTTTCATGTACCTTTATATTAGAAAATTACAAGGAGAATTTTACTATTGTAAGTCATCTGTAGTGGGCAAGTTTCTAGATGATATGACATTAGATGAAATGAATTTCTGTGGCAAACAATAAGAGCCATCAGAATTAATCTTGAGCAAGGAATTCTCAAGGAATTTTATTTTGAAAAAGAAAATTGTAATTTTCATATTTCTTTAATGTCACCATATCTTTCATTCATTTCAGTGGCCAGTACACCAGAGAATCCACAAAAACGTGACGAAGCGAACACAAGTGGTACAAACACTATAACTACAGCAACAACTGGCCAAGGTTTATGCTTGGGAGCATCTTCAAATTCAACGACATCAACTGCTGGAAGCAGCATAGTACCAACATCTACCACACAAAGTCCCACCGGTTACGAAGGCAATAACACTGGAATTGCTGCCGGTGGCATTAGTACATCTATAAATGGTCAAGTTGCAAGTGAGTATCTCATAGTTAAGCAAATATAAAATTAGTTTTAAAAAATGCAGACCAACGACACAAGAGTTGAGTTGAGAAAAACAAAGAGCTTAAGGAATTTTGTACATTTCTTCGTGATTTTTCACGAAAGAATTTATTTATTCATATCCGTTTGGCACAACAGCAAACTGTAAAGCAGCTTTTCTAACTAAATGATATGTCGCACAGAATCTTCTTTCATTGATAATGAATTTCATTAACTTTTTAGTATAATATCTTTGGAAGAACTTACTTAGTTTTTTGTTTTGTTACTCACAAATTTATACTTTTTGAAGTCATGAAATTGTCATTTTAAATGTTGGATGTCTTGTATCCAACAGTGCATAAGCATAAACATCAGATGGAATTTATTCCATCCATCGCTCATTCATTCATTTATTTATTAAGCCAACTTAAGTTACACAAATTTAATTTGCATTTGCATGGTACCAGAACAGACAAAGCAGCTTTAACAAACACCTTCATCAAAGCCACCATGTCCAAAAGATACAAATCACACTCCAATGTCCCCGTATCCCTCAAGTCCTAGTTGCATACAGGTTTTGCATATCTTATGAATCAACTAGATTTTATTGCATTTAGCTCGGTTTGTCATCCTCTACCCAAAGTCTGCTTCATACATTTCTTCCGGTCAATAGCTACCGTTGTATGAGGAGTGCAACATAACTTATTGCCTTTGAGGTTGGCAAGGCTGAACCAGTGCTGGGCTAAACAGAAGCCATACCCTTTTATACTAAGAACATTTAGAATTGCCATTTGAGGGTAAACTCAAGCAGTTGGTTGTAGTTACATTTTTTGTGGTACTTAAAAGAGTTGGGTATTCTTTAACATTTGTGGTATTCGAGGAATTTTGTCGCTATGCGGTTGAGTTCCTCTTTTAATCAAGGTTGATAGGCTGCTGACTACGATGAACTTTTGGCGCCATGTAGCTTAGCTACTGCTTCATGATCTAACCCACAAGGGTAGCTACTTAAAGTGAAGGAGTCTCGCGGCTTCTTGAGAATTGCGTAGAGATTTTGTGTGAATTTAATGAATGTAGGTCATTATTACCATCACTGTTATATTGCGCTGCTTTCATCTTCATTCACCTTTAAACTCTGTACATACATACATATCTGAATACTACAAACGATAATTAAAAGACTTGAGAATGAAAAATAAATTGGAAGTCTGTAAAAAAGGTTTTGCGCATTAATTGTAATGTTAAATATTTGCTTGGAGCAAAGTTTGAAATGAACAGTTTGGAGTGACAAATTCTCCTTGGTTGGATTTTGAAAAAAAGAACCACAAATCTTATTATTATTTGCCTAAAAGTATACCTTGCTATTCATTATGAAATACTATTTTACTAATAAAAATAGCAACCAGCAAGCATTGCTTAGTTTTTGGAGTACAATAAATATATATTTTTTTTTATAGTTTGATTTACTTAGGTTAGGTTATATAGTTCAACCAGAAGCCTTAAGACCTATTCTGATGCCTGACAAAACGTGAAAGAGTATGGGGATTATGAGGGGTTAGGGATAGTCCACAACTATCCAAGGTTGGCCCTCCTTTTTCTCTAAAACCACCGTGAGGAGTCCACGTACAGAGCCAGGTCTCCCAAAGGACATTTTGCCAAACAGCAAACCCGAGAAACCGGGTTCGTCTACTAAGAAGAGCAGGGCATTCATAGAGGAGGTGTTTGATGCTCTCTGGTTCCTGCTTATCTTCACAGCAAGGACAGAAGTCCTAATGTGGAACCTGCACCCTGTAGGCCATGGTGTGGTGCCCCGTCATAACTACCGTCAACGTCCGATTCCTTTTCTTGTTGAAGTGTAGGAGTTCGGAGGTTCTATTTGATTGATTTGATATCAGAGTGTCCTAGCGAAAGTACAGCCAGACTCATTTGCCCACTTCCTGCCTGCTAGATCTCTGGTTTTCACTTCCAGGCATTAGAGTATATCCTGTAAAGGTCTGTAAATATTCGCAAGTACTTGAAGCAGAGGCAGTGTCGAGGCTTTCCAGGCACACTCGTCCGTCATCTCCTTACCTTGGTTATAGGAGTGACCCGGCACCCAGATAAGCGTGATAGAGTGTTGCCGAGCTTGATTAAGAGTTTCTACCATACAACGTATGATTTTGCTCTTGAAGCTGTGGGCCGACAGAACCATGATAGTAGCCTGCCTGTCAACATAAATCGATATCGATATGACCGCATAGATTTCTGCCTGGAACACGCTACACCAGTCAGGTAGACGATACGATAGCTGAGCTGTTAGCTCTCCCGAATAGATGCCTGCACCTGTACCGTCTATCGTCTTGAATCCGTCAATATAGATCGGAAGCTCATCCCATCCAATGACGTTACCCCACTTCTAATTATCTCTACCCGGGAATCTTGTCTTAGAATTGTCATTCCATTTTAGTGTTGGCACACAGTAGTCACATACTCCACCATCACTTCTTGTAAGATAGTGCTGTGGACGGCGACACTGCGCTTAAGAAAATGCAGCTACCAGAGTCTGACTGCAGTTCTAGCCGCTACGTACTTGAGATATGTGCCCATCGGTGCCAGATTGATAATGACATCTAAAACTTAAATTATTTAATAATATTGTACAACTTAACTTTTAAAACATTTGAGAAAATACTTGTTCTTTTTCATACTTTTCTTAAAATATTTGTCACAAAGTTTTAAATATGAGAACTCCGAGGCTACGTCATACTTTGATTATTGATTCCATGTAGGGAAATAAAATATAAAATTATGCGAAAATGCTTTACATAAAAGTCACCTTACAAAATATCTTGGAAACATCGATTATAAACTCTTTTGCTCGTGAAAATAAATTCGAGAGTACCAACACTTAAAACACATAATACACTAAATGTTTACGATGTTACATGGCATTAAGGACTCAAAGCGAGTTAAAATGTGCTAATGAAAATCTCATTAACAAGAGCAACATAATACGAAAAATTTCAGAAGTAAAACCGTTAAATGTACAATATATAAAAACATTTTCTTAAACAATTTCATCAAATCTTTTTATTCATTTCATCATGATGACGACGTGAATAACAATAAAGCCGTCATTGAACTTTTTGTCTTAACTAAAGCAAATAAGAATAAACTAAAATAACAAAAAAAAAAAAAGAAAAGAGAAAATAAAATAAAAAAACTCTCGAGTGTAACATAAATTTAAGTACGAAAACAATTTTTGTGTTGGGCTCACACCCCCGCCGAGAGATATACCATGTATCATGGATGCCAATGAGTTCTGCTCCAGTAAAACAGAAAATGAACAAACAGTTTATCAGCTCTGACAAGCGAGCAAGTGCCGAGTTGGGCCATAAAATTGCAACACATTTCAAGTTCAAAGTCCTACAAAAAAGTGGTAAAACTGCAGATAACCATTCGTACGAGTAGGAGTTTAGAAAGTACAAAGCAGTTATGAAGAAGGATGAAAAAATCGAAAAGAAAATCATCGACATTTTATTGTTACTTAGAGCGAAACAAAGAAACAAAGATAAATCTCCAAGTGGTCTGGAGGCAAGTAATGGGTGTTTCTCGCTTTCAATAGTTCCATTTGCCCCAAGCATTCCATAACATACATACATGTATACATGTATCGAATACTGCAAACCGTTATACTAGACTAGATCCTTACAATAGATATTGTAAGTACAAATGCATAACAAAAAATACACATTTACATTTCTTTCGATAAAAATTGCCAAAAATAAATGAAATAAAGAAAGAAATGTGAAACGATGCAAAGGTTCTTTCATATTAAGTATATGAGTATGATGTGTGTATAAAGGGACTTAGGAGTCTTTGGCTTTTGTCGTACAAAAGAAACACAGAAGAGGCAAGAGTGGAAAGAGAGGTTGTTGCCTCCGAGAATTACTAACAAGCAACATTTATCCTAAGGTTAAACTAAATAAAGATTTATGAATGAAGTATGAGTTTGTAAACCAAAGGAGACTGGTTACTTAGTAAAGAGAGAATGGGAAATTCTAGTTTGGGGCAAATTACATTGTTGTCTACATTATCCAATAAACACTTATACAATGTCTAAGAAGGAATATTCTATCGATGTTAAAAAAAAGTAATAGATTATGTAAATAGTTTATTAGAGCGCTCACTAGACTGACATATGATTGTCCAAGAACGAAACATAATACTTAGTATGTTTCCAGGTAAATTTTGCCTAAGAAATGTTTATTGGACTTTACGAGTATGTAACAACTTTTGTCGTAAGCCCAAGTAGAAGAGTTGTATCTTTTTTCCATTCTATGGCATTTGATAAGTTTTGTTTTTTGCTTCGTTAAATCTTTAAATAAACACTCGATTTCAATACGAGTGAGTACATTCATACATATGTGAGTTATCTGTACAGTAGAGAAAGCAATTTTCTTTTTGACATACCGAAAATCAAGCATGGATTTAGTTTACAGAAACACAAAACCAAGTAAGCAAACAGACAGAGAGGCAGACAAATATAAAGATATTTTAAGGTTTATATGAGAACGTGCGAGCGTGTCATATCCTTTGTTCAACAATATATGAATATTTTAGACTTTTCGACTCCTTATTTATTCAACTCACGGGACAATAGAAAACAAAATAAAACATCAACTTAACTTAGTTAAGCTCAACTCAACTAATCTGTAAATGTCTATTGCTAACAAAAATTGGAAATTTACTTTAAGTAAATAAATAACCCTTTTTATTTTCTGATTTCTGGTTTGTATAGGACACGGTTCCCTAACGATAGTACGACGCTCAAATAGTCGCAAGAACTTTACACAAACTGACGCACAACAATCAACAGCAGCAACGGCAAATCTTTTGTCATCGCCATCAGCAACAACAGCAGTTCCCATTGGAATTGGAACAATCACATCTCCGCCGACTAGAACAGCTCCTTTAGTTTTCTACGAAGAGAATCGTTTGGGCAATCAATCTATAGCAGCAACAACAACTTCATCAAGTAACAACAATAAAATTCAAAGCATCAGCAATAATTTAACAACAATCACATCAAACCTAGAAGAGATTCCACCGACTGAACAGAAACTGAACACATATAGATTCCCGCCAGCAACGTCCAGCAACAACATCAAATCAACGTCCAATAACTATAACAACAATACAAGTCCCAGCTCCAGTACCAACACGAAAACTGAATCTGTCCATTTAGGTTCACGTCTTTCAAAATCCTCCACCACCAATAACAGCTTGAGAATGTCCGCTAACAAGGATTCCAATGTCCAACCGATCTCACCGAATGAAGAGAACTTCGTTACAAGTGAACCCACAAGAAGTTTAATGTCATTTACTTCAGCGGGGTCGAATCGCGGTGAATCGATAAGTGCATTTTTCGCAGTTCCAGCCGGTGACGAACCGGAAAACGAGGTCGCTTCGTCGGTAGCATCACAATCGGGACAATCGGTTGTCGGGCCAAACGATTGGGAAATAGAACATTTACCAAATGTCGAGACACCAGATGCATTAAATAAAGCATCATTAAGGTAAGTAGAGAACAACTATTTGATATAAGCGAATTTCCATAGAGTTAATTTATTATTGATCAGCTCGATTAGACAAGTTGAGCCATTTAGCCATTTAACCTTGCCCGTCTGGATGTATGCAAACTAGTCGTTCAGTTTTTGAGCTAGAGAGCTGAAACTTTGCACATAGGTTTCTTTTTACCATACGCTGCACGTTTATCGGAATCAGCCACTATGAGGGGCACCTCCCATACAAACCCCCATTTAAATTGCTGTTCTTATTAGAAAAAGATTTTTGTTCTTTGACTTATCGAACTGAAATTTGGACACTTTGAGTGCCTGATACATATTTACCAACCAATGAACCCACTCACAGGGGCGTGAAGACTATTGCATCTCTGGCATAGCCAATGATAACCTTCTTTCTGGTTTTAAGTTGCAGTTGCCGGGTTTATAAATGGAACATTTGCGGTGTAATCAAATCTTTATTGCAGAAAAACCAGCAATCTTATTTTGATCAAACATATATAATAAGATACGAATTAATAGGAATCTGTTAATAGAAAATGTCTGAACTTATATCTGATCTAAAATTCAACTTTGGCATTGATTTTGTTAAGCTTAGATTTATGAAATAAATTCCATCTGAGATTCTATCATAAAGCATAACGACACAATTACTCCAATCATCAAGGCTACATTTTGACCTGAACGGAAAGTTTGTCCCTGCTGGAAAAAACTTTTAGATTCTTGACGTTCCTTTTTATATATGTGTAGTACCTTTGTTTTAGATATAATTGTTCTGCACATTGTTGTTGAGTCATCAATTAAATATCTTCCAATCGTGAAGTTATCTGATAGTCGAATGTAAAGTGATATATTGGGTGTACAAATAAGTTTTAAGGGATTTACAAAAGTTGGCATAACTAACATTAAATCGCATCGGACGATCTGGCCACCCTATTCATGTTGTTGATTGACATCGATTGCTGTGTGAAGTATATTGGGGAACATACTCCAGTAACAAAAACATGTGAGTACTGGTTCCGGCGTTTTAAAAGTGTGCGATTTTGAGACCAGCGAAAAGGCCAGTAAAGTTTGAAGGCGCTGAGTTGGAGGCGTTATTAGAGCAAGATTCATGCCAAACTAAAAAGGAGCTCGCTGAAACCTTGGGGGTGACTCAACAAGCGATTTCAAACCGTCTCATGGCCATGGGTATGGTGCAGAAACTAGGCAATTGGGTTCCTTATGAACTCAATTCAAGAGACGTCGAAACTTGTTTTTTCACGTGCGAATAACTGCTCCAAATGCATAATCAGAAGGGCTTATTGCATGGAATTGTGACGGCGGACGAAAAGTGGATCCACTACGACAACTCAAAGCGCTAAAAATCATGGGGTAAGCCAGGTCAAGCATCAACTTCAACGACCAAACCGAATATTCATAGCAAGAAGATAATGCTGAGCATCTGGTGGGGTCACCTCGGAGCGATCTTCTATGAGCTGCTCCAGCCTAACGAAACCATTACTGGGGATCGTTACAAACAAGAATTGATGCAATTGAGCCAAGCATTGAAGCTCAAACACCCTCAATATTGCCAAAAGGCACGCGAAAGTGATTTTGCTTCAACACAACGCACGACCACATGTTGCAAAAGTCGTTAAGGAAACTTTGGAGGCACCCGCCGTGTTCACCAGACATTGACCCTTCCGACTACCACTTGTTCCGGTCGATGACTCATGGCCTGGCTGAGCAGCACTTCACTTTTTTCGAAGAAGCCAAAATATTGGTCGAGTTTTGGATAGCTTCAAAAGATGAGGAATCTTTCCAACGCGGATCCGTATGCTGCCTGAAAGATGGGAAAAATCATAGCTAATAATGGAGAGCTTTATGAATAAAATGTATCAGTTCCTTGGAATAAAGCTTCAAAGTCACTAAAAAATCCCTTAAAACTTATGTGTAGACCCAATATTTAGATCGAACCTGAAAGGTATTCTTACACTTGTAGATCTAATAGAATTTTGGAGACATGGATAACTATTTATTGATATGTATTTTAAATTTATATATTTCTCAGAATTCGTTCACTATTGCGACGTATGGATCACGAACAAGTCCCATATGAAGACTTGCAACGTAATCTGCATTATGCAGCACGTGTACTGGAAGCTGTTTTCATTGACGAATCTAGGTATGTATTCCCTCCTCAATTTGCAACTAAAATTATATAATAATTTAAAAAGGACTAAAACATTAACGCAATGCGCTCACATTTAGTATAAAAACTAATGCGCTAGAAACATTAAACCACATACTCGTAATATAAATACGTACTATGTATGAAACTCAAAATTTGCATTGGATTGGAACTGGTGAGCTTAGGCTAACTGATAAAAGATCTGATAAATAGTATTATTAATATTATCATACTTACAAAATAGACTTATCATACAGATTAAGTATCTGAATTGCAAATCGAAGTGGATGACGTGTTCATTTCTCTTAATTTATAGAGCCTGCACTTGAAGCAAGCTTTTGTAGTTTCGAAGATTTCTAAGCTGAGGAGGTTAAATCACTCTTCTCATTCATTCATTCCAATCATCCCATAATGAAAGATTTTTAAGGTCTGCTAAATGATGTTTTCGCGATTTGACTTAGTTTTTTTTCTTATTTCTTATGCATTTTAATATCTCTGCAAATTTTATTTTATTACATTCTTATTTTACTTTTCCTAATTTCTTTGAAAAAAAAAAATACACAAAGAATCTTGTTTTAAACGTAATATGTGTCTATAATTTTTTTTTTCTTTTTCATATATATATATAAACATGAATCTGTGTATAAAAAAAAACAAAAAAAAAAAAAAATATATAAAGCCGAAGCCCCACATCAGGTAAAACCAAATTGGGGCAGATAACATCCCCCTCCGTTGAGAGCGAAGTGTAAGTTGTAGAAGATTTTTCTTTTCCATTCATTCGTTCGTTCCTTCGTTTTTTCCTTTTTAATTAACTACTAAAATATCCTACTTGTGCTACTTACTACTTACTATAAAACAATATACATTAACTTATTTGATCTACTACTGTTTTTCGAAAAAGTTTTCTTTTGTAATCATCTTTCTTTTTGAAAAAGAAAATAACTCCTATTTTTTGCCTTGCTCTACGCAATATTCTCTCCAATCATTGCTTCATCATTCATTCATTTTCTAGTGAATAATCCACTATCACTTTCATTATCATTATTAGATTATCCTAACGCTCATTACATCACTCATTTCAATCGTATCAATAATTTTTCTTTATTTTAATACTTAAACAGTTTAGTGTACTCTGTACAACAAATCAAAGTTAGATGTCTACTACTTTTGTCTTTAAGCAATAATACATCACATTCTACATACATACATATATATACATAAATTTCAGATAAAGATAACAATACAAAATATCTTCAAAATGCACCGTAAAAGTAATTTAGCAAATCTAAATGTTGTTTGAGAAAAGAAAATCTTTCGTAATTACCTCTAAATGTCAGATCTATTCTTTTACTATGTTATCCGCCAATAGACTTAACAAACTAAGCAGTGTTTTTTCTCTATCTCTCTGACTTAACAATCTCTATGAACTTTTATCAATGATTCTAGCCTATTATGTCCCAACTAATTTCAGCTCAACAACAGCTTCAAATATCCAAGAACCCCAAACATGCTCAACAAACCTTAAGAAATTTTAAAACTTTCATACATTTTAAATTAATAAATAAATTCTATTGCAACATACACTCGATGACACTTGGTATCAAGCCAGATTTTAATAAATGTGACTTTTAGTTACATGATAATTTTCAATGTCCTCAGGTCAGAACTTAAAAGTAATCGATTAAATAAATCCGCATTTGTCTGAAGTCGAAACTTTTTTATATCTTTGTTATACAAAATTCACAGCTGCACAACAGTAAACGGTAGACAAACGGTAGCAAAACCAACGAGACTTCTTTAGTCTGTGGGAGACAACACAACTTTCCGGCGCTTACCGGCAGTTAAAATTAATAATTTAGAAACTTAAAACATTGATTAATATAGGGGGAACACAAGGAAATGCCTAATACCTTTATTTTCAATATTCATTTTTATGAATTGTTACTTTTATATTTTACTTAATTCTTTAAAGTTGCACTCCACTTTGAAACTGCTCTCACACTGCAATATCCAACTAATTACATACTCTCCCTTTTGAAGCATCTCTTGAAGAAATTCCCCTTTTGCGTCCTTATCAAAATTATAAGACAGTTTCTTCTTTTAAGCCTTAAAACTACAAAAAATTGGACTTCAACGGTATTTTTTACAGAAACAATAAAAATTAATAACCGATGTGTCCACCTCAGTTTTTCCGAACTTCGAATATAAGGATTTTCATTAAATTAATAAGGTTATGGAGCAAGGCTGGCTTAAGCATGTTTCATTCATGTAAAATCGTCCTTTTTTGATCGGAAACATTTTTCAAGATTTTTATTTTTAGCATTGTCTCGACGCACTAATACTCCCCAAATGCTTCCAATGGAGTTTAAGTCTGGCGAGCATGCCGCCCAGTCCATCACCTGGACAGAGCAGTCTTGCAAAGCGGCCATTGTACGGCGACTTGTATGTATGGGAGCATTGTCATGCATGAACACATATGAGTTTTCCCTGTTTTCGGAAAATAAGGAGTCTACTCTCAAGCATATTTATGTAGTCTGCGTTACTCGTTTTTGAGCTTGTTTAATTCACGATTAGACTATTAGAGGAAACAAGGGGTTCCATTCTCAGATCGCACCAATAATAGCGAAACCCATCTGGTCCATCGAGATTAAATTTTTTCTCATCGAAAAAAATAATCTATTTAAAGAAAGCAAGTTGAGATCAATGTAAATGTTTAAGAATACAATTATCTTACTGAGTCCCTGTGCGACTACGACCATATTTCCTTGAGATTTGGCTTACATTTAAGTCTGAACTTGAATAAGCCCGAATTAAGCTCTTTTCTTCTCCCGTTTAACGCTTTTTTAGTGGCATATTAATTAAAATCGATTAAAACAACGTTTTCTGCTTCCAAACTTCACAATTGATTCTTTAACTTTCGATGCACTTTACAATAAGTGTCTTATAATTATGATAAGGCTGCAGCTACGCAAAATGAGAACTTCTTATTCTGTTGTTTTTTATTATCTGCAAAATATACACCACCCATATTTGGGGAGGTTTAGAAGTAAAATTTTCAAAGTGTCTTATAAATGTGATAAGCACCTTATAGTTTTGAATAGCTTATTCTTTTACGAGATAGTAATGACATAAGTATTTGGTACCAAACTTTTGACTTTGATTTTTTCATTGCTGGCCTATGGTAGCGACCGTGGTGAGAAAATACCAATTCTAATAAAGCAATATCTTGTGTATTGAGTGTATTAAGATATTTGGCTACACCAAAGTTAACATTTATTTCTTTTTTTTTAAATATTTTGTTCTTTTTTATCTTTTTTTTTAATTTGTACAATTCTGTCATGTGTAAATACAACATCCAACATACACTACTTAAATAATCGTACTGCTAACTGGCAATCAATTAATTCAGAATGTTGTCAGGACATACTATTGTAGTAGTATATAACAACATATCAAATATGTATTTATGCCAGATTTTAAACTCGTGTTTGATGCAAGCAAAAAATGAATAACACAAACACTTTGCAAAATTTTCATCAGCCAAGCGCGAAACGGAAAGAATAAACAAAAAAAAAGAAAGCTACAAATTTTCATTTAATGTATAAAAAATTTAACGACAAAGTTTCAACTTTCACTTGAAAATGGTTTTTGTTTACTTTTCCTTTTTCACTCTTTTTTTTTAGTGTTTTTTGTGAAAAAATAGTGGAAAATATGAAAGCGCAAATAAAATAACGACTTTAGCAGAGTGCTCGTCTGTAAATGAACTTTACCAAGGTTATACTCGTATATATATACATATATAAACGTGTATGTTTTAATTTACATGGAGTCCTTCGTACCCAGCTCAGCAACAACAATGAAAGTGTCCGAGTGACAGGATGTGTTGCGTGTGTGTGTGTGTGTTTTTTTTCAAGTTGTTTGTAGTTTAAATTAATTGTTATTGTTATTGTAAAATGTCAGGCGGATAATACTCATAGTACAAGAGAAGTCAGCTTATGACTCGGTTGACCTAACAAACACACACACACACACACAAACTGATTATAGAGTTTTTATCGGGTTACCCATAGTTTGTTTGTATCCATTCATATTTATGTGTCTATATAAAAATTAAATATAAAATCTAAATTGAGTGAACTTCAGAGTATCTGAATGCTTACAAAATGGGATAGTTAAAAGTTTTTTGAGTGTTCAATTAAAAGTATTAAGGACATAAAATAAGAACTTATTGATAAAATTTAGTGCAATTTATATAAAATTCATCAAGCGATTTTTTTTTTTAGTGTAAATTCAAATTAGTTTGGGATCGGAATTCCTATACAACATTAGAAATAATGTTGTATGTTTTGATAAGCAAAATGGGAAATAGGAAATGGGAAACAATTGAAAAGCAGGAAAAATAAAAGTGAAATTTGAAACTTGTTCATAAAATCTACTCCAACTCACATTAATCAAGGAATCTACTACACATTTTTTTCTATAACGAATAACAAAAGAAACAATGAAACTGATAGAAAATTGTATTTTTTCTTCTCAATGCAAACCTCATTTATCAATCTAAAACAATTTAAACAATCAAATCCTTAAACTACACTGAAACAAAAATGCAACTTTGTTCTCTGTCTCGGTTCGCTTGTTACTGACTGCCTCCGTAATTCCGTACTGGAAATGGCATTTGAAAAATCTTGACCAACACCCGCTACACGCTACAGTCAACCACAAATTGTTAGGGCGGTAGCAGCGGAACGCTGCGATGGCAACTGTAAGAATCTGAACTGCAACCAACACAGCCACAGCAATCATCCGGCGGCAGATTGTGAACTACAGACAGCGGAAATTGCCACCACGACAGTGGAGGAGCAACAGCAACAGAATAACAATAATACACAAAGTAGTAACTGCAATTTGCATAGTTCCGATACTACTTGTGAAGAATTAACAATGCCAGAAATGGAAATTGGCTCTGCAGGAACAGAAACAATAACAGTAGATAAAATGCCTGTAAATACTGAGGATGATCCTCAAGAATCTCAAACGAAGTTGGATTATAATTTGGATGCTTCGCACAATCAGATAAGCATAGAATGTCGAAGAAAAGGAGTTTCTTTGGCACCACAAACGCACAGTGGCCCCACGGGTCCTCCAGATGGCCAAACTAATCTTGTACCCGCCTTAGATACAGTTACCGAATCAGTATTAGAAGGATGTGAAGTGCCAGTAGAGACGAAGGCAGGCAGCACAAGTATCAGTAGTAGTGTAACTAAGCCTGAATTACATAGTATGTTAGCATCGCCCATGACAATGGCAATTCTTACGAATGCGGGTGGCATTAGCCAAGGTGGTGTGCCAGTAATGCCAGTAACAACTAGTCCGAACAGCACTGATGGCACCGGCAGTGGCAAAAGTAATGATGCGACCGCACAGAGACAAAAACGCATGAGCATTCCAGCCTGGGCGAGATCAATGTCAACGAATAAAACGTACTAAATGCAAAATGGTTTCTTCTCAAACTAATCAACTATTATATTATTTAGAATTTTGTTTATCATTTGATGTTTAAGTTGAAGTTCAACTTGTATTTTTTCCTCTTATTATTACAACAGTTTTATTTGGTTTTCTTTTTTTTTTTTTCATTTAAAACTTTGTTAAAAAACACACAACTTTTTACTTCTGCTACAAGTCTTTTTCTCTCTAAACTCCCTTTAACCAATAACTAATGCCTCTAATAACTCTCTATCTCTATCTCTATCTCTCTCTCTCTATCTATCTCTCTCACTTAATCTCTTTCTATCTCTTTCTCTGCATCTGTCTATATTTCCTGTATCTAACTATTAATGTATCTATCTACATAACTATCAGAGATGTGCATGAAGACGCAAATAGATAACAACCGTACAAATGTTGTTGTTAATTTCATGAAAGGTTCGCAAATTTTTAAAATTTTATTTCTCGTCCTTATGCACATCTCTGTTAACTATACAGACATACAATATGTAAAAACTCTGTAAATGCTTTGAATTACCCTTCTATCACACAATTGAGTATTGTATATAGTACAGACAACAACAATAATATCTTAAAAACCAAATTTTTGTGTAAATTCATACATCATTGTACAATAAAATACATACCTATGAAATCAGTTAATGAATATGTAATAACTGTCTAATCTGTATACATACAATGTACCTTCTTATATAGTTTTGCTGTAATTTGTCTGTAAATGGAAAACAAAAAATCTGCTAACGTTTACCTTATTTATGTCCCATTATGGCATGTTAATATCTCTTGTACTGAACGCAAGTGTATGAACAAATTTATAGATATTTAAATGTGTGTCATCATACAAAATTATTCATTTATTTGCATGTTTCATTTAACATTTATTCAAATTTAACGTGTTTAGGGAATGGTTTTCTTTACACCTTTACATTTTACACATTTACATTTTTATGTTAGTGTTGTGTAATCTCGATTGATGTGTCTCGATCGTAAAAAAAAGTGTTGTAATGTGGCCACCATTTACGGCGCCACCTGACGTTGGTTTATGGCTCAACGATCTCACTCGCACACGATGAGTATGAGCAACTCTGAGTGATGCCATTTTTCTTCTTTTTCTGATATTACTAAAAGAAGCTCTTCATAAATTACGATTTAAGTGAATAAAATATAATAAAACAATTTAATGTATTAATCGAATGGTAGACGCCATCTAGTGACACTCAGTGCAATTCTGCCATATCGCGTGCAAAAAGATTTGAAAATAAAAGGTGCTCCCTCTGGTGATTTTCTGTGCGACTCTGCTTTGTTCACTCTTTATTATTCTTTTCAACACCTATCGTGCATTTGCCGCCAAAAACAAATGCAGCTCGTGCTTGGACCAAAGATAACATTTCGTAAATAATCAAATAAATTTCCGAGAGACAAAGTGTCTGTGTGAAAGAAAAAAGCAAAATGCTTCGTGCAAAAAGTGTTAATTCACAAACTGATAGTGTTAATGAAAACAACAGTGACGGATCTTGTGCTGTAAGTAACTCAAACTGTTAAGGAAAGCGACAGCACAGTCATATATTGTGTTATATGTATATTTGTTACTCATGCTATAATTGTTGTTTTATTTGTGACAACAAGGATGATGCCTTAAGTGTGACCACGACGAGCACAACAACTAGCGGCAAGTCGCCATCATTAAGTAGGAACCGCAGTCGGCGCACCCAAAAGAAAACGCCAACCCAAAGTGAGGCTGCCTACGAATATGAGTAAGTTTCAAAACAAAACAACAAATCCGTAGTTGGACATAGTTAGATGAAGCATCATACATCGTCGGATTATGGACCATGCTTAATGCATTGTGTGCTTTGCTAACCAATAATCACGTTTTTTTGAAGCTCACATTTTAAAGAAAACCACGGCCAGCCTTTGTTTGGTGTTGCCTTTAACACATTATTAGGCACGGATGAACCACAATTATTTGCGACAACAGGCAGCAGTCGGTGTACGGTGTACGAATGCCCACGGGAGGGTAACATGAAGCTGTTGCTTTGCTATTCGGATCCAGATGTAAGTGAAATTATACAATACATACTGTATGCTGCCCCTACTTATGTACATACTCTAATGAAATTTTGTCATGTTAGCCGGACGAAGTATTTTATACATGTGCTTGGTCACATGACTCAGAAAAGCAAACTCCATTGCTAGCCGCCGCTGGATACCGTGGTGTTATACGCGTCATTGACATCGATTTAAACGAGTCGGTGGGCAACTACGTTGGCCATGGACATGCTATAAACGAATTAAAATTTCATCCGCAGAAACCAGAATTACTACTTTCTGGTAGCAAGGACCATGCTATGCGCTTATGGAATATTCAGACACATGTCTGTATTGCTATATTTGGCGGTGTTGAGGGCCACCGTGATGAAGTGCTCTCTATTGATTTTCATATGCGTGGCGATCGCATTATCTCAAGCGGAATGGATCACTCATTGAAATTGTGGTATATTGATAGTGCTGATTTTCAGGAGAAAATTGAGCTTTCTAGCAAATTTAATCTACAAAAAGCACAAAGACCGTTTCCCACGAAAATCCAACATTTTCCAGACTTTTCAACACGTGACATACACCGGAATTACGTTGACTGTGTACAATGGTTCGGAAATTTTATACTTTCAAAATCGTGCGAACATTCCATAATATGTTGGAAGCCTGGCCAACTCAATCAGAAATTGAATCAAATAAAACCAAATGATTCTTCTTGTACCATAATTGCCGAATTCAAATACGAAAAGTGTGAAATTTGGTTTGTACGATTCGCTTTCAATCCATGGCAAAAAGTTATTGCTCTTGGCAATCAACAAGGCAAGGTCTATGTTTGGGAATTAGATCCGAGTGATCCGGGAGGTGCGCATAAGACAACTCTAGCGGATCCACGTTGCACTACGACCGTTCGTCAAATAGCTTTTTCGCGCGATGCTAACATTCTCGTTGTCGTTTGTGACGACTCGAGTGTCTGGCGCTGGAACCGCCACAACTCAAAGGCACCACTAACGCCAAAGTCCTCACCACCAAACTGATTCCTCAATTATATTTATATAATATAGCCAACCAAATTTAAGGAGCCAAAACACATGTACCATATATCTCAGACGAGTTCCTAGTAATAGTTGATTTCCTTGTAATAGTAACAAAAGTATAAAATATTAATTAAACTTCAATATGTTTGATTTAACATTCAATAGAGCAGTTTATTGTTTTTGGCCGGAGCGCGACTACAACTGCGATGGGTTGAGTTTTTTATATCACAAGTAATCTGCCGGTATAATTGAAAATGTACTTAACCGTGTTGCAGTCGACAATAAGCATAATTAAAAATTTCTACATGGACCAACTTTGTCATGTGCCTACTTTGCTTGCAACGTGCAGAGTCCCACTGCAGTGGTTTGTTGGCCTGGCAGATGACCGTGTTGCAAGTAACAGTTTCGTTGGGACTATTTTTTCAATTGTATTTCTCATTGAATCTTTATACACTTCCAACAGATTTTGTTGCGTTTCATAGTAAAATACTAACTCGCAGTCAGTAGTCACGCAACATTCATAACTTCTGTAAACAATTTCACTATTCATAAAGATCAGACTCTTTTTTTCGAATATTTAAAACAAATGATATACATTTAATTGATTCGTGTTACATTTATGTGTTGTGATTCATGCAATGCAACTTCAATTGAAACTGATATTCATATACCAACAGAAGATATGAATAAAAGTGAACAACTAGAGAAATTCATGATTAGAACTAGCAGCCTATTTTCCATACAACTCTTCGACCTACATAAATAGTTTTAGGTTTATTTATACAGTTGAATAAGGGTTTCCATAGATACACAATTCCAGTTTTAAATTGTTACAAGAGAGGCTTTGCGTAATTTTTCCCCTGACTAAGTTACAACAAAGAATCAAAGTCGGAGTATATTTGGGCTTGTTGAACATGTCGTAATAGTTATAATCATCTGTATAGTGTTCTTAGTAATGTGCGTAATGAACTTAGTTTCACCAAAGACTGTAATATATAGAGTGGACAAATCGCTCAACTTAAGTGGCGTTTCTATTTATTTTTAAAATTTAACATACCCAACAACAAATTATGTGTAAGTTTCCTCAAGATTTTATTCTCAAGGCAAAATTACACACAATTTATGGTTGGGTATGCCAAATTTTAAACATAAATACAAACTCTGCTTAAATTCATCACTTGCTCTTTCTATATATATATTTTAATAGTCTTTGGTTTGACCCAGTTTAGCGTAGCATTAACATGTCATCACCTCACAGGAGTAAACAAATGACTACCAAGTAAATAAAGCGTTAGCTACCGAAGAAAGATAAGCTTTCTAGATTAATTCATCTAATGAAAACTATGTCTTTTGTGTACTTAATTTCACGACTCTTTATCCAAAGCCAAAGGACATGACATGCTCTTGGATCTGGTTATATTGTGATGCATGTCTTTAATGTCATTGAACCATCATCACATTTTCCTTTAGTAAGCCATCAATCCATTGTTTGTTATCTCATCCTCTAGTCTCTGTTTTATAATGTCATTAAGAAACAAGCGCATCGCCTTCGAGTGAATCATGTTATTAACATAAATTTCAAATCAAAAGAAGAAGACGCGTTTGTTAACGTAATTTATTTTGAATATTTTTCTTTTGTTTTTCGCTGCAGTATTCTGAGCTCCGCCATCATACTCTGACATTTATTTTATTTTAATAATCATTTCTATTGTGTTCTTCATTTTTGCACTCAAATCCTTTTCTAGATGCAGTTCAGCATCACCCTCGCAACATCAGCACCAGGATCATTACAATGAACGTCATCGTAACTCTTTAAATGTGCTAAGCTATGCAAGGCGTCATAGTAACTTAAGTTTTGATGACTTTTGTTCTAGTACACATACATTTAGACGGGTCGTTAAACCACGGTTGGTCCTTTTGTCTATCTATTAATGTCTGTCTGTTTGTCTATAAGTATTGTATTATGTATGTTTTCTGTTGCACCCAAAAGAGCACATTTGTCAATCGCCCACAATCATTATATGTCTCTTCTTATTTATTAGTCTAATTAGCCTCAGTTTCTCATAAAAATGTGAAATTACAATTGATGGATTCTCTCACGTATATTTTTGGTATAAAATCTTGAATCCTGTGATTCAATTGCGTTCCATTAACATCTCAAATTCTAACAGAAAGCTGCCTTTGCAATTTGTTTCGCCAACGCAACTCACTTTTCTTATATTTTGGTAAATATATGTGATATAATTTCTTTCTTTTGTAGTTTCCGCCTTATAGTACAATAAGAATTTAACTTACTTTGTAATATAATCGCACTATATGGTATATATGACATGATATACGATGAGTACAATATGTACACCATACAATAAATAGAGCGCAAACATTTGTCATATTTAGATCTCCTTTTAACATAACATTGTGTCTACTGCGTTGTCTTTCAATGCTTATTTTTATAAATGATGCTTTCGTACACTTTCAACAGGATAATATGCTAGCATGTCCTCTAAATGATGATGATGATGCTTAGCAGCTTAGCTCACATTTACTTCTAATGAACTGCTTCCGCTATGTTCAATGTGAAGTTGGGGTAAATAACTAAAGCAAAGTTTTCGGGTGCCTACCACAGGATTATAAATTATTGTTAATATCGCTTAAGTGCTTCATAATGTATAATTCCTGAGCTGCCACGGTTAATTTAAAAGAATTGCCATTGACCGGAACACGAATACAAAACAGATTACACTATGCGAATGAGTGTAGAAACTTTCTTCACTTGGAAAATTACTGAGATTAGTTTAAAAGTAATAAAGTCGTAACATGCACATACTACAATACATGTTGTACACCCTTCACATACATTTTGAATTGTACACGTACTATTATCATTGAACCGTAGTAACCGTAGTTTGTAACTTAATATAAGTAGGGTACATCAGACACTTCATACTTGATGGAATTATCAAAATCACAAATCAGATACATATTTTATATAACTTTTTTTCGGATAAGTTATTCGAAAGGTGTAAGACTTACTTTGAATGAAAAACTTATCTCCGTGAAAAATGTAGTGAATATTTATTTAATTAAAGCATATTTTTTCTTACTTGTAACGAACATTTTCTTTTAGAAATTTAAAAATACACCAAAGGCAAAACTCATTTTTGATGGAAATTTAAAATTGAGTGAAAAATTGAGTAAATAAAGACTCAAATTGTTGTGTGCGTAAGAGTATATCAATTTGAGGAACCAAAAAAGATATAAACTCGCAAATAAAGAAACAAACAAACAAACATATGTTATGTAGAATCAAAGTATTATTTTTCAGGTTTATTAATTTAGATAACAATATATCATATATTCAAAACATTTGTTGATATAAAGAATTTAGTTTATTATCGAAGAGTATGGGGAAAAGTTCAATTTTAAATTGTAATTTCAATAAGTGAAAATGAAAAAAAACAAATATTAATTGTCTTTAATATTTGATGAATGTCATTTGTGATATATTCCAATTATATAAAAATTAATATTCCGATACTCAACAAAAATCTCATCATGTTAAATAAAAAGCAAACGAATTCATTGATAATGAAACCGCATGACAAAATGTAAATAAAAACAAATACTTAATTATTGTCAATTAATGACAGTAAAAAGTTATATTATTCTTAATTAATTTTAATAATAAAGTCGCATTTCTGATTTTATATCTTCATATTAAATTAATATTAAAACGTTTGTTTATATTAAATATTAATTTCATCCTTAAGGACATACATTCGTTTAGCAGTGACAAATTGGCTTTGTTATAATAATTTAACCATGTTACATAAATTAAATATAAGTAAATCAATGTAAGGGCAAGTTTAGTGCGTGTTTTTAAATACAATATATCAAATGTGTCTAAAGCTGCCCTTGTACGCAGTTTGGTTCATAAATGTGATGTAAATAAAACGCATGTCACATTATAAAACAACCAACTTAAGTATTGAGTATTTATAAAATAACAAACAAACAAACTAGAACATATACTTTTATGTTCACACTTATGCTTGTCACTTGATGAGAATATCCAGTGCTACTTTAATGTGATGTTTGAAAAGAATAGTGCCGCGAATTGGAACAATCGACAATCTTTCTGGTGAAAATCTGTAAAAAGATCAACAAGAAAAAGTTCTTCCGTATCAACCAACATACATACATTATTTTCTACATACAATTAATGTGATACTTCCGAATATTAATGCGTCAATATCTGATTCGATTGACGATCCTGCTATCCAATATTCTTGTTCTAATCATTGACCTAGTGATGATGCCATGAATAGTGCATGACTATACAGTGTGGGATATTTCTCTCTAGATAAGTGTAGTTTATCAAACTACAACAATGAAGCATAATGCAATTTCTTCTTAAGTTCCACCTCACATTGTAACTCTATACATTCTATTTTGAAAATTGTTCCCACATCGACTGTAAAAGGAGTCACAAAAATACAGAAATTTGTATCATCTCTCCAAAAATCAAGAAATCAACTTTTGAAATCTTCTATCAAATTGAAAAGTACGCCTGCATATTTTTCTTAATTCTTCACAATATGTTTGCCAAGCTTGCTGAAATGAAAAACATTGATTTGGACATCCCTGGTCTAGAGTCTAGACTATCAATCCGCAAATCCATTTTTTTAATTAACTAATTTTTGAGCTATCGAGCTAAAGGATACTAATGTCTTATTTCCTCCTAGTTTCTAGGAGGAGAGGTACGTAGTATTCTTTATTAACCCGTGATAATACAATTTTACAGTTTGATTTTTTCGCTTATACAGAGTTTAGTTCCTTTGACAATTTAACACCTAAGAAGATAATTAATAAAATAAATTATTCGTTACATTAGGCAACATGTTTTTGAGTAAGGAAAATAGGGGATACAAAAACCTTGCAATAAAAAATTTTAAAAATTTAATCTAAAAACTAGGGATCAGGACCTAATAAAGTTAATTCAGAATAAGCTTGTTAAGTGCCGATCTACATTTGGAAAGTGCAATATATGATTTATTACATTGAAACTAGTAATAGTCCGAGGGATTTTTTCGTCTATTATGGATATATCTGCTCTTTCGTGGAGTAGTAAAATAATTTTTAACACTTTATTTTGCAAGATCTGAAGTTTAGTACAGTGATTTTGCGCGAGCCATTTATTGAGAAACGGATAAAGAATTCTTAGCGTCTTATTTGTTTTATCAATTGTCCTATTTATATACAAACGGAAGGTTAGTTTGCAGTCTATTTTTAAGCCAAGATATTTTATGCAGTTTTCCCATCTTATTGTTTGGGAGCTAAGCAGTAGGTTAGAGTTGGGTATATGGCAGGACTTACGCTTCCGGATAAAGTATATAACGTTTGTTTTATTAGCATTTAGCTTAATTTTCAATCTATGAATGTATTTAGCATAGATGAGAAAAGCATCCTCAAGGGTTGGATGAATGACACTATGATTATTGCCAGAGCAGTGCATGACAATGGTTCAGAATTGGAATGTCGTAGAGCAAAGGTCCTAGCACCGAGCCCTGAGGAACACCAACCTTTATCAATTTTCTATCTGACCTTACACCATGCATATAAACCCAAAAATACCTCTAGTATTCGTTTGATATGAAAACAACCTAAAAAAGGCACTTACCTGAACAGTCTGAGTTAATGTGGACATTTCTTCTGTCCACATGCATTCGAATAAAAGAGAAAAATCACGGTTAATATGGTAATATGTGTATGATTCGTTGCAATTAGTATAGCTGCCATATAATGTGCCTTCAAATTATAATTTGAATGAATAAATTCTTAATTGTCTGTGAGTTAAAATAAGTGTCTGTCTTAATTTATTAATTGCTATTGTTAATAAATGGGTTGTACAATATATCATGATATTCAACTTATTGGTGTGGTGTAACATTCTAGTTGAGACTAATACTTACTCAGTATGTTCAAATTTGTTTACCAGAAAAGTCTTAACGAACTATTGCAACCACAATAGAAAACAAGAAACCAACTTCCACAAAATCTTGACCTAATTAAGGTAATACTCGTATGTACTTAAGGGTTAATGTTTTGAAATATTTTTCTAGTACCTCTTATATTATTGTTAATTATTTATCTGTTGAAATATGCAAAACATATTGCTTAATGCAAATTCAAGAAATCAATCTTGAAATGAAACTCTTCATACTTACATTCTTATTGTGTTCAGTTTCAGTAAAAAGTTGCAAATAGAATTCAAGACAACTATAAGCTCACCTTAAATTAAAATTGATTTGTCTGAATTAATGTGTACAGGTGGCAATGGACGACTTTAAATGAACACGAAAAAACAGTAACACAAAATAAACGCATTTAAAATTAGGTCAACTTGAAGTTGGCTGACAAACCGCTACTAGTATTTGTAGGTTATTGCTGTCAGTTATAGTATTTCTTTTATCGGACATATAAAAAGCAACAACAATTGGCGGACTGACAACAATACCATCAATCATTATTTCTCGCGTGAATCATTATCGCATTGGATTGATGGCGTGCGACTAACTCCTAGACCAAAGACCACAGATACTAAGAAGTTTGTCAAAAAAACACATACATAAGTGAAACCAGAAACCCGTAAGCATTGTTATAAACACAATTGTGTGCTTGCGAATGAGTTTCCTTTGTTGGTCAATTACATCACCAAAAAAATAAGTGAAAATCAATAACAAATGATGTTATTTGTCGTCGCAACAAATAAAAAGCCAAACTGAATTTCATTTCATTTGCTACAAAAAGCATTAAGAAAGTATTTCTTTTTGTGAAAGTGGACACCACCATAACAATAGGCAATCGCAGTTGCTTGATAACTTAACACAATAAGAAAAGACTCCGGACTCCGGATGAATGTCTGTCAAAGGTACGGAAACAAGATGATGATGAACAATAATGATAAAGATGATGTTGCGACATTAAAAACGCACAATTTGTGCAAATAATCTTCTGGGCAACATACTTAAATCATGCGTAAATAGAACCTAAATAGAATTCGACAAAAAAAGAAGATAGTCGCCGCCGCTGTCATCAAAATAACATTTTTAGTGTTTTTGTTTTTGTGCTCGAAGCCACAGGAAACACACAATTATTTGTCTTTGCCTTTGCCTTATATTAAGTATATATTTTTTCCAGTACTTTTATCCACTTTCAAAATTTCAATTTGATTAAGTCTCGGATTATGGATTGAATTAAATTTGTGTCAACCAATTTTGCAGCTGTTTGCTCTCTCTTGAATGTGTTTACTTTCAAAGTAAAGACCATTTTTCGAATAGATTCTTATCGATATCAAGTGCTTATCAGAATGTTCACACCCACAAGACCCATGCGCGATAGATAGAGCGATAAAACAATGAACTTGTGAACGTCATAGTAAAGATTGTACCATGATAAAAATATAATTATATTTGTTTCTTTTTTGTTTTAACTCAATAAAATCACAATGTAACTTTTCCTCTTCCGGCGGAAAAATTAAGAAATATCTTTTAATTTATTGTATATTTCTTTTTCTAAAATAATTGCAAAATAATTTTTCGTTTGACAAAGCAACAACAAAAAGAAAGCTAAAGAAACGGAAATTCCGTGAATAACTATTAAATAGCATACTTTCAAGCGCATTACCATTATAGTCCAAATTATTATTATAATACGTGTACCTTTCGCACACAATGTTCATGATATTACCACTTAATCAAGATGATTGTGACACATTCAAAATTCTCACATGCTTTGGGAGAATCAGTTAAACCATATCTGCCTATTCACTATAGTCTTTGATTTTTGTTAGCGTTGATCGGAAGATTGACAAAATGGTTTCTTATGTTGTACGTAGAATATTTCTAAAAGTGTCTGTTTATGCGAAGGGTATAGAAATTTAAATGAAACCCAAGATAATGTTTTACTTATGTTTATATTCATCATTCGCTCCAACGCCCTGCAATAGAATTTTATTGCTGCTTAAATGGGCCAGAAGATGCTTTCATCTTCAACATTTTCCTCTGAGATTCATTTTCTTTGATAACCAAAAATATAGAAATATTTTGTTGAAATATCTTACACATATGTATGTTTTGTTGCTAAACATGAAAAAAGACAATTTCTTTGAATGAAACTCAAAGAAACATAAACCTTTACGGCACCAATTAAAAGTTTTTATAAAAACGTTGCATACTTTTAGGAGCAAATACAGATCGTTTTTACTAAAATTTGTTTTGATTGAGTATGTGAAATCTATTACTTATGTCTTTGACATCATCTTAAAGACCTTAAGGAAAAGTTTCACTTTTCAGTTTTGTTTCTTTCAACTTCATTTAGATATTGCAACAAAAATTGATACTCGTACTACTGCTCAACAAATTTAATTAATAAATAAAATATTTTTTTGAAAAGATTATTGGAAAATTTTGTATGTGCGTGCTTAGATATTTCTTCTGTCTATAATTGCTTAGACACAGAAAAGTCTTTAATGCGAAATAGTATTTCATCAGAATTAACTATAAATTTAATATAGCGGTCTCAATTACTTATCAAAAAAGGGTTAAAGGGTTAAAGGGTTTTTTAAGCACTTCCATTCGTGTATTAATTTCACAATTTCATGCACATGGTCGTGTGTTTTGGGTGTGTAAACAATATAATTTCCGGTTCTCTTTTCAAGAAAATACTTAGCTTTACAAACAAATAGCATAAGCAATGTCCCAATAATTTTTAAATCTCCGCTTACTGACTCGACGATGTATATAAGTATCTATGTATCTAGTGATTTGTGTTCCCAATTAAGCAGACAAACATTTTGCATAAGAAGTATGTATAACGAATCGAAAGAAAGCAGAAGAAAAAGAAAAGTAAACCGTACAGAACTTGGTTTTAGGTTAAGCGGAAATTTCTCGTGATGTTGCCGTGTTTACCAGCATTGAGTGCGCGACGACGTGACTTTCGTGCCCCGAACATTCCATTCATTCTTGACTCACTTCTCACAATACACTTGGTTACTACGAGAAGTAGTACAATAGTATTGTACTAAGTTGTATGTACGACGCTATGACTTTTGGCCACAATTGTTGTAATTGTTGAAGTTATTTTTGTTTTCCACCCTAATTTGTTGTTCGTATTGCTGCTGATGGAAAAATAGTTCAAATGTCTAAATAATCGCAATGTCGTCCTATACACTTGTACTTGCTTACATGATGGTATTTTGCACGATTTTTGCTTCTGACCAAGTACTTGTCTTCAACACAAGGACTACGTTATATATTCTGACATAACTGATATCCATTTACCATTAAAGTAATGGAAACGAGAAGTAGGAGAAAAGAAATAGCGGTGGCGTACCTGGTATGTACGAGAATATCTTTTTACATAAAATAAAAGTATCTAAAAGCTGAACACACAGAAAAGTATTATAGTACAGTAGTACAGCAACAATTATCGTTCACGCAAGAGCACTTTTATATTTCTTTATCCTTTATGTTTTATTGGACTCTCCCCTTTATTAACCTGGTATACTGCTGAAAGGCTGCTTTGGCTACAACGCAGTCGTGAACGATGTTGGCTCTCGACTTTTCGCAATATTAAGTATTATGGTATTTTATCGCGTTTCATTTTGTTCGTTCAGTTAAATTTTAGCCCGCAGCGAATTAAGTACGAAAATCGGCCGACATCGGACAGCCATAGCCACAGCAGGGAGTAACAACAAAGGATTACTTTACCGCCAGTCCGCCAACAAAACAAAAAGTGAAAACCGCACCGCAAACTGAAGTATGTAAAGGAAAACGTGACGGCGTTTAAGAACGTTGGATTGGCGGAGCAAAGCGGTGTACTATTATTAAAATCGCATTTCACTAATTGCTATCATATCGTCCTTGTCCTTACGGGAAGGCATACTTATTACATACTTCTCCCATTTCGCATTCCTTGCGTCATTGCGTATGATGAAAAAGCGCAAAAAACTAGACATTTCAATTTGACGCGTTTCTTTTAACATCCTGAATACTAGTGTTAAATTACATATACTTGTACATATAATCGTATTCTGTAGAAAGATATATTTCCTGAAAACCTCGTTCATAACAAAAACGTAACAAGGAAAGTGAATATTATACACTATTTGACGATTTTTGGCATGCGGTTCTATGTCAAGCTTTTGTTTACCTGAATTCGTACATCTTTCCCTGCATTATTCCTGCTACTCTTTTGTTATTGTCAAAGGCCAAACAATTATTGTATCTCCTTTACCAACCAACATCAACGTTTGTGTATCTTGCGGCATGAGTCGTCTCAGGCGTGAAAGCAGTCGACAAAGTGTAATAACTGTCGAGTTGATACAATTCATAATTCAGTATCGTGCTAGGGAGACTCAGGAAAAGAAAAAAAGGTGCTCCTCTTCTATACTACAAAATATATTATTTGTTTTAATTGATAAATTTGCTTTTGATGCGAAAAATTTAAAATAAACTACTAAGCATTGTCATGTGTTCAAAATTGTTGTATGAATTTGAAAGTTTCGAACAGAAACTGGCCAGGAAATCACAGTGGTATTGAAAACTTCTATTCAAAATTCTTTAAATACCACCAACGAAATGCACCGCTTAAGTGCACATCACAAAATTGCTGAAATACAAAATAAAAATGTAGATTTAACGATCATAACGATTCATAACGATCTCAAAAATTGGAACAATAATTTGGCATGTGTTATGTTTCCAAATGAGCAATATATAGGATTTATCTTTGATAATTTGGGTTTTATAAGAAGTTTCGTTTAGTGGTTTTGGAGGAGGAAGATGCTTAGGAACTGAATCTTAATTTTATTTTTTTGGATTTCGTACTCAAAGAGTGCCAAACTATTACTAAGCATACACTGTCCGTCCGTCCGTCAGAGAGCTCGATCTCATGAACCGTAATAGGTAGACAGTTGAAATTTTGACAGAGTGTGTAGTCAATTGTGTGCATAACGACAAATAATAAAAATAAAATAAAGTTAAAAACATAGAGGGTTCCCCATCCAGACCCAAATTTAATGTTAATGTTCTTATTAGAAAAACTCTTTTGATTTCTATCTTATCAATTTCAAGATCCTAGGATTCCTAGGAAAGGTACCTTCCATACAAACACAAATTTAAGTTTATATTCTTATTATCTTCTGTCTCTCGTTTTGGATTTTTTTTTTTGCGACAAAAACAAATTAATTGCATATATGTAACTTCAGACAGAGGTACAAGCTTTACGTCCAACGAATTTGCATATAAGTATTAAAACACTTTGCGGTGGTACAGAACCCTTCGTGTGTGAGTCCAACTCTCACTTGTTCGATTTTGTCTATTTAATGCACAATATGAGTGTTATCTTTAAGAAAGTGGAATAGAAATATTGTATTATTCTGGAGGATGGAAATGTTCTACATTAAGCAATTAAACATTTCGGTTGTTCGGTTAAAGTGTTAATTAAATTACAAGACTCATATCGAAATTGACAATTTAAGCTAAATAGCACTACTCAACACTTCTAACTGTAGGCATTTTATTTTGATATCACATCTGGAAGTGGAGATAAGGTGCTTAACATATTTATAAGAAAATTTGACTTTAATCACTCGTCATAACAAAACAACTCAAGATATGAGTTTAACTTTTGCCTCTCTCTTTGTTTCACATCATCAACATTGTGTATTCGTTAGTTTTATAGGTAACTTCTAAAATGTTGCGGGTCCTGATTTATCTTTCTATATTTGTGGCGACTTTACGCTTGGCGTATTGGTATCGAAAATAAAAGCCACTTTCTGACTTAATTAAGCAGTGTTATCTAGCTTATTTTAACCGCGCCGTAAAAACTCAAGATAAGTCGTGGGTTCCTAGAGTGTGTTGTTTAAGATGTTATACAAATCTGAATGATTGGTATAAGGGAATAACTAAAAAAATGCCAATGGTATGGACGGAGCCAACGAATCTTGCCGTGGATTGTTATTTTTGTCTAACGCAATTAAAGGGGTTTTCTGAAACATCAAAACGAAGTATTAAGTATACCGGCGTATAATCAGTAATAAAATCCCAGCGTTCCGACGAGTTACCTGTTCTTGAGTCCCAGATCAAAATTTGAATCAAGAATTACTCAAGTTCGACAAATAGTGAAAGTTGTCGCTTACATCTACTCTTAACGATATTGAAAAACGAGCTTGGAACGCTTTTATTGATATCACAAAGAAATTCCTTGGTAATAAGAAATCGGATGATTTTCGCAAAAAAATAAAAGTTTTGTTGGACTGCTACTACATATAGAATGGGATGTAATATGTCACTAAAATTGTATTTTCTTCACTCACATTTGAATTTTTTCCCTGAAAATATGGGTTCCGTCAGTGATGAACATGGAGAACGCTTTCACCAAGATATTCCTGCATTTGAAAAGCGCTTTCAAGGTAGATGGGATCCAGCTGTGCTAGCAAATTACTGTTGGATCCATATTAGAGATACCTCTGAATCCCAGTACAAAGCCAGTCACTCAAAAAAAAATCATGCCGTTTCAATTAAAACAAAAATCAAAATCAAAACTTCAATTTGTGATAAATTCGTGTTTATCTGGAAATTGAGATGTGATACAAAGTGTTTATGCACGTATTTTTATTATATCAATAATATAATACTCACAAAATGAGACCTCAGATAAAATAAAAAGTTGGAAATTTGTTGAGTAGTGTAGTCTCTATTTGAAATACAAAAATTTTCTTTCGAGCTAATCATATTTTAGACATATAGGATGAAAAAATGTCTAAAACCCAGATGTGGTTTGTACAAGTAGGTAACTATAAGTCGATTTTCAATTATTGAAAGTCCAAACTGACGTGACCAGAACGGGGTTTTTTGCTGCAATTGCCTTAGTTCTTACATGATACAAATTTCATAAATATTATGTGAATTAAAGTGAATTTTTTGATAGATTAGAAAAAATTAGAAAAAGTATTAGTTTTTATATTCAAAATATTCTCAAAGAAAAGTGTTCAAAATCGATTGTAAAATTGTATTACAGTAGGTCTTTCACAGCTCACAAATTCAAAGATTATTCAAATTTAACATTATATTGTGATAATTTGTTTATTATTGAAGCTTATAACCAATGTTTCGATTATGTAGAGGGTAATTAGGTTTTTAAATCTACTGGAAATCACGAATACCATCTGCTATGATGCAAAACTTTGTTTCATTATTTAATCTTATTCATAATGATTCCCATCAATTAAGTCAAAACTTGTTTACCAATGAATAAATCTACATGTAGCAAAATTAAGTTTTTGGTTTGCAAATCAAAATTTTACAAAATTAAAATATTTTCTCTTTGATGTTGAAACTTTAAAACTTTTCTTTTCTGCTTCTTCGTGTTCTTCTTACCATTTTCCTTTCAAATCGACAAATTTTCACATGTTTTTTCTTTCAGCAAATTTTTTGACCAGAAAGTTGGCAAAACACGTGCTTCAGACAACCAACTTGTTTCCTTAAAACAAAATAAAATTTAAAACAGAGAAAAAAAAATCTTAAAATTTAGTTGTTAGTTCGTACTCGTATTATTCTTGAAAAAAGACACACACACATTTCAAAGGCATGAAGAAAATAAAACTAAATATAAACAATATCCACCTTAATGTTTATGTTTGCTGTTCTTAGTTTAGTGTGAATCACTTTGAGTAGAGCTCCACACTTATTTATTATTATTTACAAAAGTTAGTTAAGTTTAAAAAAAAAAACCTAAAACGTACTTAAGTATAACGCAATGTCTATGACTTTAAAGTTTATTTATTTTGGCTTCTTTCTTAGAATAAAAAGTGTGATGAATTTGTTTGTTTTCTGTTTTACTACTATCTTGTCTTTAACCGGCGCCACAAGAACCTTTACAAAAATCTACTGAACGACTATCAAATTAAGATAAACAGTTCTGTATAGCAAACCAACTTTAAACAAATTGTGATTTAAAGTATTGTAAAAACCAATTCTCTGACTCAGTGAATAGTATTGGGTTGGTGGAAAAGTAACTTCCAAAAATGAGAATCATGTCTCAACAATTTTGTTTCTTATAACAAAGCAACTTTAGTTTATCAAATATTTTCCATTATTATTGATATCCTTTTACCATCTTTCGGGAGAAACCATAATCCCGTCTTTGTAGAAATTCTGGGGTTTCTGATCAAAAAACTTGGGCAATACCGTTTCGCTGTCGTTGAAGGAATTCATTGTTACGCCATCGAGATATTTCTCCATGGAACGCAATAAATATTAATCAGATGGTGGGTGCATTAACACTTCACCTTCCAATTTATCGTTTGCCAGGTGGGAGCAACTCATAATGCACAAGACCTTTGCAATCCCACCAAATGCACAGCAACAACTTCCACGTAGTTAGCGCCGGCTTTGTATTGGTTTGGGCAGGTTCACCTTGTCTAGACCATGACCTTTTTCTCTCATTATTGTCGTATGTTAACCATTTTTCATTGCCAGTTGTCAATTTGGATAGAAAATATTGCAAATCATTCCGTTTTAGTAACATTTCGCAAATTCAAATGCGATCAGTAAGATTTTTTTCTGTCAAATTATGTGGTACCCAAACATCCAGCTTTTTTGTTTAGCCGTCCTTTTTTAAATGGCCTAAAACTGTCGTATGGTGGATACCAAGATCCTTAGGGATATCATGAGTACTTATGTGCCGGTCATTCTCCACTTTTTTAATAATTTGGTCCACTTTTTGGTGCAAGGCCGAACAGACCGAGGCGCTTCTTTCACATAGAAATTTGTCGAACGAAATCGAGCAAACTATGTGCTAACTGATTGTTCTGATTAAGTACCTTCTCCATGATGTGCACAAATTTTTTATGAGCTTTTGTTGCAGAATAACCCTTTTCATAGAAATAAAGTAAATTTTTCTCTAGTTTCCAAGTTATCAAGGATGCCTGATCGAATTAATACTTACAGAGATGTCGCTTTTTAAATCTAGCAATTCAAATTTTCGGAAGTTACTTTTCCACCAACCCAATATTATAAGTTTGTCAAGAAGTTTCTAAGACACAGAAGGTGACATCGGAGACTCCATAAAGTACAAATATACTTGATCAGCTCGATGAGACGAGTTCATTTAGCCATGTCAGTCTGTATGTAGGCAAACTAGTCCCTTTATTTTTGAGTCACCATCTACATATGACATAATTGCTCATTTTATAATTGCTATCTGTCTAGAACATTAATTTATATGAATTTTCTTGTCAATACGTCAATAAACGAAAATTATAATAGATGAAGAGCATATTAATTTTTATTAATTTTGTATTTTTATAGCTTTTCCTCATTATTTGGTTCACAGCTTCATACTCGTATAAGATTCTGCGTATCATTTTAGTTGAAATTAAGTGGTCAGCTATGTCATAAAAGTAACAAATTTCATGATGTTCACTTTTGTAACTTTCACTAAGTGAATATATGTACATATGTATGTATATTGTCAGTGGCGTAACTACACCGTTGGGGGCCCTTGGCAAATTCATCGAATGGGGCCTTCCCTCAACGTAAAGAAGCTCCACCAAAGTTTTAATTATTTTTATTTATTAAAATTAACTATAATAATACTATAACAAATATATAACTTAGCCTTTGACTCTTCTTAAGAAAATGGTTATATTAAATCTGAGAGGTGACAAGTTTTTGGATGTTTTAATTACAAAAACTGAGTGTTACCGAATTTAAAGATTACTGCATCATTAACTAACTTCCAAATTTAAATTATGAGCAGCACAATGGACATACACCGCATCAATATCTCTTATGAGTTTTTGAACTTCACCATAAGTGGCTTACCACCATCATATCCTTGAGTGTTTGATGCTTAACCTAATGAAATCCAAAAAATTAATCTTTAATGACGAGCGCCTTTGGAGTTCTATTTTCATCTATTTCGATCGAACAGTAACGGTGGACTCTTCCTCTTCATCTAGTAATCCAAATAAGTGCCATTTTTAATATACCAAACATGAATGCAAATGATTTGTCTTTCTGTGGCTTTCAAAAATTTTGTATATCTTTAGGTGTCCCATATGCGATTATCCAACATGGTTCACAATATATGCCTTTGCAAGCAATAGAAACTGAGATTTACAAACGATATAATAATATTTTTCCAAGAAAGATCTATTGTCAATGTCTCTTAAAAAGGGGCCCTTAGGTTAGCAGTGTCCGTTTTCGATCACAAACCATTTCATTTGATCATTTAATCCTTTAAATTAGCCCTTAGTAACATATGGGAAAGATTTCAATTTTTCCACATCAAAAATGATTCACTGAGTTTTGATGGTACTTGGTTCTGGTGTTTCTGGATCAAAATATTCACGGGGCGGGGGCCGTCATGCCACCCTATTGTTACGCCACTGTATATGTGTGTTCAAATCTTTGGGAATTTTGATGTTATCTTGTCTATTTTGTTCATCTATTCACTCTATCGTTTTATAGTTTATTCAGACAATTGTCATGATGGGATATAAAGTTGTTGTAATGAGAAAAGTTGGTTTCAAATTTGATAACTTTACTTAATTTGGTAAATAAGACCTCAGAGTTTGACTATTAATATATACTCGTATTTAAGATATTGTTGCAGTTATAAATAAATATTTCAACAAAATGAAAAGCTTTTCATTTATGTTAAACATTAATATTTGATTTCTTATTGAAACTTCATACTGCAATTGATTGTAAAATTTCATCTTTGGTGGAAAGATGGTGAAATTAGCATTTTTCCTTGGTTATTCATGTTTAGGGGAAAATATTATAAAAATTTATAAGCACGTTGTCATTAAAAAGACGGAGTATTTCATAATTTTACAGACGAGAACATAAATATTTATTATGCCGACATTGCTTGACTTGACTTGAATTGAAATTGATGTCAAGAAATATTATATTATTATTTCCATCATTTTATTTTTAATATTATGTATAAGCGCATGAGTGATGAGTATTTTACTGAAATTAAATGATAATAAAAAATTTGAAAAATAACGTTTTTCTGTTTGTTTTTTTATTGTATTCAAATTTGTTGTAATTGTGCTTGAATGGAATTTTATTGCACGATAGAAATAACAATTCAATCACATCAAAAGATGAAATATAATTAGTAAAGTAATTAAATATTTGCACGGACAATCTACACACCACTCACACAAGCACATTCCACTTGCTAAACCTGCAAAGCCCAAAACTATTCAACAAAAATAAACAACTTTTAAAATTCCTAAGGAAATCACACACTTATGATAAATTTTTGATTTTTTCTTCTGTACAATTTATGAAAAATTAATCCTATTTTTTTACTTCAAAAAAATATAAGTTCGCTTAAATTTGTGCTACAATAAAAACAATTCCTTCCGCTATCCCGTATCCGATTACTAATCCGTTTCTAACGTTTCTTTATCCTATTAAAAAAAAAAAACAAACTACAATTATATTTTTTTTGTCTAATATTCAGTTGTTAAGTGGCGCATTTTACAAAAATATTAAAATTAATTTATTTAATGTGCCAAAAGAAATTTTGTTTTATTTTTAGATTTCTTAATTTTTTTTTTTTTTGTTAAATTGAAATAATTGATTTTAATTATTAGCATTTGTTTGTATTATTTTGATTTTATGTTTAACCTAAAATCAAAGATTTAGAAAAACCAAAACTAATGAAATTATCTTTGTTTTCTTACCCCCTTCTCCCCAATTCCATAACAACCTTTGTAATCCTTGTAACAAAAAAAAAACAACAAAAAAAACCCACACCATATAGGCGCCTCGCTGATGAAGATGACGAATTATCGGAAGTGCAACCGGATGCGGTGCCACCAGAAGTGCGCGAGTGGTTGGCATCGACATTCACTCGTCAAACGGCAACGACACGTCGCAAATCGGATGAGAAACCAAAGTTCCGTTCGGTGGCACATGCAATACGCGCTGGTATTTTTGTCGATCGCATTTATCGTCGCGTATCGAGTTCCGCTCTGATGCAATTTCCGTTGGACGTCACCAAAATGCTAAAGGTAAGTGCTGTATAAAATAATAATTTGGTTGTAAAATATAATTGTTATTGCATCACCGTAGAATATTGATGATTGGACCTATGACATCTTTGCACTAACTGAGGCTGCCAGCGGCCAGCCAGTCAAGTACATGTCTCATGAGTTGCTCAATCGGTATGGGCTCATTCACAAATTCAAGATATCACCTGGAGCGCTTGACATCTTCCTGCACCGCATCGAAGAGGGCTATTGTCGTTATCGCAATCCATACCACAACAATCTGCATGCCTTGGATGTTATGCAGACAATGCACCATATCATATCCCAAACGGGTCTTATGAACTGGCTGTCGGATTTGGAAATATTCGCCTCGCTCTTTGCGGCGCTCATACATGACTACGAGCATACTGGTACGACAAACAACTTCCATGTGATGACTGGGTCGGATACAGCTCTCATTTACAATGATCGCTCCGTTTTGGAAAATCACCATGTGAGCGCAACATTCCGATTGCTTAAAGATGAGGACTGTAATATTTTGTCACATTTGTCGCGCGAGGAGTTCCGTGAGTTCCGTACACTTGTCGTAGATATGGTGATGGCTACCGATATGTCACATCACTTTCAGCAAATGAAAAATATGCGCAATCTGCTCACGCTACAAGATCAAACCATTGACAAGTCTAAGACAATGTCGATTGTGCTGCATTGTTGTGATATCTCACATCCCTCGAAGCAGTTTTACGTGCATCATCGCTGGACTATGCTTCTGTTGGAAGAGTTCTTCCGGCAGGGTGATCTCGAGAAGGAGTTGGGTCTGCCATTTAGTCCACTTTGTGATCGCAAAAACACTTTAGTTGCAGAGTCACAAATCGGCTTTATCGACTTCATTGTCGAACCAAGCATGGCTTTGCTATCAGACATGTTGGAACACGTGCTAGCACCCATTGCACCAATAATAAAGCCAAAGCCATCTCCGTTACAAGAGGAGGGTGCCGAAGTGGCCACGGGCGAAAATAGCCATCGACAATCACGACGCACATTAGAATCGAATCGCAGTGATGATCCAGCAGATTTTATCGGTCGCAAAAGTTTGGGTAGCGCACCAACAAAATTCACTATACCGAAGCCATGGCTAAATTGTTTGATTGAAAACAAGACAATTTGGAAAGAGCAAGCGATCAGGGGTAAGTCCATTTTACTCACTATATTAATTAGTTTTTGGCGTCGCTTTTATCTCTTGTTACAAACAAATTGCCTATTAAATTTACTGTAGATACAATAACATTTTTATCTTTGACAACTCTCCAGCTATTTTCAATGAAATGCAAAATGCTTTTAACTAACTTAATCTAAACAGAATAGCTTTAACATTGTGAACTTATTAATTTTCCATTTAATTTCCCAGAACTGTTGGAACGACATAAAAAGGTCTTTTCCACAAACCACTGACTAAATCAAGAAATATTAATTGAGAAATTTATAAGACGCAAAGGAATGAATATTTATGTCTTAATAAGTTAATTTATGCATTCAAGATAGACGGTCTTTCATCTATTATTGAAAAATTTTCAAAATTTATTTATATACAATTTGAAGGAAAAAATAAATTATTTCACACAATATATTTTCACAAATTCAATTATTTTTTAATTTCGAATAGATGCCGAACAACGTGCCCTGGCAGCCCAGCAGGAGGAAGAGGAGGCAGCTATGGCAGCTGAAACAAATAAAGTGGATTCGGAAGCCTCAAAGGAGGCTGAATTCGCTGGTGAAACTGTTGAAACTGTTGAAGCTGCTGATAAAACAGATGATTCTGTAGCGTAAAATCAACCAACATAGATACACAATAGAAAGCTCATAATTCACAATACATACATAATAAATTATATAAGTATATATTAATATAAATACCAGATAAGCAAAATAAAAATATATAAGCCGATTAATTAATTAAAAATACTTGAAAAAAAAAAAACAAAACAAATTCCATGTATAAAATAAAATTAAATTGCATGTAATTTATAGAAATATATTCTACATACAAATAGTAAATAATAATGAATCAAACAAAACATAAACGCTTCTAATTTGTAATTGTATAAATGATTTAATAATTAAGTAAATGAGAATTTAAGGAAATTAATACATTAACACATACATATGTATGTTTGGCAATAAAAGATTTGCAATAAAACATACCAACAAGCAACATGAATATCGGTGAAAAAAGAATCATAACAAGTATCGGTATCATTTCAAATGCAACGTTTAATATACACTACTATAGTACGAGTACATATTATTATAATTAGAAGGCAAAATTATTTTATTGTATTGAGATTAGTAACCACTCGTTTGATTAATGCCACAGCACTTAAAAGACATCTTATAATTTATTTGGTATCCTATTTCTTATCTAAATATATAAATCTCAAATGATAGTAGTGTTACTGATACTTGTGCATGGAATCTGGTTTTCAAGATACTTCAATATTTAATAGTATAAATGTACTTAACAATGATCTGGTTAATGTCTCTTAAATCTGAAGATTAATAAGAAAACTTATGAAAAAATATAAGAAACTATAAATACTGTTAAGTTTTTATTGCATTTATTGTATTCAAGAATAGAAAATATTAATTAAATATTAAATAAATACTTATATAATTAATTAGAATTTCAAAGCAAAGAAATAAATTGTTGAATTTCTAATTGATGTACATTGCTGGAAATATTAATAAGTACATGGCACAATCTTAATCTTAATTAATGAGCAAAATAATATATTATCCTTCATAAGAAATCCATACAAGAGGCAACCACAATGAAATATAGAATATAGTACATATATTCCGTTTCACTTGAATAGCCCACATAACAAAATGTTCTGCATATATCTATAAGTTTGACAAAAAACATGTTAACGGCTTAATTTTTTTTTTTTTGTTTTCTATTCTTCATTTTTTAAGTTTTTATAATGACAAAAAAAAAATTATATATTTTCAACAATTTTTGAAAATTTAGTTGAAAAAGAAAACAACTTAAAAATTACGTATATTTTTTTGTTGCACTTGAATAGTCCACTTTACCTTTAGTGTGCATTACATTGCTTTTTGTGTATGAATGATAATTTTGATTAGTAAAGTATAAAATTCAAGGTAATGGGTTGAATCTATTTTATTCTATCTGGTATTGAGTCATACAAGCTTTTGATTAAATCAAGTGAAATTTAAGCATGGATGGCCTCAAAAAGTTTAGTTTTTGTTGGATACTGCTTTCCAGACTCATAACTTATTCAATCTAGCCACCCGCAAACATTATCTATTATGCTAAAGTGACGTGTTTAAGTAGAATATCAAAACTGATTCTTTATTCTTAATGTTTATAATTAGAAACCTCGGTAACGCTTACATTGAAGATGCAAGGCTCCATTACAATTATGCTTATGTTGCATTCTTACTTTACTTATTCTAGGAACACAAATTGTCTACATAGTGTGGCACACATATGTGACAATGACCGTCTGGTTTAACATATAGCACAATGACCAACTAAATTGTCGTTATCACAATATGTTTCCCATTTGCTGACTAAGACCACTTGAGTTTATTGTACTCATGAGGTATTTCGTCAACAGTATCGATTCCGGTGGTCTAATTCAAAGTTGACCGCTCATAAGAAAGAGGACGGGTAACTCCGGCGAGTATTGTAGTCAGCTCAAAAATGTGACATTTTTCGTCTCGATCCACGATTTAATCACACGGTCAGTGTATATAATTAATGGCCGGCGAGTATGATAGCCAGTTTAAAAATGTCACATTTTCCGTCTCGATCCAGAATTCAATCAAACGGTCAGTGTATATATGTAATATAAAATTCATGATAAAGGCCCAAAAAGGTTGTCAAATGATGGGAAAGGCTTATTTAGAACGTCTTGGTAAGATTTAAAGCTCATTTTTGGCGATACAAATTTAAGTTACAAGGTGTCATAATAGGATACATTTCCCCAAACTATAACTTCGCCGACTCGGCTGTGAAAATGATCTAACTGATGAGTATTCGTTCTCAAATTATGGAAATAATAATTGAAGCCATTAGGGAGGGCTGAGATTGAATATTAAATTTTTTCATCAGGAAAATGACACCTTATGACATTCATCTTTCCATGCCATATTAAGTCAACAAAAACTCAACCGTATTTCTTTATGTGCAAGATTGAGTGCTGGTTTTTTCAGTTTTAGACGTTGGAGGTGTTTAGCCTTCGAAATAGTGTGCCAGACAATGGTTTTGCTAACATGGACTCCAGTATTAGCTTAGTTTTATCGATGCAATCAAGGAATTTAGATGCTCCGAGCAATAAAGCCCGCTTGTCTGCACCAGAGAGCACGACCTTTCATTTTTTTTCTATAATTTTCAATATTTTTGTGAATAAAATAATGAATCAGTTTCAGACTTTTACCGATTTTGTCCATTATTTCAGTCACAAAGAGGTCACATTCTATACGCTATTATTTTGATTTGTTCAGCGATATTTAAGGCTTTTCCCCGATATTTTCTTATTGAAAACTATCGAGAGTTATTGAAAACACTTCGATTCATTTATTAATAACTTTGCTTGTCCGACGAAGCTGCGGAAATGAAGCCTAAACCCTAATCTGCTATTCAAGTGAAACAAAATTTAATTGTAATTTTTCATTTTTTTTCTTTTTCAACTAAATTTTCAAAAAGTGTTGAACATATCTAATTTTTTTTTTTGTTTTTATAAAAGCTTAATAAATGTGGAAAATAAAGCAAAAAGAATAAAACAGTTATCTTTTTTTGTCAAAGTTATAGATAGATTAAGATAGATTTTGTAAGGTGGGCTATTCAAGTGAAACGGAGTGTATAATTTTATAATTAAATACAAAACAAATTGATCAATTGTACCATTGACGAGTGCAAAGAAACTGATTATTTGCTACACTCTCTAAAAATATTTTCAACTTCTAGCACATAAGAAAATCTCAATACCCCTGCTTTAATGGTCGTGCAAGTACTTATTTTATATCCAGTAGTGTATTTATAGAACTTAAATTTAGTTGAATTTTCTCAAATAGTTTTCTTTTTGATATAAAATTGTTATATTGTTTTATTAAGATTTATAATCTTGCGATGCTCAAATTGTGTAGTTAAGAATATGTAGTAAAATATGTTATTTCCCTAATTGGATCAATGCTACTATGTTTTCTGATCAAACATGGTTTTATTTAATTTTAAAAAGAAATAGCATTCACCCTTTCTGGACACCCTGTATCATACTTTTCGATATACATACATACATATGTAGTATGCCTCATAATGAGTGTATATACATATTTAAGTACCTAATCAAAGACTATGGAATTAAGTGGACATGAATAATTGAACACTAAGTGGAGGTCTTAGAATTTTTGGTTGCTTCGATCCACTATGCACCTTACCATTATTGCCTATTCAATTCAAAGATATTTTTTCATTTGATAAGAAAATACATTTGCCTTCATTTTAAAAATACATTTGTAATAATACTTACCTTAATTTTCTTGATTTATTTATTTCGACCGATGGTTTTCGTTGCACAAAATTAATATATTTAGAGGCGAAACCCAAGGTTTGTGATCAATTTGTTGTCAAGTTTACTTAATTTCATAGTCTTTGCCTAAACTGAAATACCTGAAGAAAGATTAATCCTAAATAGCTTTCTACTAGGAGGATCTTGATACTTTTTGTAAATAACCAACACCTAGTCGATAACATAATAATAACTATTTCAAGAAAATCTTTACAAAAAGAACTTACTCAATGAATTTTTTCTCTTTTTATTTGTTGTATTCTATTCCTATAACAAATCTATATATAATACTTACAATAATTCTATGCTCTAAGTGAAATCATTTCTATATCTCTATATCTATATCTAATTAAATAAATAAATAAATAAAATAATGGAAAATATAGAAATAGAAAAAAAGAAAAAGAAAACGAAAATTATTTTTATACGTGACAATTTTTATGTTAAACGACAATTTGATTTTGTTTAGTGTTTTGTTAATTTGGTTTTTGTGTTTATTGGATTCTTTCTCTAAACGAAGATGAATAGACACCGAAACAGAAAAGAAACATGTTTTTAAAGTTTTCAAAATGTCTGATAGCGGGACCATTCTTTTAAGATTTACCATTGTTTTCTGCAAGCAAAGTTCAGTAATTCTCAATTCAAAATACTATTTAGATTTTCCAAGGAATTCCAAGGAAATTTTATTCATTTCGCTGGACGAAATTATTTTTTTTTTTGTAAATTTTAACAATAATATTTATAAATCCAATACATACAAGACAAGCATCTAAATCTGAGCCTAAGTATATGGATATGTATTATTGCCATTGGATAAATATATGGATGGATGTGGTCAGAAAGCAATGGTAAATTCGCTTAGCAGTAAGGTACCAAATTATCAGCTGAAATTGGGATCATAGCTTTATTAAGGTAGTAAATACTAAAATACAAATAAATATTACATGCTGTTCAAAATACGGTATATGAATAATTATTATGGTAAATAACTAAATAAACCACTTCCTATCAATAATAATAAAAATACAATAATAATAATAAATTTAATATTGTAAAAATACATAAGTAGAACATATAAATGTATTTATGAATAGGTAGTGGTAGTGGTAGTGGTATAGTAGTCACACACAAATATGCATATTTAGCTATTTATTAGTAGAAGTAGTAGTGGTAGAAGTAATATGAATAATATATTTAGTGAAATTAAAAAAATAGATATATTATACTTAGTCAGTCGTCAGTTCAACTGCGTTGAATTATTGTTTTTACAAGTATATTTATTTTCTTTTGCAGTGCCTAACAAAACTATAACTAGAATTTATTAGCTCAACTCCTTGTGGAATACTATTTTCTTGAATAACAAAAGTAAAATAATTTGCATATCCATACTTCACACAAAGAGTAGTAAAATAAACAAAATACACTAAGCAAGTAATTGTAGATTAACCTAGAGAAATCATTAAAAGTAAAAGCAACAATATTGGAAATAGAATCAAATAAATAGAGAAAATAAAATTAGTTTTTAACAGCTTTGAATGTTCTAATGATATTCACTAAAAACAAAAATAAGAAATAAAGCAATTATTTAGAGTTGGAAAACATTTAACATTTGTGCGTAGACAATTACATATAACACATATAGTACATATATGTTAAAAAGCTACTTACATTATATCAGATACAGACAGATACATACACTTACTATAACCAGATATAATAAATATATAATACATAATTAATTAGTAAATGCATTATATTCAGTAATGAAAAAGAGAAAGGAAACGTTTTCGCGCACTATAAACAGTACTCGTACAGTTGGCTTTGTATATATGATACATAAAACAGAATTCTATTACTCATATTGTTATTATTATTATTTATTTAAAAAAAAAACACATTAATTATTCAATAATATTTAATTATAATAATTTTCTTTAAATAATTTTAATACTTATCTAAGTAGAATGCATAGCAAACACAAAACAAAACAAAGATAATAATGAAATAAAACAAAACAAAACAAAACAAATATGGAAAAATTTAACTCAACATAAAGTATTTCTTTGTTATGCTAAAAATTATATTAATATTTAATGAATTTATGGAATTAATGACTATGTAAAATATTAAATAACTACTTCTTAATAAAATACATATTATCAAACTCAAGTGTGCTTTTGTTCTACTTACTCATTTACTATCAGGGGTGTCACAGAATGCATTTGCATTTCATTATAATTATGTAACAATAAACTAATGCTCGCACGGATAAAATGATCCAAACATTTATAATCAATTATACCACTTTTCATTTAAACATTTCAATCCTTGTGTTACAAACAATTGGTTTTGAATTTCTACGATTTGACCTGAAGTGCCTCAAGTGCAGTCTTTAACTCTGTGTTCTTGCAATTATCGGTTTCGCTGCAATCGTTCAAATCGTTTTTAGGGGTGCACTCACCACAAATAAGCTTGGACAACTCTTTCCGGCTATCCGACGAGGACACAGTCTTTCAGGCGGAGGTCCTTGTCATTAGGAAAGCATGTCGGCTGGCCAAAAATAACGCACCGGAAGGTCGTAAGATAGCTATCTTCGTTGACAGCCAGGCGGCACTCAAAGCACTGCAATCCACCACTGTGAAGTCAAAGCTCGTTAAGGAATGCAGGTCAACGATGCGCGAGCTAAGTCGTCAAGCTGATATCACTCTCTTATGGGTTCCCCGCCATAGGAATATAGAGGGGAATGGGAAGGCTGACGAATTGGCTCGTTCTGGTGTTTCTCTTGATGTATCGTTGGCAGAACAGGTCTCGATTCCCCTGGCGGTCGTCAAGAGGAGAAACTTCCTGGTTTTCCGCCAGCTGGCTAACAGACGGTGGAAAGATCTTGAATCTTGCAGAGCGGCACGTGCTAACTGGCTTTGTTACAAAGATAGATCTTTTAGACTCATTAACAGAAGACGCTCGGATACCGCAAGGCTCACAGCGGTTTTTACCGGTCACTGTTGTGTAGGGATGCACGCGGAGAGACTGGGTATTCCGTTTAGAAGCCATTGTAGGAGCTGCGGAAACGAAGAGGAAGATGAGTCACTCACCCATTTTCTATGTCAATGCCCAGCCTTGGCAAAGACTAGAAATAAGTTTCTGGGCAAATATTTCATCGACAATCTCTCGGACTGTTCAGTCACATGTCCGGGTGATTTACTCAAATACCTAAATTCGACAGGTTGAATTTAGTAATACTGATTGCGTTCGGCGCGGAAGTGGTATCAAAACGGCACTCTAGTGCTAATTGTGGTTCGTAGTGGATTATACGAGCCAGCCACGGAAACCAACCAACCAACCAACCATGATGCGCGTCTGTGTCGCATTCACGCATTGATACGTCTTTGATGCAGACCAGGGAAATTTCTGATAGTGTGGCCAAGTTTTTTGCCATTTCAGGTTAGATTTTGTCAGTCTTCTTCTCTTTTTGTGTTTGAAATTTGTATTTAAACGTACCAGCGTGCTTGCAATTATTGATAATTCTTTTAAATTATCCATTTTCCATTTAAATAATGCTTTTTTTTACTAATTTTCTTATTTACTGCCTCTCAATTCAACAAACGTTTTCTTCTTCTTATGCACATTCAATACAAAAAAAAACAGTTGTTAATGATACGAAATGGCTTGTCTAAACACCAAAGCGTACATTCGTGATGCAGGGCCTGTCTAAATAGACTATTATTACATTGGCGACGGGAGCAAAAGCTGCTGGTATCTGAAGTTCTGGTGTGTAGAGCGCCATTGACAGCGGTAAAAACTTACAGGGAAATGAGAAATCGGTTTTTCAATCGTACTCATAAGTTGTGTCGCCTTCGATGATGTCTCGCTGTCTGTATCATTCTTAAGCTTTTCTAATGTCTTATTTTTCACATATCAATGCTTGGACTCCATTTTCATTGCCAGAAAAGTTAGACCCTCCGTCATATCCTTGTCCGAGCAACCAAGTGATATTCAAATCCAAAGCTTCTAACTCTTTCGTGATTTCTTCCGCCATTTGTTTTCTATCGTGGACTTGAGTTGAACGAATCTTCTTGGATAACATCTTCGTCCACACCACCATATCGGACGCATCAACTGTCTCGTCACAGATGATTGCAAACAATTTTGATTTTTCAATCCGCTGGACAATCTTTGACCGGATTGTTTACCCAATGATGTCGATAACTTCGATCTGGGTAGTGTTACTGATCATGGTGCAGTTTTTAAGAACTGTTTCCTGCTTTTATACGAAACATCAAAAGTGCTCGGAAAACCCCTTCTAAGCCTGATAATGCAACATTTTGTCTGTCCTCAGATTTCATGTCACCAGAGTCTCTGTGTTCCCAGAATGGCAAATTATTGCATGAACAAAAAAAGATCGTTTTCACTATCGCGTTTGATTGTTTTCCACTATTTCTTTTTTTTCTTATCAAGAAGAACATCGATGGAATTGGAATCCCGCGTTTCCATGGTTTTCATGGAGTGAAGTGTTTTTTTTTTTTTCATCAAAATAATAATAGCGATTGAGAGCTTTTTTTGTTTTTGGTCAATGGAACATTGGCATCCGGCGTCCTCGCGCATTGGTACATTCAGCATAGCGGCTAATCAGAATTGATTCAAATGTCCGAATATATTTTTAACAATTTTACGTAATGCTTTGAACTATATTTTAAAGTCCTTCGTATGTTAAAAGTAAATGCTGATGTCTTTTTTGGTAAAATCATAATATTTTTCAACTTTCGCAAAAGTCACTGTTTGCTACAAATATATATACTTCGTATATATTTGGTAAATTAAGATTGTCGGGTCAACAGCCCACATAGCCCACTCCCACCAAACCCCCCCATCCCCATGGACACACTACTTATTATAGCTCGTTCATGTTCAATGTTTAGTTATCACTTTATTCGACAATCTGACTCGTTCTTCGATACTACAGTGAAAAGTCTTCTTTTAGGCGTGGTTGAAGAAGCTGAAAAGTCCGATGCCGACTAAAGCACAGATTCGGAATAATTTTTTTTCCCATTATACGTACTAAACTAAACATGAAAACACAAATTCTTATTACTTAAAAAAAAAATTATTATATATGTACATACATACAAAATTAAAAAAATATTATTTCAATTGACTGAATAAAAAAAATATTCTTTAATGTAACTTCATTATTTTTCAAGATATTAATTTTCTTCCTCGAACGCGCTGAAATATTTCAGCTGTCTATTCAGAATAATTTTTCAATTGTGAAATCTCAACGTGAGTGGAGAAAATAAAATTAAGTAAAAAGTGTGCTTTCGAGAACACAATAAAGCGTTTACACGAAAGATTTTTTGTCTTCTGGTAATCTTGCTAAACCCAGGGGTCCGACGTTTTTTTGTTTGTTCTTGGGGTCATCTATTATAGCTTTTGGCCAAATACTTAACTTTAAAAACTGTTGTTAACCAAAACAAAGCTTTCGCTTCAAGCGCCATTTTTAATTTCTACAATACAAAATTGGTATGATTTATTTGATAACCCAAGTGCTTTAAGTGTCGCGATGAGCTTTCAACATGTATTTTTATCACATCTCTTTTGAAATTACTACATGAACATCATCCACACAATCTTACCTACGACACGCAACCCCATCTAGCGGTTGTTTAGGCAACAAAACAATGTTTTGCGTATGCAGTCTGGCAATGTCAAACTTGAATAATAATGAACACAAAAAGCTTATGGCTACAAAAATAGTAGAATTGAGTACATTAGGCAGCGCAGCTGCATACATTTTCTTGAAAGATGGCGCTGCGTTCATTATGTTGTAGTTTCGACTACTGAAAATTAAATTAGAGATCCGCTTCGATTTAATAGACAGTACATTTATTAAATCAAACTTAAATTACAAAGAAAATTAATTATAAACTAAAAACACGTTTCTTTGGGTTACTCATTTTCGGCTTCTTTCTTCTTCTTTTTATTTTGTTGCCAACTAAATCACAATGCTTTTCTCTTTGGTTTTTTAAATAAATTTTTGTCTCTCCAGTGTTGGTATTAGTGTGATCAGTCCGCCACAAAGTTTGGGCAATCCAGAGGTGTGGGTTGCGCCATTTGACATCGTTTCTATCTTAAGCCGCGCTGTCACGTATTGCAGAAGCAGGAGCAGTGACAGAACTGTCGAGCGAGTATGATTTAATATTTTATTGAAATAAGCATTTGCTTGTTTGATCTAGTACGTCATAGTGTTAATGTTTAATTTTAGAAAATCGCACTTTTTTACAAAGTGTTAGTAATTAGATGGGTGTGGTGTACGAATGTGATACGCACGTCATCAGATGACGCAATTCTGGTCCTCTAGTGACGACGTAACGAATTTGAATATCGGACACGGAACTGCTTTTCATAAGTACATGGTGTGCTGCTCTGCGAATCCCCTTGATGTCATCCTTTACAAGAAAAGGCTGGTGGATGATGAAGATACAAAGAAATTGCAGGTGGTGAAGGAATCACCAGAGACGACAGAGTTGTAGATTTTACCAGAATATCATGTGTGGACGAAGTTGCAGATGTCGGCTGAGTTCCAAATATCGAAAGAGGTATCGATGGCGACAGAATTGCAAATGCCAGCTGAGTTCCAGGTATCGAGGAGGGCATCAGTAACGACAGAGCTGCAGATATTGGCTGAGTTCCAGATATCGAAAGAATTGATGCGTTCCATTCTATCCTGCGTTGGTCAATCTCTTTTACATTCATTAGCAGTTCAGACAAGAGCTTCTGTAGCCATGATTAATATATCGCCAATATAACAATAACAAAATCAATGCCATTTGTGATTGTGACTGCAGATTGAACGTAGATGGAAAGTCTGATGTGGTTGATCAGAAGATGTTGTTGTCGATACGCGTGAATGTGGTGCTTGGTGCTTTTGAATGTACTATTGAAGTGATGTGATCAAAAGTAGTTCACCAATAGCCACTATTGCTGACATATGCATTTGTGATCCCGTTATGGGGCATAGTTGCTAATACCCGGTTAATGACCGGGTTGGGGATGTGTCGATGCGTGGAATGCAGCGTGCTATTGTAGTTGGATCACAAAAATGGGCAACAGGAACACCTATGGTTGCGTAAAAGGCCGGGATGACGACTAGCTTCTGTGATGGATGTGGGTGTGATGGATTGGATTCGATTTGGATTAAAGTTTGAGCTTTTATATCATTTGAATATTTTTATTCTTTTACTAGCGATAACACCAAAATTTTCAAAGCTCTTAAAAGCTTTTAACGGGTCTTTTACTTTTAAAAGTAAATTTATTCATTAATAAAATCAAGTTGTAGATTCGTGAATATATAAAAATTGTGCGTTAATTACGAAAGAAATAATACTTTTGACTGCGTGATGAGAGCAAGCAAGGGTTAATCGGACTATGATCAATCACATCGCATTCGCGCAGCTTTAGATCATCCCCAAAAGTGAGGCATATTGTGCGATTCTTTTGGGTATGCTTACCTCCTCGAAATCTACAGCGGTGCAGGTGGTCTTCTAGATCTTGGTGCTTCGGCCAACATTGTTGTTCGTTTAACAAAAAACGTACAATCTTTTAAGCACCACATTATATGTATATTATGATAGTTTTTATACGTCGCTGCCTTGGAACAGTGGTGTTGAAATAAGCAACGTGTTGTGGAAAGACAACAAGGCCATACGCTTGCTGTTAATTTATTGGGATGTTAAACCATTTGGAAGGAACGAGAACGAGTACGATGTACGAGTAGTAACAAAGGCAGTCGATACAATAGAAAATCTAAGTGAATCATGGAAGTTGATTGTCCGCAAATAACGCCCACATGAGTGGCGTGGATGGGTGGACTTATGGCCCGTTATCACATTTGACCTGCTAAATCATTTTCCGGTATGGTTGGATCGGGAAAATTTAAAGAGATGATACAAGCACTGCAAAAATTCGCAAAAGCAGTGTGTTTGCTAAACAGCCAATACAAACAGTTTCTTTGAATATCACAATAAAAAATAAAATGTTATTATTACGAGTATTAAGAAGTTACGGTGCAATTACAAATTACATGTAAGCTATAGCGACAGAGAGTTTAAGCTCACTCTGTTATTAAAAATAAAATTAAACTAAGCAAGACAACCGAATTTGCAACTGACATTTTTTCACTCAAAGCCCCAAGAGTGCCTTGAGGCACTCATTCACATATTCTTATCAGCTTCATTTGTGAATTCAGGGTCCAAAATTTATTATTTACTTATTTTCTCCTATTATTTTGTAAACAGGTCTTTGAAGGTTAATGTTAGTCAGTGATGCCTTTTTCCGGACAGATCTGTCCTTCGATCCAAAAGACAACAATAAGGCTACTGCATATTTTGTAAGTACCGCAAATGAATCGGATTATGACCTGATAAATGAGGCAATAAAACTCATCTAATTTATAAAAATAAATTTATAAGATAAAAATTACAATATAATCTGTACTGTTTTTGTAATAGGTAGCTGGCATCACTGATGTTAGTAGATCAAGATAAGCGTGTGTTATGCGAGCAATATAAGCAACTTTTTGGACTGCCAAATGTTTGTGCACTTGTGCCAGACCGCTGGATTTGGTCACCATGTGTGACAACGAGGTTACAGTAGCCATGAAACACAAGGTGTGGCCGCCCAAAATCCGGTTTATAAAGAAACCAAAACCAAAGCTATTCCAGTATCAGAGCTGGAGTCGGGGGAAATGAGTACTCACGCCTTTTTCTTTAAGAGTGCTTATAACTTTATTAAATTTTATACGGCCATCCTCTTTCCGAAATGCTTCTCTATCTTGGACGCTTTCTGCTTCACCATCTACACGCGAGGATTAGATTAGGCGTCACCCAGTATTGCCTATGCCGCCGTATGTATTTATTTCAATTGTGAGTATTATTGTGGGGATGCAGCGTTTGATCGAAGCTATCATCGGAGCGAATTACTCCACTTACAAAGCTGGGCATGACGGTCAAGGTGTCAAAAATCAAAAGTTACAGAAAGTTGATATCGATGCAAAAGAAAAGGGAATAGAGTTATTTCTTATGAGAGTGCATACACCAAGGAAACAAAACATAACACATTGTTTTTTTTTTCGAATCCAATAATGTACTCATGTTTCCACCGAACACAAAAACATATTTGTACGCTTTGGCGTTAGCCGGCCTTAGTTTCTGTCTGTACATTGCTCTTTTCAACGAGCTCGCATGGTTGAATACATGTTGTTGTTGGTTCTCCAAAACGTTGGAGACCGCGATCGGTTTCGATAAAAGTGTTCTGATTGCTTCTGTTGGCTGACGACTGTGGATTCATATAATTGAAACTCAGTTTTATTTGGTGAGTGAAATATCGTTTGATTAAATTGGAACTCTACTAATTTTTGTATTATTGTTATTATTTTTGTTTATTGTTTAATTTTTATATTGATAAAGATCCATTTAATGAGATTTTTTGCCAGACAAGAAAACGATACAGATTCAGATAGAGCTTTTTATTTTTATTAGGAGTCCCTTTTTAAAAATTTCTGGTTTGCCTTTTGAACTGTGTTGAGGCAGGAATAGCTGTTTTTTTTGGTTTCGTTATCTACACAAATGGAACGGTGTGGCAAATTTGAATAATTAAAATTGGAAATTATTGAAAAATATGGTACGTGGTTTAGAACATTTTGCAGCTTTTTTTTTCATTCCTGCTACGTCTTATATTAAAATTTTAATAAAACATTGTGCATATTCAAACCTAAACAAGTTATGAGCTCATAAAGTAACTGACAGTTAGGTTAGTTGGCAGCCCTCAGACGAGAGGCTCACTTAGGCACAAAAAAGAGTATGGCCCATTGTGATACCAGCAAAGAGTTGCCACGGCACCCCCTTAGTCAGATGCGGAGAACCATTTTGATTCCGAAATGAACCTGGCTATGTCCCTGATTGGTAGGAATGATAGTTCGGTTAAGCTGGGGAGAGACCCAGAGCCTAGGTGGTTCCATCTTCTTCTGGCGAGGGATAAACACAGTCTCCTCTTCCGAGCCGCAGCTGCGGCAGAAATCGTAGTGAGGAAGCCCAAGTCTCCCAGCATGTTTGCCTATGATGCAGTGGCCCGTTAGTACGTTTATAGTCTTGATTATGGAGGTTCTACAGAGATTTAGCAGCTGGCATATAAAAAAAATTTGTTGCGTTGCCACAGTAGTTATTAATTGTCTGGCGATATTATATAGCAAAAAAAGTGAATTGTTTTACCAATTTTATTTAAAAAACAATTGATTAGCAGTAAATGAAAGAACGATTAAAATATTATTTATTGCAATTTCTGCAGTTAATTCAATCAATTTTCTTTTTTCATTTGTTTTGGGCATATTCAATTATTCGTTTTTATTTTGTTTGTTTACCTAATTCGGGTCGTTCACGAAAGCGGTCTTACAGTTTTTTGAGTTTATACGTTTATGAGGTTTTTGCGTTTGTGTAAAGACCCTTAATAATTTAGCAGACTAGTACTATTGAAACAATATGGGTAACAAATTCAATTATTTAGTTATAAAATTATGTGGTAAAGATTATCATGTGATTTTTAATTCAATGCTATTTTGGGGAGAAAAACAAGTCGGAATTTCAAGCAACTCTTTATTTTTAAACACAATGTAGAAAGCCACAGTTATTTTTACCAAACCCTATGAAAATTTGATACTAAAACTACTGCATATAAATTGGCATTTATTGTTTGCCTCAATTATGGCCTTTTCTATGGCTGCCACATATCTTGTGCCAAACAATTGCACCTCATAATAGCTCCAGCATCGTCAGCTTTGGCCCTACACCCATGTTTAGTGAACTTAGTTTAGTTATTTGTGTCTCGGATTAGTGAAAAGTTAATTGTGCCATTTCAATGGAACGAATTGTTTGTATGAAAACAACATTTGCTTTGCAACAATTGTATAAGTTTTTGTTCAGAAAAGATATACTTACTATGGGCTAATGTAGAAGGGCTTTCATTATGTGAATGGCAACAATATTCATGCAATTTATCCAGGGCTACCGACATCGTATTAATTTTCAATTTGATTTCATTCATTACAGTCAAAGTTCCCCAATAACTGGAGGAAGCTGAATTGGAAATCATCATAGGACCTATTTTTCATATAGCTTCCAAATAAACTTTGTATATGAAAAAATATTACTTTTCAATTGTATTTATGTAATTCTGGTTGGAACCGTTTTTAATTTTTGTTCTTAATTATCATTTTCATCATTGGCAACTAACAAAAAAGCGAGGAGATTTGAAAGGCTTAAAATCGTTTAATGTTTCCTAAAATGTTAATGCCTTAACCAATATGACGCCAAACGTCACTTTGATACAGTAGTAAGCTCTTTGATTTTACATATTTCCAATGTTCGCATGTCCTCTTTGGGATCCAGTTGAGAACATTGCTTTGATGTTGATTCTATAAATTTGCCGGAAGCGTCTCTCTTTGACTCTAGTGGTTATCATTCTAATTAGGCTGAGTGCCATCCGAGACATGATTTTGGCTTGCTTTTTTAGACCAAAATTTTGTTTCGTTTAATTCATTTGGCCATCCCGATTCACATAATACTAGACCTCGCTCTCTTCTCCCTTCTTGTAATTCATTGCCACAATTTCTCAGCAAGATATCAACCACAGCCATGGCATAAAAAAACAGCAAGCATCGAAATAGTACATAAGTGTTGGTTGCTTATGTCGTTAGCAAACCGAGGGACGTTTAAACAAACATCAACCACCCAATTCCAATCTCAATTTGTGCTACTTAACGTCAAGTTTCTTTGAATGAAGAACAACGCGTCATGGTCAGAGTACAATGTTACTTAATGTCTGTCTGCATGTACTCGTATGTATTTTGGCTGTGAGAATTTCGGTTATGGGTGAGTGTCTGTGGAACACATATTTCCTTCGTTGCTATTGGATAATCCTGCTAACATGCGTTTGGCCATTAAATACAAATATTTAATATACTCGTTCGTACTCGTATATGAAAATATATCATTTCGCTTTTTATAAAAAGAAATTCCAAGAAGTTTTATGTTTGTAGTTGTTGTACAACTAAACGCTGTAATAAGTGATAATGCTTCCATGTTGCAGTAGGAAAGGGAACATTCTTTCTCCTTGGTTTCGTTCATATGTCAAAAAAATTCTTTTATCTTTTGATTACTCATTCATTTTGAATTATTTTCGGTGATTTGAAATATTCTGATGCAAATTAAAATGGGTTCTTCTATTATATACATTTTTTCAGCTCATTTAAATAGTTTTTCAGAATGGGAGCTACAAATAAGACAGATTTAGAATACATCAAGCTAAATTCAATATTCGTTACCTTACGAGAACTGCTATTTATATTTCGGGAATAGCAAATAAGAACAAAAATTTTTTAATGAAAATGGCTTTATTGTTTTTAAAAATATTCCCCCTGATGTTCAATACACTTTTGCATTCGTTCGAACCATTGGTCATAGCAGTTTTTCCATTCCTCTTGAGACACCTCCAAAGCATGGTTTTTGAACTCTTCAACTGCTTCTACGGCACTCGTAAATCGTTGACCACGCAGTTTACCTTTGATATTTGGGAACAAGAAGAAGTCATTGCCAAATCAGAACTGTACGGAGGATGAGTCATCAATTCAATGTTTTGACTGCGCAAAAATTCACCTGTTTGACGAGATGTGTGAGAATTGTCATGATGGAGAATGATTCGTCTTCGGCAGTTGGTTTTGCGAATTTCTCCGAATACTTCCGGCAAAGAAATGGTCGTGTACCACTCAGAATTGACCGTCCTACGTTGCTCATGCGGAACAGTGGCCACATGACCCATTCGGCCGAAGAAACAGGAGACCATTTGCCTCGCAGTGCTTCGTTTTTGATGGTGCTTTCTCACTATACAAAGAACTAAGTTCATCGACACATTCTTGTTGGGATAATCCACGTTGAAAGTTGTGAAAATTAATGCAATGAATATCCTCTCGAGAAATTTCCATTGTTTTGCCAAATTGATTTCTTTAACTTATTGTAAACAAAACAAAAACCAATTGTACATAAAAACGTTGTGCTAAAATATGACAGTTTATTATGGCGTAGCCAGATTTTACGTATTGACATTAGTATTACCAATTCCCGAAATATAAATAGCAGCCCTCGTATATACATATATTAACTGAAGATATAAGAGTATATCTACAAAACTATTTTGGTTATAAGTGATTTTCAATGGACGCCTTCTCAATGGTTTGTCACCTTGTCTAAGTGACTTGGTAGGTTTAAAGATCCTGAGAGGCATGCTTGAAGGAGAACACTGAAGCAAAGAAGAAGAAGAAGGAATTAGTAGTTACAGTGCAGGGTGACAGACTCCCCGACGTCGAAATCAAACTACTATAATACCGGCCTGGAGGTGGAACACTTTGCCACCACGTTGTATAACACAGGTCATCTTATGTCATCTTACTTAAATAGAAGCCAACACCTTACTGGAAACCGAAGTGGACGGAGTGGAATTTTTCTAAAGCTACAGGGTGAGCTGTTGGAATCAGGTATACTGAAGAAAACATCGTAGATTATTGAAAATGTACTGGGGAAACAGGTGACCTCCGAGATATACGCCGAATGTTTGTGGATGCCAGAGCTCGGGTGAGTTGAGCCGGATGCAAAAAGACTTTTCAATAAAGCAAAATACGAGAATATTCAGGAAGACGTCCCAGTCTTATCGTCTCAATTTCAAAAGAAGAGGACATTACTGACACCACAGAATCATCTAGCTTTCGACTGGTGCTCGCAAAAGATCTAGTTAAATCAGGCCTACTGTGCAGAACGGATGGCGGTAAACATCGAAGAGTCTCGGGAGCTACTTATTGAAGCCCATATTCCAGCTGTTCTAAGATCAGAGTATTATTAGTAGCACGATGAAATTAGTCAGCTCTGAATGAGTTTTTCAAAGAGGAAAAGATAATCTTGGCCTTGGAATTCAAGACTTACAAATCACGAGGATTGGATGGGATACCACCAGTAATGCTGCATACATCTTCTGTGTATCTTGTGTCGTAGTTGAATAAGATTTTTAAGGGTCATCTTCCCATAGGATGCATCCCGAAAAGCTGGAGGGAGGTAATGGTGAACTTCGCCCCCAACGCAGGGAAAGATAAATCACAACACACTAAATGATTTCTGACCCAACAGTCTCTCATAGTTTTTGCTGAAAACAATGGAGAGGTTATTAAACTAGTATCTCAGGAAAAAGGTTACTCCACACATATTCAGTATTATCTTTCTGAGATGTACTAATTCTAACATAAATCACACCTATACACCCTCTACAAGCAACAAAGATTAGCATATATTTTCGTAGAAGCTAGCAGCTCAAATATCGCAGGCTAAGCTGGTGCATCAAGACTTCTGTCGCAGCTGTGAAGATGAGGTGGAATCAGAGAGTATTCCACACCTCCCATATGACTGCCCTGCTCTTCTTGGTAGACGAACACATCTTCTCGCGAAATCGTTTTCGATAAGTTGGTCACCTCGGCAAAATATCCACTGGGGTACCTGGTGCAGTTTGTGGCCTATATGTTGGTTTTAGAGGCTGAGGGAGGCCTTTGAGACCAATAAGAGATAGTATTAGATTACACAAACTCCCACAAACATCCCACCCCATATCGCCTTAACGGGATTTGAGGCGATAGTCGTTATGCTAATGAATCCGACATTACTTGTGGCACGGGTAGAATTTTAACTCCTTGTTCGTATAAATAGAAAAAATAAATAATATCTTCAATTGTAATCAGACATCACAATGGGCCTCAAAGTCACTCAGAGAGTGTTGAGTTACCTATCCTTACCTATGTATAAATAGTAAATGATTGTTACCCAAAATATGTGGAAGTGGGTCAATAATTTGAATATTTTAATCTTCTAAATTGATCGATGTATCTAATTTCAGTTTTCCAACTGTTATAGCCCTGGACAGTCGCCAAACTACTCACGTATCTAACTGGACTATTTTCTTCATGAAGATACAAAAATTTGGTCTGAATCATTGCACAATTGGGCAAACTATTTAGTGTCGCAAGTCTGAGATAATTGATTTGTTAATTTATTCAATAACTCATAAGCTTCAGTTAACATTTGAATAGGTCAGGAAAGTCCAGTTACCCGAGTATGAATTAAATGTTAACAGGAAGTTGTAAATAAATTTATTGCAATAACTGATAGCTGTTGTAGCTCCTATGAATAAAAACAAAAGCCTGAAGACTTTGAAAGGCAGAGTGTTGTATTAAGTTTGTGCTTGATACAGAAGGAGGCGAATAAGACCTTAGAAAACATAGTGAATAGACAACACAACAACGAGTGCCACTTTCCCGAAATTGCTGAATATTATTATATAGCTTTTATATGATTACCATAGATGGTGAATATAACCTTACAATTCAGGAACTATGTAATTTTATGCCTTGAGTATTGCACTCATAATTCGCAAACAGAAAACTGTCACACTGCAAGGTGCAAAGATAAAGAGAGCAGTTCAAGCCAAACAATGTATGATTTCCAATACACTTACATATGTATGTAGGCGTACTTATAAAGATAAGACAGTACAACAATACAAAGACTCACCCGACTTAAGATACAAAGCACCTTCTCATGGCTGCCTTCACTTTGAACCTAACTACAATACTTAAGAACAATGCCTACATTACAAATGGAAACTGTTTATTGTTTATGAATGTATCTATCGTATAAATTTGTTCATCAGTATACTGGTATTTTGAAAAGTGAACAACAAAAGGGCAATTGAAAGGGGTACAAAACGGCTGCGAGCATAAGTAACTTGTAAGCAGAGTATCTCATTACGAGCAAACAGGATTTCAATTAACCCATAAATTGATCTCACAACAATCGACACACGCTGAGCAATAACATAAGCCGACTTAAGATTGAGCTAAGGTACACGTACTTAGTTAGTACTACTTAATAATATTATTGTATTATCCAGAACGAATGTTAAAACAATGGAATCTGACACTAAGATAATATCACTTTGATAGAAAGGCATACAAGATTTCATTCCGTTTATGTAATTAAATTAATTATTAAATTGAAAAGTTTCAAATTCATTTTAATCGATATTCAAACAAGAAAAGACTAAAGCTTTAAACAAATCATTGTATATTGCTGACCACAAGACTATGCTTGAAAATATACTAAATATATGTATAAATATAATACTACCATACATACATATATCACATACGTGTATATGTAAATTTGTTGAGTTTGAACTAAGGCAAGACAGAAGATGAAGGAATGAATGAATAAATGAATGAGGAGAGAGTAAAAAGTAGAGAAAAAGAAAGTACATAAAATGAAAGTCAGTAAAATTTTAATTTCTGTAACCTCTTGTTTATATTTTATATATGAAATGTCCTTAGGTTACATAAACGTCGTAATCGCACATTTTATGGATTAAACTCACCTGCTAATCTATAGAAAAATTGCTTGAGGTCAGATTTTATTGATTACGACGCTATTGGATTACTCTCTTCTGCCACTCTTCTATCGACATTGTTAAAATATGTATATTTATTTCTATCTACTACACCAGAAAAGCTAACCAACGTCATACTACTTACATACACTTACATAAGTATATGGATGTATTGTATACTCGTTTAAGTAGTAGTACAATATAAATTTAAATTAAATTAAAATATTTCATTATTTCCTAGAAAAAAGAAGTTGAGAGTACTACTAATAAAAACCTTTTGTTTCCTTTTTTTTGTAATTTCATTTCATATTAATTATTTGCTGTTTAATGAACTGCAAGGATAATGAGTTATTCATGATGCATTTTTATGCAGCCATTTAATGCACCGGGATGGATTGGATGATTGGGCACAACGGTGTTACGCATATGAACACATAAGTGATTGCAAAAAAAATATTATGTTTTCCATATTCAAGAGAAGCGGCAGCACCAAAAATATACAAAAAAATGGAAATAAAAAACGAAACAAAAAAAAAATTACAATAAAATATTAAAATCAATGCCGCTGAACATTCGCACAAAAGGTGTTCATGTGCAAAAATGCAATTAACAACTTTACTTATTTTTATTGCTTGCGTATTTTTGACTTTCCACAATGGACTGGTCTGATAATGGAATTGCATGCCTTCTAGGCCACCGCCCATTATGACTTTTGTAAAAAATACAATAAAACCAAACCAAACCAAACCAAATAAATAAGCACACACACATTTAATTAAAGGTAAATGTAAGCGCAAATATTTCTTTACATACATTTATACATATGTATGTACAAATATACATCGTAAGTATAAAAATGATTCGAAGGCTCTGTAAATACAATACATACCACACATGCATACAGACATACATATGTAAAACTATATATGTATCTATGTATAAAGATCATGGAAAAATTAAAAATGAAACAACAACGCTCCTTTGTGTATTGTATTATTTACATAGCGCAGCGTATTATATTTCACGCACAGGATACAAGGGAAAAAATTGGAAAAAATTTGAAGAAAAAATGAGGACTGGCAAAAGAGTACAAAATAAAAATTAATAGTCTGCAAATATTTGTATATATTTACACGAACTATTAACTGAGACAAATAGAACCAAAATCAATTTTATTTTTCGTGTTTGTTGTTGTCACACACTCCGACCAGACCACATAGAATATGAATTTTGAAAAATGAGACTAACATTGAATTTCTGGGTTTCACATACGCCTTGAAGACTAGAACTCACTCATGATTGGTCCAGCTGAAGTTCAAGTTCTTTGCAAACAAAGCTAAATATTTTTTCGTATTTTTCGATGGAAATCCAATTAAAATTTATAAATCAAGATAACTGAGTCAAATTGGGAAATAAACTCTCTTAAAAGAAATGCATTAAAAATGAGATTATTGTAGGTGTGGAATCGCATTTTCTTGCTATTTATTTATTTCAATAATTAGTCATAATCTGGGTTGTTAAAATTACATGTTTTTTAAGACGTGTGAGACACAGGTTTCTTACATTTCTTACTGTCGGAAACCTTGCGCATGTCATAAAATGTTAAACGCACAAGGGCAGTAAAAATTTATAGTAAGTAGTTGGTAGTCGAAGTGCCGTGAAACAGAATTCTCAGCTTACAAGAAGACAATGCAACAAGTCAAAACTGTACAAAAAGAATTCAGAAGAATTTGCTTAGCTAATCGTTTGTCAGATATTGGCGGCAATAAACCAATTTTATCTTGCCTTAGACGTTAGACAAGTCAATGTGATTGAGCGGAATCGTTGATTAGAAATTTGTCTGCAATGAAAACTGTTACTGCTGTCCGTGATGTTATAGCGGAAAATTTCTGTATTTCTCTTCAATGTTGATTTCATCGCATTGGTAAGAAATTTACTTTAAGTACTTAATCCGGTTGTTGAATTGACGAACTTCTGTCAAAAAGCACCTCTTTAGGAAAATTGATGAAATTATTGATCGATTTGCGACAATTTTTAGAATATTGTAAAAAGAAGAGTAATGTAAATATTTTAACGATGACTGCAAATTATCTTCTTTCCGAGATCTGTTGTCTATAGGAATAGCAGCCAGTGCTCGCCACCTTAAGTTAAGTTTAATTTTTGTAAAATTGTAAAACAAGTAAATATCTTCATCTTGTTTATCGTGGCAAAATATTGAATTACCAGCAATTGATGGAAGTTGATCTTTTATGAAAACGCCTTTTCTCCAACTTGTTATACTCTTCACGGGAGTGAATAGTATTATAAGTTTGTCATGAAGTTTGTAACACACAAAAGGAGACATCGCAGACCACATAAAGTATATATATTTGTGATCAGCTCGATGAGACGAGTTGATTTAGGCAAGTCCGTCTGTCCGTCTGATCTTAAAACTATTCCCACAGTTAGCTAGAGAGAGATTTTATACATAGGTTTCTTTTTACCAAACGCTGAACATTTGTCGGAATCAGCCGAATCGGAGCACTAGGGAGGGTACCTCCCATACAAACCCCCTTTTAAATTAATGTTCTTATTAGAAAAAGTTTTTTGTTTTTTGACTTATTGAATTGAAGTTTAGACACTATAAGTTTCTGTTCCGCATTCATCAGCCAAATAAATTTCATGATCCTAGGGTTACCAGCAAGGGTACCTCCCATACGAGCTCACATTAAATGACAAACTTATAAAGAGTATAAGCACAATAAAAATACAATGCAACTCAAACTGTGTTATTTGTTGATACTCAAAATGTGTTCTTTATTGATACTCAAACTGTAACACAGAGAACCCAGAGGATCGTGAAGAGTATTACATCTTTGGCACAGCCAATGATGATAGCCTTCTCTGGTTTTTCTTTGTTTTCATCATCAACCAAATAATTAAAATAAAATTTTAAAAAATTCCTTATTTCATGTTTCTTACAGATTCATGTAAATTACATGATAAACTGTACATATCTTACATGTAAGATACACGACCGAGTTTCATACATAACAACCCAAGGTTATTATGTCATATGTATGTTTATATATTAAAGTACTGAATTATAAGAATTTGTATTATTTATTCTAATTAAAATTTTAATAGTGGGGTCTCATCAACACACACACACACATCAACACTTTTTGCAATTCAAACACCATTTTCTCTATCGTTCAACAACAACAAATCTTTCTTTCATGAAACGTTAACTCATTATTACAATAAGTTTCGCGAACTTAATTATCGTGCTTCACTGCCCATCTCTGGTCCACACATTCATAGATACACGTATTAGTATACAGTTGTGCTCACATAATTAAGTCGTTGGTATGATACATAACATTTTTGATTATATGTATTTAGTTCTTTGTTTTCTGATTTTTATGTTATGTATTATTTTTTATATTACTGCTATGAAAGTAGTTATTTACAGTGAAAAATGCCAAATACGCTCTGCTTATAGTATTATATATTTATTAGAACTAAGAATCAACCTGACACCTGACGTCCATGCTTTCAAGATTGTCATACGAGAATCATTGAAGAGCTTTCTAATGCAATAGAAACTACAGACACCAGAGACAGTTTCCAAATATTCTACTATGTTGGCTTCGCGTTACATACCTTACCATACCACTGATGTTGCATAATAATATACAAATATCGCTTATATAGTATCCCTAAAAGTCGTCCAAACACTGAAGATGATAGAGATTTCTAGATATTTGAAAAAACGGATGAAGAAACCATCACTTGGCGCAGCGACAACAACGAATAGAGTGAACTGAGTCACCGAACCATCATATTTGTAACAGTAACTTTCATTAAAAACGGCCTTTAGATCAATGACTTTAAAATAATAGATTTGTCGGAGGAGAATATGGTTACTCTTTTAATACAGACGCTTTTGATTATTTTGTACATCATTGTATAGCTTTTGTAACTGATCTATGTAATGAAAGAGAAATAAAGTTGAAAGCGGATAGACGTTCCCTTATAACAAAACAGATGGTGTTTTATTTCCGGTTATCTTGTCAAACAAGATTATTAATTTTATTTTATTTATTAGAACTAAGATTATAATTATAAAATATAACTTAGTTATTTTAATGTGAGCAATAGATACAGAGGCCTTCAGCTCAGGGGGAAAGTTTAGAAGGATTGGGCGAAGAATTAGAAAAGTTCAGGACCCGACTTGAACGGGAATCGAACACGTGACTCTAGGATGTCAGCTCGGCGCACTTACCTCCGATCTAACGAGTCAATCTGCTTATAAAATAATTAAGTCATCTGAATGAAAGTAATTAAAATTCGTAAATTTTTGTTTCGAGCCCAATTTCCTTTCTAACTTTTTTGTCTTATAACCGTGGAGCACGCCGTGGCATGATATCTACAAGGCGGGGTTTACAGAGTAAATTTACGATATTCCTTCGAAATGAGAACATGTAACACAAAATACAAGAAATGTTATGTGCTTGTGATTCCTCCTGGCGGCAGAATCCTGATGTTCCAACTATCGATTGGAAGCTGCTTCACGCCAGTAAGCCAGACAAGAAAGGCAATCAAGATCTGATCCTCCAAATAAGCAAAGAGGCAGAGGACATATTATACCAGCGTCACGGGAAGATGTTGTGGGGAACGGGTAGTGTATACCTGCGCCTCAAGAAACGTCACCCGAAGGATGGTAACGTCAACACGCTGGAAGCGGGAGAAGTAGAGAGGGATCTCGGACTGGAATCGGTGACCAACTCTACTGAAACCCTTGAGCTGCACGGGGAAGAAAAGATGGACGGGACAGACGGAGTGTCGGCGACTACAGCCACACCAGTACAACGCATTGCTGAACCTGATGGGGAAAGTATTGCAAATAAACTTCCATCACAGTAAGGCGGCTTCGGCCGAGCTGCTCCTCACGTTAGAGGAAGGCAGCTATGACGTGGCCCTGATCCAAGAGCACTGGCTATCCTCCGGGAACAAGGTCTCTGGATTGGGGTCGAAAAACTACAAAATTTTTCACGCTGCAATGGTAAGGAAGATTAGATCTGTCATCCTTGTAAAGAAAAATATTAACGCATATTTATTATCCAATCTTAGCACAGATGACCTGGCAGTGATTGTCGTAGAGGGGGACGATGGGCCCAAACTCCTTGCCTCCTGCTACATGGCACACGACACCGAGGCACCGCCCATGGGTTACAAAATCTCTTGGAGGAGGCCGGTCAACGTGGATGGAGGATAGTGGTAGGTACAGACGCTAATTCGCACCACCCTCAATGGGGTAGTAAGGACTTCAACCAACGTGGTGAGTACCTCTTCAACTATATATTAGAGTATAATGTAAGTATAGCAAATATGGGAAAAATTCCAACTTATAAGGGTCCAACATTGGAGGATGTATTGGACATCACTCTCTTTTACGGTGACAATATGCGGATCTTGGATTGGAAGGTGCTTGAGCAACCCTCCTTCTCCGATCATAGTTATATAAGTTTCACTGTAGATATAAAGATCCCACTAAGAACGAAAGACATATTTAGGAACCCTAGAAATACGAACTGGGGCCTATATGAGAACTTGTTAAAGGGATACTTAAGAAATGTTCCTCAGATCACTACTATCAGCGACGTTGAGGCAGTGACAGAACTCATAACATCTAAAATCCTTCTAGCTTACCATAAATCTTGCCTG